>CM033475.1:179445711-179923211 GCA_019447015.1 Hymenochirus boettgeri | reverse complement strand
ATTCAAAGTCACTCGCAGAGGGAGCATTTCTCCTATCATTGTATCCAGCATGTTCCAGCCATTGTTTCAACTCCATTGTATCCAGCCATTGTTTCAACTACATTGTTCCAGCCATAGTATCCACATTGTATTCCGGCCATTGTTTCAACTCCATTGTTCCAGCCATTGTATCCAGCATTGTATCCACCATTGTTTCAACTACATTGTTCCAGCCATTGTATCCAGCATTGTATCCAGCCATTGTATCCAGCATTGTATCCAGCCATTGTATCCAGCATTGTATCCAGCCATTGTTTCCACTCCATTGTTCCAGCCATGTATCCAGCATTATTTCCAGCATTGTATCCAGCCATTGTTTCTACTCTATTTTCCAGTCATTGTATCCAGCCATTGTTTCCTGCCCTACAGTCTAAACTCCTCCTAAAAGGTACAGTGAACCCTCGTCCCTTCGGGACTCAATTCGTTCAATTATTTATAACATATTCCAGATATACTATTGGACTTTTCCCACCATCAACACAGGTACTTAGCATGTTGCAAGGCTAATGAACCTTTATTTTAGTGCATTCTGTGGGCTGTGCTATCAAATAAAACCAATAAAAAATAATCCCATTCCTAATTGGCCCAAGACAGGTTATAAGGGGACGGAG
The DNA here is from genome assembly GCA_019447015.1 of Hymenochirus boettgeri. Lineage (NCBI taxonomy): Eukaryota > Metazoa > Chordata > Amphibia > Anura > Pipidae > Hymenochirus > Hymenochirus boettgeri. Next base: position 179,922,561 of record CM033475.1, on the reverse strand, counting down.
TAGGGAAAAACATAAAATAAACTATGGATCTTTTTGTTCTTGCATCTCTCTAACATCTATAGCTTTGCAATAAAGAATTCAGAGAATATTCAATGAAATTCAATTAATACAAATTTTTGGCTAAAAAATAAATAAGCTAAATTGTAGTAAAAAATAAAGATTTTAGCTCGATATTTTGTCCCAAAGTTCTTGCTGCTAAATGATGACATTGAAGATGTGAGGTGCTCGATCATAGAAATGAGAAAACTGCCAAATCCAACGAAGGTGGAGAAATGGGAAAAATGTTAAACGAATTCCCCTAGGAATGAATATGTAGGCCTTGGATTCCACATGCCATTTATTATTTCATTCAAATACAAAATGTTATGTGCACAAATTCCCCTTTAAGTTATTGTTAGACAGAGATAAATTAGAATTCACACTGTATTCAGACACCGCTAGACAGAATGCCCACAAATACATTGACATAGAATTACTCTATGATACCAAATGCATTCCTGTCCTTTTAAATATATATCTCTTAGCACACAGAACGCATTCTATTTACGATCCTAAATGATACTTTGTTTTAATAAAATGACTGGAATTACAAAATAATGTCTAAAACAAACAGACAGTCAGCATCTTGGCAGAAAATTTTTGTTTCAAATGTGATCTAGCTACATTAAAACCATAGTCCATTGTTTTAGTCTTTAGTATATGTTTGGAACGCATTCCAAGTACATTTATCAAAGTCTTGCTAGGCAATATTGTAGCAACAGGAAAAATATTTAGCATAAACTAATAACAATGTACTTGACAAAGCAAAAGGCAGATTTTCTGTTTCTTGACAAGGTACAACTGTAACAAATACCTAATAACGACACTGCAATGAAAAGATATGAAACTGCAGAAATAGGTAACTGACCAAATCAACTATGGTAACTGTAAATACAGTTAAAAAAAAAAACTTGGGCTACGCAATTTGGCAGAAAAAGGTTATTTGTGACCTCATAATGACACTAAAATATGCATTTTGTTTATACAATTATTCATAATATATAAAAACTCTCTCTCTCTCTTCTTGTTAAAATATAGCAAATCTACTTAGTGAATGCCTCACCAAACTTACAGTTAAAAAACCTGTCAGCGATTTTTGGGATGACCAATATTATCACAGCTTTAGATTTTAAGGTAAACTGTGGTCTGCATACAAGTGGCCTTCATTAAAAAGAGTACACTCCAGGATCTTGCTACTAGCTAAAGTCTACCAAATTACCAAGTATTAATGGTTGGTTTTTCCTGTTAGCACAGTGAGCTGTGGGGGTCAACCCCCAAGCCTATGTTGGAGCATGTCCACTGCTGGGACAGAGCATTATCAGCTGCATCATAAGCCTCAGGCAAACTCCGTTATAATTCTTAAAGCTAGCCACAAGTCTGAAAAGATTTTTTTCCCTCTCCCTTAGGTGTCTAAGGTAAGTTCAGGTTAGGCAACATGTTTCTAACTACTGCGTTTTAGGGTTTGAGGGGTGATTTCCTAATGCAATTTTTCATTTGTGGGGTTAAATTGCCCTTTAAAACTTTTTTATACTTGATGCTACTGTTCAATAAGAGTTAATGAAATGTCCCAAATACCCCACAGAAGGTTACATGGAGCAGAAGGATGTTTTTGTGCAATGTGTACCCTAATGCTAACAAATGTCTTTATTCACATTGAATGGATCCCATGGACAGTGCTCCAAATTACCACAACAATGTGCAAAATTGTTGGCAAAACAAACCCTGTTTCTTTCCATTTGTACTGACATGTAGTTACCTGATGTGCCCAAAGCACTGTATAGATGTATCTTTACATTGAAAATATTGAAAGAAATTAAAGTTACCAGAATAAAATTACTAAACAAACATACATACAGTATTTCTGTTGTATTCAATGATTAATCAATTTTTTTAAAAAGAAAGAGAATATGTACTGACATAAACAACTAGTCATGTGTTATATAAACAAAGAATTTAAAAAATATTTTCCACTGAACTGCCCCTTTAAACTTGAATACTGTATGTATGCTTGTGAAGGTTCTCATTCATTCAGGTCATGGTATATCTGTTGTATTCAATTAGATCAACTGGACTTGAAGTTTAGTTCTTGAAGACTTTTCGCTAGTCATCCGACTGGCTTTCTCAATTCAGAATGACTTGTACAAGTCCAGTTGATCTAATTGAATACAACAGATATACCATGACCTGAATGAATGAGAACCTTCACAAGCATACATACAGTATTCAAGTTTAAAGGGGCAGTTCAGTGGAAAATATTTTTTAAATTCTTGTTTATATACACATGACTAGTTGTTCATGTCACTACATATTCTCTTTCTTTTTAAAAAAATTCAGTTGATTTCATACCCTTTGCTATGCATTGCTCTGGTCAGTAGTGATTTGGCATTCCAGGTTCTGTAATGATCCTTCTTCTTCCCAGGATGCACCACTTCCTAATAATGTTACTAACAGTAATTCTTACTGATTGGATGTTGGATGGGTCAAAAATGCTCAAAACTCTACTGAGCAATGGAATCAACCTAGGGCAAGGGCAAGACTATAACTCACTCAATTAGGGGTTCTGCAAACAGGAAGTCAGTATTTTGGAAGTATTTATGCACAGACAAAATGCTGGATGGGCAGATTAAGGTAATCGGAATGGAAAATACTGTTTTTTTTCTTAACAGCTTATGTGCTCGCCTGAATTTCCCCTTTAACTTGCTTACATGATATAACCATTTGTACAGTCTGCATTTTTGCCTACACATTTAATGGCTAAATAAAAGTGGCATGTTACATAAAATGGCCATTTCCTGATAATATCAGAACCACTTTCACATGTTCTCCACCTATACACCTATAAAGTCAAGGTAAAAAGGACTTGTAGAGGTGAGCACTCTGTTGTTAAAGCAAAAGGGTAGAAAGAAAGGTCCCTACCTTCTCTTGAATTATAGAAATGATTTTGTTCTTTTTATTTTTAAGTAAAGGTATCCTTTAAAGTGCTAAAATGCAATGTATAAAGCATTGGCTGTCAACTAAAAAAACAAATATATGTACTGGTGCTGAATTTTTAATGACATAGCACATAGCACATCATAGTTTTAAATATCATTAATTGTGACATTTTTTAAAGGAGAACAAAACACATTTTTAGCCCCTATAAACTAAAAACATACAACCCAAGAAAGATATTGGCCTTAAGATTTTATACAAGTAAACAGCAGTTAAGGTTACCGTACATTAGGCTGATTTTATGTAAAATTGACATACAATCTGACAATTCCATTGAATGGCCGAAAAATTGTACATTTTCCCAATCTTATTTTGCAACTTTAGATCGTAATATTGATAGTAATTAAGATCAGGAAAGACTTTTTTACATTGCTTGGTTAAGTGATCTTAGTATTTTCTGAATTTCCGATTAAATGTAAATGTAAAGTAACCTCACAATAGACTAATTGAATGTCGAAAGTTATGTATGGTACATCTACGTACAATTAACATTGTACATCAGTCTATCAAATTATAGGTCAGTTTACAATTGTGATTATTACAATCTCAATAACCTTTTTAAGTGCAACCATATTGTGTTTTCCAATGAACCTTGAAAAGTTCAAACAGATGTTCACTTTCTAGTCGTTCCTTCTGACATCATTTACATGCTCCCTTCCCAGGGCGGTGACATACTGAAACAAAGCTGCTAGTACTGTAGATCAGGAATGAGCATGCACAAGAAACACAAGTCAATGACTAAACTATGTGAGACTAGAATACTGGTAAATAAGGCATATGAGGCCCCATGTTAAGAAAATAAACTTCCAAAATGCCACTTTAAATGAAAGATTGATGCTATTCTGTCAAGATGCTCCGTCTACTAATTCAGTGTTGTACAGAGGCTTTAGCTGACAATAATTAATTAAATGTATCTTTGTATAAATGAGTGAGAATGCATGCGTATAACTTTTTGGAAAAATAAGTAATAGTTTCAAGTTTGGAAGACAGACAAAGTCTTACAACCTTAAAGAAGTCAATGTTTTCCATGACTTGTTGGTTTACAGCCCGTGGAGAAACATATTACGCTAGAAATATTGTTGTTTCAAGGTTATGTCCTTTGAATGAAATATGAAACACTGTCACATATCACCGAGATTGATTGACAAAGTTTTTTCTCCCTTTCAGAAATTCTCCAGCCTAGCAACCTTGGAATTTTGATATAAATTCCTTGCATATCTACTAACAGAAAAATAATTCAAGCTATTTGTGTCATTAAAATGTGTTTTCTGATTACATGCTGTGTTTTTATAGTGCAGTAGTATTTCCATATTCATTTTTTAAATGAGAAATTATAAAAATGTGGATTTTATGTTTAGTTAATCATTCTATTATCTGTTACAACCTGAATATTTATTATGTGCATACATTATGTATGATATTGTATTGTATCTCTAATTTGGTGGTTTCCAACCTTTAGCTATTTAGAAGTTAAACTATAATAATCATGTTTTGGCACAAATCTATTTTTTGAAGGATCACCTGTAGGTCCAAAGATTGAAAATCACTGCTGCAAAGTTCTATTCTAATGCACACCCTCAATTCTAAGATACCCATTGAAAGGAGCTAAAAAGTCCCCTCTGGGGACACATTAGATTAGCCAAGATGCGGTGCAGTGCAGTGAAGAATGCTCTGATTTGTATGTGGGGGAGACCAAACAGCAACTGCATCAACGTATGGCCCAGCACAGAAGAGCCAATTCCTCGGGTCAGACTCAGCCGTGTATCTGCATCTTAAGGATAGGACATACTTTGAAGATTGTAATGTAACATACTGCAAGAGACGTGACTGGTTCAAGAGAGGTGTTAAGGAGGCCATTTATGTGAAAATAAAGAAACCAGCCTAAATAGAGGTGGGGGGGTTCGACACCAACTGTCTGCCATGTACAATGCTTTTTTAACACCTTACTTCTGGGCGTTCCTATAACACCTCTTAGCCACTATCTAATCACACCCTTAAACACCTGGCTGTGATATGCTTAATTGGATTCTCCAGGGTACATAATTGCCACAGATTCTTGTACAAGTCATTCTGAAGTTGAAAAGCCATCGGATGACTAGCGAAAAGTCTTCAAGAACTACATTTCAAGTCCAGTTGATCTATTGAATACAACAGATATACCATGACCTGGATGATGAGAAACCTTCACAGCATATCTTGGAAGAAGATGATGACCAGCACTAACAACAATATTTTAGGTGAGAGATTTCCTTAATATTCCTTTTTTCCAAATTTTTATTGAGCGATGAGGCAGAAATAAATAAATACATCTTTCGTTCATTTCAAACATGTTTACATGAGTTGGGATATCATATAAAGGGAAAAAAGAACAGATTATCCATCGCTTGTTTTTTCTTTTTTTTTTTCTTATTCAACTTTATAACAAAGGTGTATAAAATAAACATAAATATAAACATTTAACAACCAATTTGTCTGTCTGTTTTTGTATGTTATATTTCCGTCTTATTCTGAAACATAAACATTGCTAGTGGTTCCATATCGAGGAGGTGATATACTCTCTATATTTTTACACATTTGAGTTATTATCTTCCTATATTACTACTGGTTTATATTTACCTGAGAGTGCTTTCCAGAATAAGTGCAGATGGACTCTCCAATCTTTAAGAGGTTGCCCATTCATTTGTTCACCGTGTCCATCCGCATTTTCCTTTTTTTTTTTTGATTTCCAGGCTTTTTTTTTATTATTTAGAAAGATCGAGCAGTCAGAGGGTGCATGTCCAATAATAAACTTTTTCAGTGTGTGTCACATGTCCCCAGCGGTACACGTGGTTATGTGCTGTACCGTTTTTTTTGGGGGGGGGGGTTTCGAGTTCAATGCTTGGTCTCTCTCCTCCTTTTTTTTTTTTTTTTTTTGTTTCCTTTCATATTAGTTTTTTTAAACACCTTAAGGGCACGGCCACACTGCAACGCAAACGCAACACAATAGCATGCGATTATCATTGTGCGATTTTCGTTGCGTTTGCGCTTGCGATTTCTTCAATAAGTATAGAAAACGCATGCGATTGCTTATTAAAATCAGAACGCAAATCGCAATCGTACCGAAAAACGCGCTTTTTTTGCGTTGCCGCGCTTTTTCAATGATTTGTAAAATCGCAAGCGCAATCGCAAAGCGCAAAAACAAAAAACGCAGCAGTGTGGCCTAGCCCTTAGGCAGGAAATGAGGATATTGTTGGATGGGTTGGACTGGATGGATGTATGTCTTTATTCAAACTCAAATACTATACTATACTATACTATACTATACTATACTATACTATACAATACTAACTTGGCCAAATTATTTTAACCTCAGCAACCCTGATTGCTTTATTTAGTTTGGGTCCTAACTATTAACCTTTTTTACCTTAGTAACTTTTTACTTCTTAGGAGACGTAGTTCTCAAACTTTGTTCTTATTCAGTATCTGCCTTTTAAGAGATGAAAGTCCCTGCTGCTCTTTCACTTGCTTTCTTGGGACTAGCTCTCTAGCTCTAAGTACTTTGACACATGACTCCCTTTGTGGGGGTACACATTTCCAAGAGGCTTGGTCAACACCCCCAACAATACTAATTAATATAAGGCACACATAAACACAGAGCCTAGTGTATGTCCAATTGAATTGCTTACATTTTATTACCATTGGTTGCGACTTATAAAATCCCAAGTATTTATTTTCTTTTTCTTTTCCAAGCTTTTCAACTAGTTGTACTCGTGTCCGTTTAGTTCTTAAGGACGTTCTGCTAGTCATCTAACTGACTTTCTCTAGAATGACTTGTACAAGAATATGTTTGGCAATAAATACCTGTAATGTGTCCCAATCAGCATATAATAGCAAGGTGTCAGGAACTTGTAATGCTGTGGACCAAAAACATCCATTTACATGGAAGATGTAAAAAACAATACACAGGCTTTCTTTGACTCCTTGGTAGAAATCAGGGAGAATGGTAAATAGGATAGTTTTACAGAAAACCAGCACACAGATCAGTATTTAATGTTTGACTCCCACCACCCTTTAGATCACAAAGCTGGGTTTCATCAAACCCGCAACACAGAGCAGAAACATACCCCACTAGCACAGAGGTGAAGGCTAAGCAATTCAACACCTCAGAGTAGCTCTTAAACTTGTGGATATCAGGACTGGGCCCTTGTCAAAACTGAAAGAAGGAAAGAAAGAAATACAAATACCACTAGTGAAGTTGGGAATCAAGACAGGAGAAAGAACATGGTTTTCCAAAATATAGCAGGGTTTAAAGGAACACTAATCAAAAAAAACTATGTGCCATATTCACAGGGAGGTGAGAACGCTTATTCTCACCTCCTGTGAATAATATTACGCTCGGGACCTGGACCTTACCTTACACCCCCGCTCCACTCGCAGCCGCTCAGTCACGACACTGTTCTCTCCCAATCGCGCGCCCTATCTTTTGTATTGGCACGCATGCGCCTAAGATAGGGCGCGGGGTCGGGACAGAGCGGCTGTCAGTGACTGAGCGGCTGCGAGTGGAGCGGCGGTAGGTAGTTCCCAGGTCCCCGACGCGTAATATGCCAGGTTTTGATGACATCTCTTAGTTTACAATGCAATTACCACTGCATTCTGGAGTTCCCTGACCCCTTGTGTTATAACGCTATTGGGACATTCAGAGTATTATTGCCAACAGATTTTGTACAAGTCATTCTGAATTGAGAAAGCCATCGGACGCCTTCAAACTGAACATCAAGTCCAGTTGATCTAACTGAATACCACATAATACATATGTATGTTATTATAGAAGAGGTTTAGGCCCTCACCCTGGTACTGAATGAATTTTCATTAAAAGAAAGGGAGGACAGTATAGGGGGGAGCAAAAAACTAAACACCAGTCAAGATTTGTTATTTTACCCACTCTGCTAATCCCCCATAACCACAAATAATAATCAAATCTAAAGCCATATTCTCTCCCTCTAAAAGTTTTATCAAACATCTATTTCAGTAATACTTAATACTGTGTATTAAAATGGGATTAGAAAGACTACTTGTAGTTTGTATGAGGTGAACAATTACCCCCAGGACCACCATCAACATTTTCCTTACTAGCTTAGTTATAGGTGCCCCCTACAGGCTGCAACCCGCCACTACATGCCACTTTCCCCCCACTTTATCTAAGTACAATCTATCCCTCTCTTACCAGTTTTTTCAAGGCTACCCCCAATTTAATTAAGCGAACCTCAAACCACCACTAAAATGAGTAGCCAACTTCCCTCCTAAAATGAGTAAAATGAGAAGCAACTTCACCCCAACAAAATAGGAACATTACACCTACACCATTCTTTAGCAAAATGAAATGCCCCCACTCTAAAAAAAAAGATACACACATAGCAGCACACCTCGTGTGGCCAGTCTAATCATCCCCATGCTAGTGCCTTTTTCTAGGTACATATTGCAACTTATCCAATCTATCTTCATATTCAAGCTCCTTTATTATTTTGTAGTTGCCCTTCTCTGAACCCTTTCTACTTCCAAGATGTCTTTTGTACACAGAATTCCAAAATTGCACTGCATATTCCAAATGAGGCCTACTGACGCTTTGGAAACAGGGAGGAATACATTTTTCTCCCTTTATCCATTCTCTCTTGATACAAGACAATACCAATGTGGCTCTGGCTGTTGCTGCCTGGCACTGCTTGTACCTTTAAGTTTGTTATCCACCAAACACCAAGAACTTTTTCTACAGGGATTCACAGAACACAAGATATTTATAGTATAGCAGCATATCATATACTCGAGTATAAACCGACCCGATTAAAAACAAGGTACCTATTTTTACTGAAAAAAATGAGTAAAAGTGATTTACTTGAGTTTAAAAAACAAGGTAAAATATGTACCACTACTGCCTTTCTGATCTGTATTGTTTTGAGGCTTTAGTTGCACTAAAGCACAGCGAATTCTCATACAGTACATACAGTAGTCCTAACAGTAATAGCCAAATCCAGTTTGGCTATTACTGTATGGACTACTGTATGGGAATTCTACTGTCCAATTAAAGTGCAACTAAAGCCAACAAAACAATACGAATCAGAAGGCAGTCTTTTTAACTATAGATACCATTCTCCTGATTCTGTATTGTTTGAGGCATTAGTTGCCCTTTAAATGCACAGTACCCCCTTGCTTGGCACTCCAGATGTTTGAAGACTACAACTTCCAGCAAGCTTTATTGCTGGGAGTTGTATTTCCAAACATCTGCAGTGAGATTACTGTCCCTCCCCCCATCCTTACAGAGCCCCCCCCCCCATTGTTAAATTCCATCTTCTACACTTTGGCTACTCACTCTTCCTCTTCTCTGCTCTGCCGCGCTGCTCCGCATCCTCTGCTGCTGATTCACTACTTGTGGCCTGTCTCACTTTCCGGCACAGAGTAGTGATGACAGCCAGCAGTTTAAAGACGTACTTTACAACACCGATCATAAATTTACGATAGCGATCATAAATCTACGATACGAAATTGTAGATTTACGGTCCCCATAGAATACCATTGCAGTAGTTTACTACCGCACGGCATTCTACATCGAATGTTTGTAATTAACGTCCGCAATCGTAAATGAACCGCCGTATGCTAAAAAACAATACCAAGGCTTTATAAATATAGCCCCGGTATCTTGTTTGCAATAACATTTAAGTGCTCTCTCACCCTCTCCTTTAATGCCCGTGTTGTTCAACCCACATATGGATCTACATTTCCACTATAACCACATATCAAACTATAGCACATTGACATTCACAATTATGTAATCTGTTTTTTGTGAGTAACATGAGATGTAAATGTTTCACCAAATTAATTTTTCTACAGGTCTTACAAATGTTTTTTTCGCAATAGTAACTTCCTTTTACCGTATATACTCGAGTATAAGCCGAGGTTTTTGATTTTTAAAATAGAGCTTAAAAACCATCCTCGACTTATACTCGAGTCAAAACAATTTTGGGGTTGGAGGAAGCTATAAATGCAAGAAGGTACGGTACCGGTAACGCGCAGACCAGAGTACAGCCGGAACACCCGAGCAGAGGAAGAGACGGGAGCAGAAGGCAGACAGGAGCAGTAAAATGGACCAGGGAGCGGTAAAGTGATTCTTCGCGTGCGCACGCGCACGCGACTTAGGCGCGCACGCACGGAGCTTGCCGGAACCGCACATCCGGCACTGTCACAGAATGGGAGGAGCCTACAGGGAGTGCGAAACTCCTTTAAGAGGTGGGACTTCTTTTGAATGTTCACTTTTGTATAAATTGTAGTCACCCTACCGTAATAACATTAAGTGTATCCCAACTGGCAATTTCTGCAACTGCAGAGGACAGCTGGGAAAAGCTGGTTTTTGTGTTTTCAGACTTCTGGGGCATCTGCTGTTTTTACTCTCTGCCAGATTTATTGTCACATGTTTACTTGTACCATAAAAAACAATAATTTTAAATATGCTTGAACCTTGCCACTACAGATGTTAGAAACTACAACCCCAGCAATCAAGCATGCTGGGAGTTGTAGTTTCCAAACATCTGGAGTGTCAAGGAATTGTGTTTTATGGTACTGAGTGGTATTTTATGTGGTTGCTGAGTTCTGTGTTGTTTTACTTTCTTAGAAGCGGTTGATCGAAGAAAGCAAAAACGCAGATCATCAACGCTGGATTTAAACTGAAGGTTGTGCAGAGCGAGAAAGTAATATTCCATTGCAGGCCGGGAATTTTGCGTTGATGAAAAACAGGTGCGAGACTGGCGCAAAAATGAAGACTGAATGGAGAAGATGCCGAAGTCAAAAAGGCTTGTCGTGGTTAACAACCTCACCATGGCTCTAGAAAACTGACTTACATAAATGGGTATGGAATGTCGTCTAAATGGATACTGTATAACACGCATGGGAATCCGATTACGTGCCCTTCAAATGGTTAAATATGAGAAATATAAAACAGAGGGTATTGAGAACTTCATGTGCGTCAGCTGGATGGTGTACCCATTCTGAATAGGTTTGGACTTTGCTTCGACAGCGAGAACGAAGATTCACAAAAGCTGCCCCACAAAATTGAAGAAAAGGTGATGTCTTTCCATCAATTTATTATAAAACAAGAAAGTTGTATAATTATGACCTGGAAGTATTGGGAATATGGTGAGACAGATATGGATGAGACAGCAATCTTCCAGCAGAACCGTGGCATCCTTGGGAGAAAAAACGTTTTCCCTTAGAACGCAGGGAATGAAAAAATCATTTCACAGTGGTTTCTGGCATGTTTTGGCAATGGAGTCAAGCTGCGGCCTGTTATTATATTAAAAGAGAACCTTGCCTAAAAATGCCAATCCCCCCGGCGACACGGTTCGTCCACATGTTAAAGGCTGGATGGTATGACAACAAGTAACCAAAAAAATGGCTATAAGAGATATGGAATGGACGACCAGGAGTAGCCTTAAAGAAAAACCCTCCTGCTAGTTTGGGATATGTTTAGAGCACATATATGTGAAGATGTCAAAAACAATGGCTAAGTCATTTCAAACCACTTTGGCTGTTATTCCTGGTGGGCTTACATCTGTTTTTACAGCCCTTGGATGTGTCTATACAAACCTTTTAAAGAACCGGGTGCGAAAATGTGGCACGAACGGATGTCATCTGGTCAAGCCATTGACAAAAGGTGGCAATCTTATGAAGCCTACATAGAACTAGTAGCAAGTGGGTACGCAGATGCATGGGAGACATTCCAGAAGACATCATCAAACGTTCTTTTCAGAAATGTGGTATAAGTAATGCCATGGATGGTACAGAAGAGGATGTTTTGTTTCAGCACAGCAGCAGTGATGAAGATGATGTAAATATTGATGATGGTGATGATATGTCTATGCAGATGACATTACAAACAGCTGAATTTGAGGCAACTGTTTTGCACAAACTGATGACGAGGAATCGGATTTTGAAGGATTTAAAAATGTTTTTATTTGCTGTTCAAGCCATTGAATTTGATTCATTAAAAGGTTTCCCGTTAAAATATTTAGCATGGTTTTTTTTTGCTAAGCCCATCACCCAATTACAGTGCTAGTTTAATAAAGTACGGTATTAAGGGTATGTATATTTCCCATACATCATGTTTTAAGGGTTCTCGGATGTGCTTACCTGATGTTGTCTTTAGTGTGGTACCTGAGTGGGCTACACAACGGTTTTTAATTTGAAAATCAATACGTTAAAAAAAAAAACATGGACTTCCTCTTTATTGCATGATCATTTTCTAATAACTTTAGCCAATTAGAGGTTTTGCAGAGTGGTCACAAGTTTCTACCCTGCGACTTATACCGAGTCAATCAGTGTTTTACTAATCTTCAGTAAAAATAGGTACCCGCCGACTTATACCGGGTCGACTATATTCAGTATATACGGTACATGGCCTACGGCCTGGTCCCCTCTCTCCTTCCAGTCCTATCTTAAACATGGCAACTCAGATCATCTTATACTTTCCTCCAAAAGAAAACCCTCAGAATAACACTTTCTATGGTTCCTTCATCTGCCACACCTTGCCGATATTTTGTTGTTTCTCACCCGTACAGGGTGGCGATAGTTTTTTTTATTGATCCTAATAAGAGATTCGCACCTCAGCCTCATTCCTGTTTAGGCTGGAGCCTTACCTGCCTCCTATTTAGATCCATTCCGAGGTTTTGGGACTCGGGTTTTCAGTATAGAGCTCCTGTGGCGGGGATCAACGACTGGTTTGTAGCTTCCCGCAGTGAAGTGTGATCTCGTTTGTGTGTCTGCATTTCCCTGTCCCATATCCCTAATCATAATCCCATTTTTTATATTACCACTGGAGAGCTATTCGCCATCTGAGGAGTCTTCTCCCCGCTGGAAAAAAAACTTGTTTTATTATTGGATTAAGATAGACCTAAACCTGTTGTTACCCTACCTTGTTCTCTCAAACTGTGGTTCCATGTGTAATAGCATCCCTGTTTTATCATAATCCATTTTGTCCCTTGGAATTTTTCTCTGTTTGGTTTTCGCAACCCAAATTTTATTTTAATTCTCCCACAAAATTTTTATCCAATTCACCAAATGTTATGTCCCTCTCAAAACGCAGTATTTTCTTGTGAATAGATTCCATTTGTCTCTTATTTTGTTTCTGTTTGCTTGTATGTTCCACTATAATGTCATCAATCCTGATGAACATTCCGTCAGATAATTCTCTTTTCCATTTAATCCGTGAATATATCAGACATGTGGAATGCCGGTCTTTTATTTATCCTTAATCCCGTCGGAATCAATTTATTTGTAAATATTTCTTGAGTTCCTGTGATCTCGGCTTTCACTCTGGCACATGTTCATTTTCAAAAATGGTACATACAAGGGCAAAACCTGTGTTTAGCAATGGATCTTCCAGCCAAGCATGACCCTATAGAGTAACTTATTGACTGGTGGCCCCTCTCCTCTTACCACTGGAAGAATACCCCATATGCACTTAGCTGGTCTCAGTCACTGGTCTCTCACAGGATTTTAAATGGACTTCCACCCTGCCCTTTCAGGCTTCCCTGGGGCATGTTGAGGAAGGGGTGTGATGTTCATGTGTGCGCGAGGCCCATCATTTCGAGGGGTGGTGGAAGTGGGGTTTAGGGAGGAGTGAGGTGCTTGGCCACGGAAAGGGGACGACTTGCGAAGACTAAGTCCGTCCTCTCACGTCCGTGAGTTCAGGGTAGTAGCGCGGGTGTGCGGAGTACCACCCCACAATGAGGTAGCTCCCTTGGGGGGGTGGGATACCTGACTTAGTCTCCTAGAGCACTTTAGAACAGGAACATAGAGTGCTGCACCAATCCCTCCAGGGCCCTCACAAAAACTCCAAACAGTCTGTGACATTGTCATATTTATTTGAGTTAAAAGCTCCTGCCTGCCGTGTTTCAAATAGGTAAATTCTTTTTAGAAATACATAACTTGTTCAGAGGCGGTCAGGGTTGAATGCAGTAATTCATTTGACCACCAGGTGGTATCACTAGATCTACTGTAGTGTTTTGTACCTCCCCTGATAAATTAATGAAATGACAGTTTGGTAACATCAGTATATGCATTGAAATGGTTTTATGCATAGAAATGGGGAACATGAGAATCTGAGCAGGACTGCAAGCTCCCTTGTGCAGGACCTCTTTCCTATTGTAATCATGGATTGCTATAACTTAACCATCACTGCTGCATGACCATGTGTATTGCACTACACTTGTTATGTACCATGAATGTTTTTCCCATGTATCAATGTAATGTGCTTTGTAAATTGCAATGGCAGATGTGATGCTATCAACAACTAAGTTCTTACACCAGATACCTAGGGTTTGAAGGATCTGGTGCCAGGCAGGTCTGCTTTCTTTCTCAGCTCCTGGCATTCATGTGAATAGTCCTTTAACACCTAAAACCTCATAACTGGCTCACTAAATGCTGAAAGAGTCAGAACCTATATAGCCATTAACACACACTCAAACACCACCCACTCTCCACAATGGCCACGCAGCAAGGATCAGCAGGCATAAGCTAATGTTCCCAGAGGACAAGTAGGATATCTCAACATAGTTTTTAAATGTTTTTTCTAAAGAATCATCATGAGGCTGGAGTTGTCTAAAATAGAAATGCGCCCCACTGCTGGTCCTCTGTGTAGTGTTAAAAAATCCTTAATCTTTCCGCCTCCTCCCTCTGCCCCTTATGGTTTGGTCTGCACGCCTGATGAAAGTCAGAAAAGTGAAGTGTAGGAGCGGTGTGGTGTACTTCCGTTGCATGCTACTTCCTTGTCCTCTTTAGGACTCTGGCATGCAAAGTGGAGCTTTCCCTCCCCCTTTCCCCCCCCTCTGGATCCTCGCATGGACAAATGGTTTTGGAAAAGAAAAAACGCCACCCACCCCCCCCCCTAAACACTAGATTTCTAAGCTAAGATCAACTTTTCCGCCCTCTGGTGTATGGTTGTTTGTGCAATATCCTCCTAAATTATCTGTTGTATTCAATTATAATCAACTGGACTTGAAATGTAAGTTCTTGAAGCGTTCGCTATTCATACCGACTGGCTTTTCTCAATGCGAATGATCTTGTACCAAGAATCTTGGCAATTATTTACCTGGAAAATTCCCCATTAGCATATCACAGCCAGGTGTTCAGGGTGTGGATTAGATAGTGGCTAAGAGGTGGTTATGGAACGCCCTAGTAAGGTGTTTAAAACAGCATTGTCTGGCAGACAGTGGTGTCGAACCCCCCACCTCTATTTAGCTTGGTTTCTTTATTTTCACATAATGGCCTCCTTAACACCTCTCTTGAACAGTCACGTTCCTTCCGCCAGTATGTTAACATTACAATCTTCAAAGTATTCCTTTACCCTTAAGATGCAGAACACGGCTGAGCTGACCCGAGGATTGGCTCTTCTGTGCTGGGCCATACGTTTATGCATTTGCCCGTTTGGTCTCCCCCACATACAAATTCAATAGCATTCTTCACTGCACTGCAACTGCATATATGATGTCCGCTTTTCTTGTGTTTTTTGTATTGGTCGTTCGGATGTACCAAATTGCTGCCTCAGTGTGTTTGTTCGTTTTTTAAAGCAGACAGGGATACAATGTTTTGTGAAAAATTCTTCTTATTTCCTCGAGAACCGCCCTCTACACATGGACATAAATAACAAGCCTAAATAGAGGGGGGTGTTCGACACCACTGTCTGCCCTGTACAATCTGTGTTAACACCTTACTCTGTGCGTTCCTATAACACCTCACAACCTCTTAGCCACTATCTATCACAACACCCTTAACACACCTGGCTGTGATATGCTAATTGGGATTTTTCCGGTACATAATTGCCCCAGATTCTTGTACAAGTCTTCTGGATTGAGAAAGCCAGTCGGATGACTATGCGAAACGTCTTCAAGACTACATTCAAGTCAGTTTGATCTAATTGATACAACAAATTACCAGGACCTGGTGAATGAGAACCTTCACAAGCATTCATCCCTAATTATTTTGTTTCAAAGCTGTATTTATGTAAATGAATTAGAATACATGATCTCTGTTAACCCTATCCACATTAATGTAATCACAGTTTTCTTTATTTTTCACAACCAAAAATTTTTAGAGAAGTGAATTGAGTACCTGGCCACATTTGCGGATGGCCTGTTCTCGATGCTCATACATGGGGTACCCAGCTACTTCATCTTTTTTAATCATCTGCCTTATACACGTCCTGTGGCTTCATAGCTGAGCTTTATCTTAGGGAACCTCCACGCAGAAATATTATATTAACAAATGTTATGGATCCAGGATACATGTTCCTAATAAAAGTGTATATTTTTTGTGTTGCTGGTATACAACGCCGTATTATAATATACTTTTTTTTTTCTGGTGGTTTAGTGTTTAAATATTCAAAAAATACGTATAATGCCTGGGGCGTGAATAGAATATACACAAACTTACCTACCATTTAGCTCTGTGGGTACTGTCAAACATCCTTTTCAATTTTTTCCTCTAATTATTTTTTTTTAAATAAATTAATTTTTTTTTCTCGTTTCTTTCTTCAATATAAGATCTCTCGGTGTGCCTCCAAATTTGCCTTTCCTGTGCCATGGCTAACAATTTTTTTTCTTTTAAGCAGATTGTTACAGAAACTGGATTAGATTTTCTCTCTTGTGAATTTTGACCTTTGACACATAGAATCCAGAAGTGGCTCAACATATCCTAATTAGATCAAAAGGAAAATTGAGGTATTCCACAAGCTGAAAACAAGCAAATGCTGATCTTCCCGATGGTAAAGCTGATACGAAGGACCTTTTTTAACTACTGACCTACAATGGGTCATACAGTTAGTTTTGGCTTTCCCTTTTTTATAGACCTTATTGATTTTTTATGGCCAACAAAGAATGTGTAGGTAGTATACTTCTAGGAAAGTAAAAGAATTTTCAGCATTTAGGTTGATTAGAGGCAATTAATGTGTCTAAAAGGAATCAAAGTAATATTTTGTAACCCTCAATGTAATCGTTCGGTAACCCGAATGTAGCCTTTGTGTTCTTGATACTCGAATGTCCTCCGATTTCCGTAACCTCAAATGCATCATCAGTAACCTGGTGCTGGTGATTGGTGTTATATAAATCACCATATTTAATCAACATTGGTGATTATCACCTCAGCTCTATAGGGCAGCAATTTCATCACAATTTTTTCCCAGCTAGAAGCCCCTTTCAAACTACTAGAGCAGCAGTAATTAATCTGGGGATTTGACCTTCCTATCTATTTAGCATGCTGTGGCAGCCACAGGAAAGTAAGTTTGTGTGCGATTTTTCTACTAACTGTCATGGGTGTATGCTGAATAAGCCGAAAAGAGCGAAGGAGCAGGGAGCAGAAAGAGAGATGGGGCATCCGACAATGACAAGATTGGGAGTGAGAGATGGTAGGGCAACCTAAAAGTCACTCCATTTTTAAAAAATGTACTAAACTGAGTAAATTTTGGGACAAACAGGGAAATGTAACAAATTGTTGTTTTTAAAATATTGCTAATTTTGCCACATTGCCACACCGATCAGATGTTATGTGCCATTTGAAGCTACATCTGATTGGTTGGGGCAAAATAATTGTTATTGTATCCCAGTTAACATTTGTGCTAAGTAGTGCTACTTTATATTAACAACATCAAGCAATAAGAAAGACGTTCAAGTTGCAAATCATTTTAAAACTCCATTGAACCGCCCAGCGGCTCTGGTAAACAACCATTTTTTTTTTACATAGGTTGCAGGTGCCTAGTCCAAGATGTGGTCGTATAGAGAAATGCATTAATTGCCGTATCCTTCAAAAATAACAGATCTACAGTTCGTCAAAAGCCGATTTAAAGAATCTAACTGAGAGCTGCTATTTTCCTTGTCCGTGGTGCCATCAAATCCAAAGTGGCCTTCGGTGAGTAGGCTGACTTGTTTTTTACATGCACGTAAAATTAATCCACCAGATGTGTGGTTGGTTCTGTTTACCCACTATTATACTTGCTCAATACTAGATATGTTAAGTTCTATTTTTCATCCTTTCTGTATAAAGTTTGCTTTAAATCAGTAAAGAAAAAATCCTCCCCCCCCCTTTGCTTAGGGTAGAACAAAATGATAATGACGTTTTTCCAGTCTGATTCTGCAAAGTGACTAACAGAATCATAACCTGAAAACTGGCATTGTGTTTTGTCTTTAGCTCACAGTTGAAGTCATAGAAGCATGTCCCTCAACCTCACCGCTTCTCATCATCCATGACCTCTACATTTGTCATGTAGCTTTACTTTCTATTTCAATACAAGCTTCTGTGGTACCTTGTACTTATTTCCCCTGTTATGTCTATTCACTGTAATTCTCCACACACATGTAGGTGGTACATGGATCATGGCAAATGGGAGTCCAAAGTCTTATTACTCAACACTTTTTGTCATATCTGTTACAACGATGATTCACATGCATAAGGTACAACCTGCTATAACTTAGTCCCCATGATATAAGTAACGACCTGCTATTAATTATCCACCATATGATATAAGTACGCCTCTATAAATTATCACATGATATAAGTACGCCTGCTATAAATTTCACATGATTAGTACGCCTGCTATTAATTATCACATGATATAAGTACACCTGCTTTAATTATCGACATGATATAATTACGCCTGCTATAAATTATCACATGATATAAGTATGTCTGCTATTAATTATCACATGATATAAGTACGCCTTCTATTAATTATCACATGATATAAGTATGCCTTCTATAAATATCAGATGATATAAGTAACGCCTGCCTATAAATATCACATGATATAAGTTACGCCTGCTATTAATTATCACCTGATCTAAGTACTCTCTAAAATTCTCCACATGATATAAGTAGCCCTGCTATAAATTATCACATGAATTGATAAGTATTCCCTGCTATAAATTATCACATGATATAGGTAACGCCCTGCTATTAATTATCACATGATATAAGTCTGGCCTGCTATAAATTATCACCTATATAAGCGTTACGCCTGCTATTAATTTTCATGATATAAGTACGCTCTGCTATGAATATCACATGATATAAGTACAAACCCTGGTACAAATGATCACAGATATAATCAAATTGTATGCTCCTGGGCATTACAGAAAACCCACTATATGGCCTGTTTGTAAAATGTCCTTTTGCCTCTCCATTTTTTGTGCTTTGTGTACCATCGGGTGTTTTAATTCTTGTCTACAGAAAATAAAATTCAAATCAGTTAGTACAGATAATAGTAGAATCATGTCCTACACTTTCTACCAAATCTTCAGATTCAGTTTTTATGGACTTGCTGCCGTGGGTTTCCCCTGCTTGTCTGGCACTGCAGTGGGCCATAAGCCAAATACTGAGGTTAACACCTACTACTTTTCATAGTGACGGGACGGTACTGTTATTTCTAGAGATTACGGCTTAAACATATTGGAAAATGAGATGGAATACAGGTTTAATAGATTTTAGAAAAAATTGTACTTTTCAATGTATGAAGCACCATAATTTTAATGTTTGTCTGTTGACAGGAGAAAAATGAGGCATTAAGAAATATGAATTATTTAATAATAAATTTAATTGGGTAACATAATAACATGTAACGGAGGTTGAATAGACATATGCCTATCTAGTTTCAACCTTTATAGCCTGTCTCCAAATTAGAAAGGTCCTTGGCTTAAAAACGTATAAACCATGTAGAACATGACAACATCTCTAAACAGAGGTGCAACCAAACTAGGTACATCAATCTAGGAGATAGAGCCTGAACATCGCCCAATTGACTTGATCCCCTGGTGATGTTCATCCAATGGCTCTTTTCTATGATAACTAGCTGCATTTTTTTGTATATGTGAACTCGGGCTGAATTTTTAATTAAAATGGAGGTCATTAAAGGATACTAAGCCCTTTTTTTATAGAATATGGAGCCGATTTACCCAGACTCGTGGGGCAAATTATGGATTTATACTAGTTTTTAAGCCATTAGCTGGCGTAAAATCCCCAAAGAGCAAGAATCATTTACCGGGATTTAACCCACATTTGCAAACACCATATTGAAGTGGTTTAAAAGATTTTGTGTATATTTTTAACATTGTTCAATTTTTTATCCTTGTGTAGTTTTGTTTAACAACAATTGTTTGTTGCAATTTCTCAGCTTTTGAGGCTTTTTCCCTCAGACTGCTAATTTGCATAATTAATTTAGCTTGAAAAAGCCACAATTACTGTTCTTTGTATTCTTGTCTTCTTCTTCTTTTTCTTCTTCGGTTTTCTTCTTCCGCTTGTGTGGATGTGTAATCTCTCAGCGCAGTTTTTGAGCTACAATACATAATTGTACATACGTTCGGGCATATAGGAGAAAGGTGCTATCTTCTATGCTCCAGGAATCCACGGAAGTGTTACGGCATAATAGGTGAATTTCCGGAATTTTTTCCATAGACTATAATTGTAATAATCTCAATGTGGTATTTCAAACGTTGGTTTTCATGGTCTAAATACAAATGGTGATACCCCCACCCCCCACGAGACCCCAGTACACCCACCTACTGACCAACCTTTCATTCCCATGGAATCCATATTTTAAACTGGCACTAAAGGTAAAAAAAATAATTAGATTTATCCTCAATAAAATATAGTTTGTATGGTTGTAAACAACAAAAATACATACCCCTCAACGCAGACCCCATGTACATATACCTACTAATCTACTTATCCTTACTGTGGCAGCCTACTTAAAGGGTACGAAGTCAAAAACTAATTTAAGAATTTATCCGCATAAAAGGATAGTTTTTATGGTTGTAAACACAAAAACTACATACCCCCTCACCATGACCCAGGTACACACACATACTAATCTTACTTATCCATTACTGTGGCGCCATACTTAAAGGGTAACTAAAGTAAAAAATAGATTTAATCCTCAATAAAAGATAGTTTTATGGTTTGTAAACACAAAAGACATAACCTTAGGAAGTGGCAGGTTATTCCACGAAACGTGTAGGGTGGAGCTTTGTGTGGTGTGCCTCATGTACACCTGTTTGGACCCTGCTGTCTTGTTTTTAGAAGCACAATAAGTATTGACTTTTACCTGATCTATACTCTTCGCTTCTGCTTGCCGGCCTCCGTATTGGGGAGATTCCCCCTTTTTTGTGCTTGTACAAGTGATATGCCTTTAAAAATTCCCCTGCACTTCAATCTGCTGGCTCGTGTTGTCCTTGCCACAGAACCACATAAGGGATGTCCTGAACTTACTGCCATAATTTCCTCATTTTGCTGAACCTTATCATTTTGTGGAAGAGACATCTGTTACTATATTAAATTACTTAGTTAACTAAAAGGGTTTTTTTCAATAAAAAGTTCTTATTGTGTAAAATGGTGCTAATTTTTGCCCCAACCAATCAATATGTTTAGCTTTCAAATGTAAACACAGTTTGATTGGTTGGGGCAAAATTAGCACCATTTTAAAATCAAGAACTTTTATTGAAGCCCTGACTATATTTTTTAGAGCACTAACGTCCAGAGCCTCTGTATTGTTAAAGCTATACTAATAAAATTATACTTGACTAATTGGTTGTTTTTCTTATAATTAAGATAAACGCTGCTTTGAAATTATCTCGTTGCCCTTATATAAAATTTATCCATAATTTAGATTAGTTTCCTTAACTTATGTATGAAATGTAGTTATTTTTTATTTAATCTATAATGCTTGCCTTATCCCCTAGTCTGTACATATTTTAACATTTACAGGGCTGCATACACAAGTGGCGATATATAAATTAAAATTATCCATACATAGCATACGATAATGATTTTTTACGTCAACCCCCCCCCCCCAAACCATCCTTTTTATAACCAAAAATCTCAGGACCTCAGAAATGGTGAAAGATTAACTTTGTTTAGATACTCAATGCCATGTTTCTATAAATAATATACAGTTATTCATCTGGTTATCTTAAGGTTCTACATCATAAACGTCAGACTCCATTTTTCATATAAACATTTTATAAACATACAATAGTAATAATAAGCATTTAACAAAAAACAATAATTAATAGAAAATAGTTAAAACTTCGCTCCCCGGTTCTTGTTTTATCTGTAAAGAAAACAATAGGTTATGTTTGAGTTAAAGAAAATACTGTGCATGTTACCTGAATTCTAAGATAGATTTTTGGCATAATCTTATGTTTTCCCTTCCTATTTTCTTGTGTGGTTCGCACGCAGAGCCTGGCTTCCCTGAGTTGCTGGATATTCTATAATACTAATTCTTATTGCTATACTTCTTCCAGGAGTAAGCCTTTGTAAGATAACCTTTGCAAAAAGTCTAAAGGATATTTATTTAATTGAACAACACTGATTTTAAACAACCCCCTGCCCCCGCCTTAATATCACGCACAGGATTAGGACCTTAAGGCTAGAATTCTGACTCCTGATTCTTTGATCACCAAAAGAAGTCCCTTAAGTCTCAGTTGGGCCCCCTCTTCACAGTCCCAGCAACCTGTTTCTCCCGGACTGAAAAATGATAATAATGCTCCCTGCTGAGTACTTCTTTCCTTTGTTTAAGATCAATACTGTGGACATTGGTTAGTCCATCAGTATGAGACATTCTTTAAAAGACTACCAGGGAGATTTAATAAAGTTCTTATTGTTTACAATGGTGCTAATTTTGCCCCAACCAACAGATCTTAGTTAACATTTGAAAGCGAACATCTGATTGGTTGTATAAAATTATCACCGATTTTTTAACGATGATATTTTATTGAATAACCCTGTAATTTATAAACCAGGTAACCAAGAGGTGAGGACCAGCAAGATTTGGGTCCTCAGCCCGGGTACTTTAAGAGAAGGGGAAGTTTGTTGGGGGAACCCTAACTATATTTCACTTTAAATATGGAAATATAGATATACTTCTCCATTACTGAATCGACAATGGAGATTTTTTATAATCTTTCAGACTATTGTTAAGATTCCACCCAGTAACAGGTTTATATAGGGTTCCAAATCCAGAGAGGCTAACTACTCCCAATGGGTGGGGAAGAATCCAAGTGTAAAAACAAAAATAAACATACAGTAACAGAACTGACCACACATTGCATTACCATTGGAATGCCGATAGTGTACCCCAGTATATAATATTACCTTTTCATTTTTACTAAACTTCTTAACCACTTCTTATACAGAGTCCCAAGGTGAGATCTAGTCCATCCATAATCAATATATTATACAGGATAGCGGCCATGGTGCTACTTGTGTAAAAGTAGATGTGTACCTTTAAATAAAAAGAGGTTCACCTAAGGCTACATAGAAGCCTTGTTCCTTTTAGGTATTACCATATGACTTACTGGCAAAGGATTGCCTGTTGAGGAAGATTTCCTCACCATAACTGCATTGGGTATTAGATTATCTAATGTTACATGCTATGCCACTGGGGCGCCTAATGGTCCGTCCCCGAATGCTGCCTTACTAAATCCCCACCCAGACCTGCTTTTGGCCCGATACCAATTAGGCTGTTTCTGGTAATAGTGTCAACAATTTGGGAACCATCTTCTTGCTGTCATATATATGCCAAATGATTTGATTAGTGCAATGGTGTTTTAACATTACGGCCTCATAGAAATTGGTATTTTAACTGACTAATACTTTACTAAATATTAAATAATTTTTAAACGTCTTACCGAAAACCACCGCTGAGAATTGGTGAGGGTCCTCGTTTCTGCATGTGTCGGTTCCATTGCCCTTTGGTATGGGTTTTCTATTTCCGCAGTAGTGGGTCCCCCTACTCTTTTTCATAGCATCCAATGCGGTTGCGTGCGTTCCACTGCCCTGTCCCTGATGGTTTGAGTTTCTGCGTGGGAGGTCTCCCATTTGTCTTTCATAAGATCCCCAATTTCCCTGCAGCGTGGCTCCCTTTGGTTGCCTTCTGCAAGGGTTGTGATCGGTCTGGTCCCCAGTTGTCGTTCGTATGGGGTCCAATTCAATTTTGACAGCCTAAAAGTAAATAATATTTTGAGTTTATTAAATAAACACAATCAATATTGTCATTGGTTACAGTAGACGTGTTTATTTTAAATGTTTGAAAATAGAACTTGCAAGTTTCCTAAGCCCCCTATGTTTTGTTTTGGTTTACTCTTACAAACACAATCGTTATTGTTACATTTAGCCATTGCACTGTGACCATCCATGTAAATATCTAAGAACTACAATCTGTTGCTCTATCTGGGAATTCTGTAATACCGGGTAACACCCTGCATTAAAGCACATTGCTTTGGTTAAGCCGAAATACCTTGGGTGTTGGCCTTGGAGCCCATTCCTCTCTTTCTCACAGTCATCTCTTTCAATCCCACCGGCGGCCCTCTTAGGCATTGGACCTTCTCCCTGCTCATTGTTTTTCTGTAAGAAAATATATAATTGTTAGGATACAATTTAACTGCCAAATTATTTTATTGTACAAAATACTGCCAGATAAAATGTCCCAATATGCCAACTGGAACTAGTATTATATCTCAGGTCCGATGTATCCATGGGGACTCCTCTTGAACTACATGTATTCTATAAATTCTAGACTCTAGTTTCTACTTTACACTGTCCAAACATAACCAATCATGTTATCATTAAGACGTTATGAAGGAAGCTAATGTAGAAACTTTGGGCCTAATTTAAAAACCAGCGTTAATTGAAAAATTATTGAATACTTGTTTTATCATAAGTATCATAATGTACGGGCATGCTTGTACATTTACGTCCACTATCTGTAGATTTACCTCTGTGATTGTAAATTCGCAATTCGTAAGTAACGGAACGTAAACTGCCCTAACATACAATAGCGACAAACACCCCGGGCCTTTATAAATAATGGCCTATTGAGTGTGTTAAATGTACGACGGTTGTATAACAAATGTATTTATGGGCTTTTGTAATCTTTATGCTTTGGTTAGCAGAATACCTTGGTGGGTGTTGTCCTTGGAGCCCAGTCTCCTCTTTCACGGGCCTCTTAGGCATTGGAGCTTCTCCCTGCTCATTGTTTTCTGTAATAAAATATATAATTGGGTTAGGATACAATTTAACTGACAAATTATTTTATACCGTATACAAAATACTGCAAAAGGATAAATGTCCCCAATATCGAACTGGAACTAGTAAATAATACGCTCAGGGTCCGGATGTAATTCCTGGGGACGCTCTGAACTACATGTATTCTAGAACTCTAGTTTCACTTGTTCATCTGTCCAAACAGCACCATCCTTTTAATCATTAAACGATTATGAAAGCCTTAATGTAGAAACTTTGGGCCAAATTTAAAAACCAGCGGTATTGAAAATTATGTACTGTGGTTTATCCATAAAATCATCAAATGTCCGTGCATGATTGTCCATATTTTACGTTCCTTCATAGATTTACATTCTGTGGATTGTAATATGCGTGCGCAATCTTAGTAACGAACGTCAAAGCTGCATTAACATAAATAGCGACAAGCCGGGCCTTTATAAAATAGGCCTATTGAGTGTGTATAGTACGACGGTTGTATAAAAAAATGGTATTGTCTGGGCGATTGTAAATTCTTTAATTGTTTTGGTTAAGGCAGATACCTGTGGTTGGCCCGTGGAGCCCAGTCTCTCTTTCACGGGCCTCTTGGCTTGTACCTTCTCCTGCTCATTGTTTTCTGTAAGAAAAATATATAATTGTTAGGGATAGACAATTTAACTGAACAAATTATTTATGTACAAAATAACTGGCAGAAGGATAAATGTCCCAATATGACAACTGGAACTAGTAAATTAATAATATCTCAGTCCGGATGTATTCCATGTGGGCCTCCTCTGAACTACATGTATCTAATCCCTCTAGTTCTACCTTTACGCTGTCCAAACATAACCGGATACCATGTCATTTTATTATAAGAATGATTATTTGGAACTTTGGGTCATAGTAAAACCACGGTATCGAAAAATTGTCCAGTACTGTGGTTTATCATACAAGATCATAATGTACGGGGCATGATTGCACATGGATTGTCCACTATTCGTGATTTACGGTCTGTCTGCGATTGTAAATTCCGCAGATCTTAGTAACGATCTAACAGCTGTGTATACGTAAAATAGCGAACAAAAAAAAAAAAAAAAACCGTGCACTTATAAATAGGGTCCATTGGGTTCGCAATGTACAATGGTTGTAACAAAACATGCTTGTAAAATCGCGGAATGGTATGTTGTGGCGATCTATACATACAATGACACTCTATGAAATGTGGGCATAATCTATGATCCCATCAAAAAAATTTCTAACGTGACAATAATCAATAAAGATGGCGTATCGCAAAACAGCAATATTGCCCATTATAAATATGCCCTATACTGAGGAATGTGATGACAGTAGCATAACTAGGAATCACTGGGCACCCCAGCCAAACCGATGACAGGGCCCCTCTATATGTTTCATCTACAGTGGTTTTCTGATAGAAGTTTACCTGTCATGAAAATAGAAGATGGGACCTGTCTAACTCAACACTACAATAATGGAGGAGCACAGTCTAAATAGGGATTCAATATTTATTGAAAACAACATACATGTTTTGGGACCACTTTTGTCCTCCTCAATACTGTACCCTGAGGAAAGGACAAGGGGTCCCAAAACATTGTATGTTTGTTTGTCCAATATTCCTTGAATCACTATTATAGTGGTGCTCCTCTATATTTTTACTGTGGATTTCCTTGGCCTTGAGTAAGGGCAGGAGGATTGGCATGCACCTATTGATGGTCTGGCAGACAGCCAATCAGCAGTGTGCTGGAGGACTCTATATTTGACTCGTCTAACTCCTGGCTTCTCCTGTGGGTTGCTCCTCCCCTGTTAGTTACAACCCCATTAGGTGGAGACAAACATTACTGCTTAACGTTTCGTCATATGAAATACTCCCGCACAAATTTTCTTCTCTTTAGACAAATCCGAGACTTTCTCTTCAGTTTGGATTTTTTTCTTCTGATGTTGCCTGCAAGGAAAATGAGGAGGAAACTATGAAAATACAATTTTTTTTTTAATGATTATAGAAATAATGCCAGAAACTAAAAGCACTCTGCCTTTTATATTATGATAGTGGCTGCATGCACACTGGCCTCATATAAAATCCACTTGGCCCTCTAAGACCCTGTATTACTAGGATATTCTGGGACCTCTGTTGCATTTAAGGGTCAAGGTGTACCTAAGGAAGTGCTATGTCAATGAATATGATCCTGTACTTCTAAATGTATTGCAAAAAGCTGGTTGTGAATGTCAGTTTAACCCATACATGACTCTCTGGGGGATTAAATTCATAAGAACCTGCACTAAGGAAATGTTCCCAGTTATATAGAATACCTTGGGGGCTTCTGCTAGATCCCAGCTTCCACTCGTATTATTGTCCAGCAGCAGGGAATTTCTTTCGTGTATTTTTTTTTTTTTCCCCTACCTGGTAAGATATGAGAGTTTTATCACACAATATTTGTACAAGCATAAATTACACAATTTAACATCTTACTTATCTTGATGTTATATATAATATGAAGAATATTGGGTTTATTGTGACACCAGTAATACACCTGGGAACGCGACTATAATCCTATGCCCGATGGTGAAATACAGGTATAACAGTTCTAATATGAAAAATCTGTGATCATTTTTTGTTACCAGAACATGAATACATGATTGTTTATAAAGAAGGCTTTTTAATAAAAAAAATACCTCTACAACTCCTCATATTTTAGTCTTTTCTTCTCATGATTAAAAAAATGAATATGAAATGATGCAAAAAGAAAATCGTCATTCTGTTTGATAGATGATTCGCTATCGCATCTATAGATAGCCCGCAGATAGCAAAGATAGAATAGCACTGATAGATAGATAGATAGAATAGCATAAGATAGATAGTAGCTAGTCGATACGATTAGCTAGATCGATAGTAGATAGATATCGATCTCATACCAGGCCAGCCTGATCATTTTCCTCCATGCGTTCCTCTGATATTTCTCTTTAGGGACACAACAAAAATCAGGTTAAATGTTGCAAGAAAAGTTTTTCTGTATGATACAATAGATGATATGGGATAGATCACTCGAGATATATTAGATCTGTGATAGATATATAGATAGATAGATGATCGGAGATGATAGATAGATAGATGATAGATATGGAGATGATAGATAGACAGACACAGACAGACAGACAGACAGACAGTAGGTAGATAATAGTAGATAGATAGATAAATAGATAATCTGGGATAGTAGATAGATAGATCGATAGATTATATATATAGATAGATAGATAGATCACATACCATCCACATATCTTCTTCCTCCATGCTTTCCTTCATGATTTCTTTTCTCTGATATTTCCTCTTTAGGACTAAACAAACACATGTAAATAAGCAAGCACAAGCAAGCAATGTAATACTTATAATACCATGTTTGTTCTGGTTAAGGTACAGAATCATAAGAAAGATAAGAAATAATAGAACACATGCTGCAATTACTTCAATTTTCGTAAATACATTTATGGGCTTAATATGGTGACCAGGTAAACAATATTCCCATTTGCAAGGGTCCAATAATTTGTCAATAGAATTTTACCATAAGACACTGCTGCTCATTTTGTTGTTCACAATGATAAAGTGAAGGACAAAAGGTTTTGAAACGTATTATATTGGGGTTTTACCTTCATCATTATAATAACAAGGTAATACACATTCAGGGTGATTCTATGCAGCTGCGGGTAAATTCTACCTGTAAGTGTCCTTTTGACCTATTTAAAAGGGTTAATGTGCCTTAAACTCTAGAATAACTGTAAGCTACTTTAGTGGGTCCTCCATCCCACATAGACATTGCATGGCCATTCATAATTATTTTGGTGGCTCCATTCCATCTAATATCTGGAGCCTAAAAGTCACACGGGTTAAAATCCCCCCGATGTATTTAGAGTAAGGACTTTACATTAGATAGAATACCACAATCTATACTGCCATCTGTATGAGTTCATCTGTTGGTCCTCTGCTCCTCTGACCACACTTTAACTCTATTTTCTAATGGAATAAAATATAAATAATGTTAATAAGTGACATAACACAGTTCAATAACAAAGTATTGATTTGTGAAAAATTTGGAATCATGTATGATTTTATTTCCACTTCTCACGTTGTACACCACTTTTGCATTGGTCTTTACATTGATTCCATAATTGAATCATATTTGTGTCCGTAATGTGACAAAGTGGAAAACTTCAAGGGGGCTGAATACTTTTTGCAAATCCACTGTACTATGGAAAACTGAGAGGGGAAAAAAAACCCACAAGGGTTCGCTATTAAATGATAGGACCAGGCTGGTGTTACCCTAGAGAGGCCTGCAATCTGTAGTTTAAGTGTATACCCATATGTTACATACAAAAAATGCAGGTACCGGGGAATTTTCTACCTGTATTTATTGTTTTTTTTATGGAATTCAATAGAAAATAAAGCCAAAAATAAGCACTCTGCCTTTTATATTATGATAGTAGTCTGGCAGGCCAATGGCCTCAGTATCAACCAACTTGGCCCTCTAAGACCCTGTATTACTATTCTTGGACCCTCTGTTGCCCATTTAGGGGGCAGTGTTTCCTCAGAGAAGTGCTATGTCCAAATGAAAATATAGTCTGTACTTCTAAATGTAAGAGCGAAAAGCTGGGTGACATTGTCAGTTACAATACAAGTGTACTCTCTGGGATTATTCATAAGTAGGCTGGCTGGTTCGCAGGATCCGAAACCTCCGTATCCGCAGCGGATTTATCCTCGTTCGCAAACGGCGGATTTTTCCGGATTTTCAGCCTGCCGGAACTTCTGATTCGCGGATTTTTCGTATTTTCGAAAATTTTCTAAATTAAGTTTTCCTTTTTCGAACATTTTTCGACAATACTGAAAACATGTATTTCGAAAATTTTCGAAAATCATGGATTTCTCTTAACTTTCCTTACATAAGTATTTTCGAAAATATCATTAAAACTCGTATTCGAAAATTCCGAAAATACGCGAAAACTCGTCCATTTCGAAAATTTTCGAAAACTACGAAAAATCTCGTTTTTCAAGGGTATTTTTAATTTTACACGAGGGTCCTCGCGCGGATTTTAGAATTTTCGAATTTTTTCGAAAATTCGCGGATCCTCGAGCGGACCGGATTTTGTGAAGTTCGGACACTCTCTATTCATAAAACCTGCACTATAGGGAAATGTTTCAGTTAGATAGAAATACTGTGGGGGCTTCTGCTAGAATCCCAGCTTCACTCTTCTTGGTCCATGCACAGGTAAATTTCTGTTTCTGTATTCTACATGGAGATAATGCGAGTTTTATCACACATATATTTTACAAGATAAAATCACACAATTTAACATCTTTACTTTATGGTATTTATATATATATGAATATTGGTTTTATTGTCACCAGTGAATACACCTGGGGAACGCACTATAAATTCCTATGTCCTATTTGCAATAACAGGTATACAGTTCTAATAGAAAAAAATGCCTGGACATTTTTTTACCAGAACATAATACATGATTGTTTATATAAGAAAAGCCTTTTAAATAAAAAAAAATACCTCTACACTCCTCAATTTAGTCTTTTCTTCTCATGATTAAAAAATGATATGAATTGGAGCAAGAGATAGTAATTCTGGTTGATAGATATATAGATAGATAGATAATCTCATACGCAATTGCCAGCCTGGTCATTTTCCTTCCTCCATGCTTTCTTTTCTTCTGATATTTCCTCTTTAGGACAAACTAAAAACATGTTAAATGTTGGCAAAGAATAATTATTCCTGTTGATACATAGATTAGGATCTGGGACAGAATAGATATTTTCACAGGAGATAGAGGAACAAGAGACCTTAGGAAGGGAAAGGCATCTAGAAAGGCAGGATGGACTCCAAGAGACAAGTTCATTATTAGTCCAGTCTATGATGGGATTATGAAGTCGGAGCCAAGGGAGTCCTAAAATGAGAGGAGCTGTGGGGCTTTGTATAACAAAGAAAGAAATAGATTCACGATGAAGACAACCAATTTGAAGAAGAATTTCTACAGAAGACATGGAAATAAATTCTGTAGACAAAGGTTGATTGTCAATAGCCAGCACTCGGAGAGGATGTGGTAGGGAGAATAATGGAATGCCTAGAAGAGAAGCAAAGGCAGCATCAATAAAATTACCGCCTGCTCCAGAGTCTAGAGAAGGTTTGGGATTTGAATATGAGGGTAGCTGGTAGAAAAGACTTAAGTGAACTCTTGTGGAAAGGAGATTTGAATTTACCTAGAAAAGACTCCTTCTCCAAATCTAGGGTTGCAAGTTTCCTGGCTTGGAAGGACAACCTTTAGCGAAGTGCCCTTGGGCGGCACAGTACAGGCAGAGTCCATGAGTCCTCCTCCTCAGTTTTTCTTCGGCAGAAATGTTTGTACCCCCATTCGGCATGGGTTCCTCAGATGGCGGAGCCGTTGTCAGTGGTCCGGCCCTTAGAGGACGAGGAACAAATTTGGGAGGAAAAGGACGGTTACTGGACTTTTCAGCTTGCCTTTCCCTAATACGAGTATCCACCCGTATACACATGGAAATCATTTCTTCCAACTCTGTGGGAAGCTCCCGAGACACTAAGTCATCCTTGATACGATCAGACAGGCCCTGCCAAAAGGCTGCTAACAGGGCCTCATTATTCCAAGTAGTCTCAGCGACTAAAGTCCGGAATTCGATAGCATACTGTCCTACAGAGCGGGAACCTTTTCGTAATTGAATCAAACGGGAGGAAGCAGCAATAGTTCTGCCTGGAGCATCAAAGATTTTCCGGAAAGTTTCCAGAAATAAGAAGATGTCGTTAACCACTGGGTCATTTTTCTCCCACAGGGAGGATGTCCAGGCCAAGGCGTTGCTTCCCAACAAGGCAATGACATATCTGACTTTGGCACAGTCCGAGACAAAATGGGAAGGTTGCAACTCAAAATGTATAAGGCATTGGTTAACGAACCCCCGACAGGCTTGAGCGTCCCCTTCATACCGCACAGGAGGTGGTATTCGTGGCTCTCTATGTGGAACGGGTTCTCTGGGCAGAACAGGAGGAGCAGGAGGAGTAGGACCTGGGGATAACCGAGCAGAAATGGAGTCCAGAAATTGAGCTAATTGATTCTGCTGGTGCTCAAGGGTGTCCATTCGGAGGGAAATAGTCTGAAGAGTCTTGCCCAAACTTGCCGCAGCTTCCTCAGGTACTTCCATGGCCTATTCGCACTGTAACTAATTGAGTCCCGAAGGGACGAGGTTCACTGTACCTTTTAGGAGGAGTTTAGGACTGTAGGGCAGGAAACAATGGCTGGATACAATGACTGGAACAATAGAGTAGAAACAATGGCTGGATACAATGCTGGAAATAATGCTGGATACAATGGCTGGAACAATGGTGTGGAAACAATGGCTGGATACAATGCTGGATACAATGGCTGGAACAATGTAGTTGAAACAATGGCTGGATACAATGCTGGATACAATGGCTGGAACAATGTAGTTGAAACAAAGGCTGGATACAATGCTGGATACAATGGCTGGAACAATGGAGTTGAAACAATGGCGGGATACAATGCTGGATACTATGGCTGGAACAATGGCTGGAACAATGTGGTTGAAACAATGGCTGGATACAATGGAGTTGAAACAATGGCTGGAACAATGCTGGATACAATGATAGGAGAAATGCTGGATACAATGGCTGGATACAATGGCTGGAACAATGGCTGGATACTATGGCTGGATACAATGGAGTTGAAACAATGACTGGAACAATGCTGGATACAATGATAGGAGAAATGCTGGATACAAGGCTGGACCTGATGAAGGTAAGGAGCGCTACAGACTGACAACTAGACAGTCTGGTAGCGAGGTCTACGAATAGGCACTCGCTCCCTCTGCGAGTGCCTATTTGAATCTTTGCGCCGGCCGGCGTCTGGACGTGGTGACGTCACGACGCCGACGTCCGACGCCGGTGACGTCACCAGTCCCGGAACATCGCGGGAGCGCGGCAGGTAAGATCCTTACAAATAATAAAGGGATCACCTGAAGAAGGGGGTATCCCCCCGAAACGTTGTGACGTATGATGTGTGGATCACAATAAAATTGTTATAATTTCTTGGAGTGCGACCCTCTATTGCCTTTTTCCATGTTTCTTTGCTTACCTGGCAGGCAAGGTACATTTTACATGCATACTGGACACCAAAAATACAAATAAGATTATCAAGTGTATTAAATCCATTTATGTCTGGTATAATATAATATTCAAATGTTCTCAGTAATTGTGATTATGTGGTTGAAAATACTTTATTAGAATGATGGATTTCCCATGAGATAGACTGATTGTACACAATTATGTGATATGCCAATAAATGAATTACAAATCAGGGTCTATTGTGAAAGCGCTAATCACACATTGGATGTGAAAGGAATATCCTGGAAACCCTATTCCTTTAATACAGAGAATGGGTTGGTATTGTTGGTTGGTTCAACACTGCACAAAAACTGGTGCATTAGGCTTTGTAGCTAATAACCAATAAGTATTTCTATATTTTTTAATACTTATTAACACTATTTTTGTGTAATGTGGAGGAGATTTTTGTTTATTCCTTAAGTCGTGGTAGGCCAGAATTATTAAGCATGTGGATTGCTGCTTGCCCTAAAAAGTAAGATCAACAAAAAGAAATATATAGAGAAATGCAGTTTTGGTTTTCAGGTATGGGTGCATTGTGTATTTTTATAATATGTGAGTGTGTTCAGCAGAGCCTTTTCTAGCCATCTTGGTGCCCTGGCATGATCACACCGCAATCCCATTGCACTTAAAAGCGCAGTAGGGTGGCCTAGTTTTCAGTGTTCAGTATTGCTATTAACACTTTTAGTGCCAGCAGTGTATTACCTTTAACCCTTTCAGCTGGCAGCATTGACGTGATATACAGTATGTACCTGCTTTCCATGTTTCCTCCATTGGATTGTTCACTCCTCACCTACTCTAAGTTCTAATTGGAGAGTTGGGTAGAAGAAAGAAAGAGGCAGGGATAGGGATCTCATGGCTGCTAGTCACAGGGTCACTGTTATAAAGTCTGCAGCAGCTTTTACTTGGCCTATTTGAACTGTTCTCCTCAGTTCTTTTAGCTGAGCTCATCCTCCCCCCTCCTTCCTTCACCTTCAGTTCATTTGTAACATTGAGTCCAAGTAAAGGGAGCTGAGTTCACACTCTCTACTCACTACAATATTACAAATTACAGCAGAACAAGGAGAGCAGTTTTAACACAGCAAGTAAAAGCTGACAGGGAGATAGTAGGAAGAACACTGGGTGCCCTGGTTTAGCATAGGCACCCTAGCACTTTGCCTAGGTGGCTTATGCCTAAAAACTACCCTGTTTGTAAGGGAGTCAATATTGATTATTAAAAGGCAATCCCTTTTGTCCTTATTTAATGTACCCAGGGTAAGACCCTAACCAGTGTGGTCTATCCCCACTACTCCAATACCTAACCAATGGGAAGACACGCTTTGTGTCTTTTTTGCCTTCCCATATGCCAGGCACTGGACTGAAAAAGAGGTCTGTGACCAACTGGCCACAAAGTTGCAGCCCTGAGATAAGAGTAGCACCACACTCCTTTCTGCATCTTCCTCATTGTTTTGAACCATAGAAATATCACCTTCATCAGAGGATATTTTACAATAAAATAAACACTTAAAAATAAATACTTGTTTACCATTTGGAAATACAAGCCATTTGAATATTTTTAAAGGAGAAATACAGAGCATATGTTTAAAAAAAAAAAAAAAGTTACAAAAAAATTACTAAAAAGTAACTTAACTGAGGCAGGGAGGTAGGGTGCATAATTCCTACTTCCCAATAATGTTTCTGTGAGAAGTGCATGTAGAAAACTGCTTTTTTTATGTAATTCCAGTTTTACATATGCCAGTCTTCTTCCTGGCTTCAGTGTTATCTGTAATGCATAAAAGCCAAAAATGACAGATGGAAGCCAGTTGTGTTGTCACTTCTCAATGAAAAATATTGGGGTAGGAATAATCAATCTTACCTCCCTGCCCCATGTACTTTTTTAAAAATTTTTTTTATAGTTTTTACAGTATAGTTGTCCTTTAATAAATGTCTTTCTGATTGGCATATGTAAACATATGTTCATACTGATAATTAGCAGGATCTTACATATGCAGAACAATGAGCAACTGTATCCAAACAAGCTAGGACTACATAGGTCTGCAGACCTGGATTGGCACCATTGGCACTATCTGCACCGCCCATCCAGCCTAAACATGTTATTTAAAAAAAAAATCAAAAAATTCAAGGTTTTCAGGGCTGTCAATACGGGCAAGGCAGAGTCAGGCAAGGCTTGAAGTCATGCCTGTCACATTAGTACAAGCTGCTTAATGCAAAATGACCTGTGACAGGCTGTACTTAAAGATGTGATCCAAGGCTCATTTTAAAGGTAAGACGGTAGGCTTTTATTTAACTGGAACAAGCTTTGAGACCACAGCTCTCCTACAATTAGTTCATTTAACTAACCTTTTGTATTTTACAAAACAATTATGCATTATATTGACAACCGACAATCTAATGTCATCTTTTATGTTGGTTATCCATATGGTGCCTCTCTTTTACATTGCCAATATTTTTTGAAATCGAGAAATTTCCATACTATATCTACAGTATACATTAAATACAACATAAATTGGCAGTCCGATATATTTTAAACTGTTTGTTTTAAGCTAGTAGCCAGCACGATCATTTATTTCACTCTATAAATCTTATTATTTAATGATTGCATTATTTGTCATCCAGATAATCAACTAAATGGAAGAAGGGATATTTTGTTTATCTGGTACACTTTCCAATTACTTTAGTGACTTTGGGACATAAATAACAATGACAGTTGCGATTTTTAAATGTCTAGGACATAAAGGCTTTTGTTGAGCAGGAAATGTAGGACAAAGAGAGGAACAAGGTTAGTAGGACTGACCTTATGTTTCAACAGTTTCTATTTTATTTGTCCAATATTTAAAGTTACTTAGCATTATTTTTTAGAAGAAGATTAGGTTCAAGCAGGAAGTCACTGAGTTGTGAAAATAATAAGTGCAGTTGAATAATACATTCTTTCTTGACATGCTAGTTTGGAAGTCCAATTGTAACGGAAATGCATCTAGGAGATACAGTCAAGCGTAATTCTTCCATGTAGATATAAATTGTAGATAGAAATGTGAGGCCTACAAACATTACTTAGAAAGCAGTACAGGTATGAGTGGTCTTTATTTTTATGTTTGAGGGGAAAAAATGACAATAAAAAATACAAGGTTTAGAAAATGGATTATTCCTGAGGGTTTAGAAACATGAGAAACTAGTATTTTATTTGTCAATGAACTCTCAGCTCAATTAGCAATTAGCTCCCTATTATTAGAATAGGACTTTACAAATAAGGTCACAAAGCTTTTTAACTACTGTACATTTACAGTATGTTTGTAACGGTTAAATTGATGTCAATTAGTTTTGCTGATTTCTGACCTTTCTTCTGAAAATTATTTTTATGTTAAAATGCCTTTGGAAGGTTATTTATGGAAATATACAGAATTCTAAAACTAATGATATGCTGGCTGTAAATGCAGATTTCACTTGGTAATTATATAATGGAAACAAATGTAATAGGTATATAGATAGATATTAAATTACCAACCAATTTCAGTGCACTCAAAAAAAAATAAAAAATCCCCTTATGACATCCCTTTGTTAGTCGTTGCACTATGTATGCACTAACCATTTGGTATTGATCCGGAGTAGCTCTATCTTGTACACTTTCCCATGAAGTGCTGAGTGCCCATATTTTTTTCCATTTATATATCTTTGGGGAAATCGTGTCTATACTAAGTTATAAGTAAACTAAGTAAGTTTTTATGATAATGTTCTAAAAGGGGAAGGTAATAGATGTTAGGACATTTTTAAAAAGTACATTTTATTGTGAAGAATATTTGTCAAAAGAAAGGCTGTGTATAAGGTGACATGATACAGTACTTGACAGGGATGTTAAAATGTTACTGTAAACACATTTCTTGGGGGTACAGATTTTAAGAGGTCCTGTCCTACACAAAAATTTCTTCCCTAAAAGTTCCCAAATATTATATGACCCTGTTTATATATATATAATAAATTTAAAGGGGAAGTTCAGGGCAAATACATCTATAACGTCTAAAAGAGGGCTTAAGACCAGCCCTCTAACAAAAAGACCCTTACAAACAGGCACTTAAACATCAAGGTCCTGAATATACAAAAAGCTGTTTATTAACATCCAAGTAACTAACTCCACATCATCCACTACTAACCATAAACCTCATAGTATGTAAAGTGCAACAACAATAAAACCATCCACATTAACAATAATTACTAAATAGGATAAAAAATATAGCACTGGGCATCCCCAGATACCTAATCCCTAATCCAGCATTCGATGTTATATACTGAGTCACTTATAGCACAGCCCCCATTTTTCCACGTTCAGTATGAAACCTCCAGATGTAGATACTCCTGGGGTTCTCTCCTGGATTAAATGCTACCAAACGGAGACAATGTTGCAATGGGGACAAAAAAAAAACAGAGACAAAATTGCGCATGGGCTTCCGACCTGAAGAAGCCCATGCGCAATTGCGCACTTAGGTGAAACGCGCGTAGGTCGTTTGAAGTTGGGGAGGCCGTCTGGTATCTTGTGTACGAGTCCGTGAAATTTTGGAGACGGGATTTGCATATGTGTGGAGGAGCCATCAACCGGGAGTGTCCGTAGGCATTGGGATTATTATTCGGATTGCTCCTCAATACCGGAAAACATTGGGTGAAGAGTGTGGACCGTCCCGGCTAAGGTAGCCTATGGGTCCTGGCTTCTCACGTAAGTCCCGATACAATTGCAACATTGTCTCCGTTTGGCAGCATTTAATCCAGGAGAGAACCCCAGGAGTATCTACATCTGGAGGTTTTTAATACTGAACGTGGAAAAATGGGGGCTGTGCTATAAGTGACTCAGTATATTACATCGAATGCTGGATTAGAGATTAGGTATCTGGGGATGCCCAGTGCTATATTTTTTATCCCATTTAGTAATTATTGTTAATGTGGGTGGTTTTATTGTTGTTGCACTTTACATACTATGAGGTTTATGGTTAGTAGGGGATGATGTGAAGTGTGTTACTTGGATGTTAATAAACAGCTTTTTGTATATTCAGGACCTTGATGTGGTAGTGCCTGTTTGTAAGGGTCTTTTTGTTAGAGGGCCGGTCTTAAACCCTCTTTTAGACCTTATAGTTGTATACTCACCCTTCAAGGCACCGCTAGATTTGTAGCGTTTCTCAATGGTCCTAGTAGTTTATGAGAACTGTGCCACATCAGATCAATTATAGATATGATCAGTGCAAATACATATGCTTTTCAGAAAAAAGAGCAGTATTTTTTCATCCCAATGACCTTAATCTGCCCATTCAGCATTTTGTCTGTGTATAAATAAATGCTTCTGAAATACTGACTTCCTGTTTGCGGAACCCCTAGTAGAGACCGTTAGGGTTTTGCCCTTGACCTAGCGCCTGGGTTGATTTGGTTGCTCAGTACAGATCTGAGCATGTTTGAACTATCCAACAGTCAATCGATAGGATTGCAAAGGGAAAAAAAAGAACCTTGTCAGCCATATCAACCTTGTACCAAATACGTTCCCCATTAAATTAAGACGCAGACACAACTTTTTTGGGTGAAACAATTGGCCACGGCTTTTTATTGAATATATTAATATAAATTATATATGCCCTTTCCATATAACCACACTGTACACCCTTGCATGCCAATAACCATACTTGTTGTTAACCATCTCTAGCCTTAGATCTCTAAGATCAATAGAAATATATCAAGGCCAATATCATTCAGATGTATCCCATCTGGCCTCATCAGTGACCTATTGTCACCCTCCAATTGCCTGTGTCTTATGACTACTCCACCCAAGGAGCGTATGAATCTGGAGATCCGTGTATTTACTACCCTTCTTGCCCTCTCAATGGCTGCTGGGTCCCTAGCACCCTGCCATACCACCCAGGGAACGATCTCTGACCAAGCCAGAACTACCTCGTCGAAGAAGCCTCAGATTTGTGAGATATCCGCCTTCATGAGTGTCATGAGATCAGACAGCCGAGCCTTACAAAGGTCGTTCCCCACGGCATGCTTGACTAAATCCAAGGGTCCTTGATCTTTCCTGCTGATGTCCACTGCTTCGGGTAGAACTTGCCACCATGACATACCCTGATGCCCTTCCACTCCAGCGATGCCGTGGTAAAACTCAAGTTCCTTCCTCCTGGCCGAATCTCCGCTCTCCTTGCCAATACAAAGATATGAGTGGCCAATCAACCACACGACCGTTTGCTTGTTACCTAGAAAAAAAACATCAGTTAATAGCCAATTCCGGATGCATATAACGCACTATGCAGCTAGGTCTCCATCGCCCTAAGCGGTTAACCTCCTGTTTAGAGAAGCCTAGTGTATAAGCTTCAGTGGCAGCTCCAATTCTAAAGGAATGTGTGCCAAACTCCTTTGGATTAAGTCTGATTTTGCACAAGGACAACTTTAATACTGACTCAAATTGGTAGCGGGTGAGAGGGCCCCCCACAGGGTGAGACAAAAAAGAAGGCGAAGACGCCCGAATAGCAGCAAATTCTTTTATTGCGGAAACTGGGCAAAACTCTACCTTTATGGGAAGAATCGAAAACCAAGCCCCAGTGCCAAAGACGTCCATCTTAGATCTATGTATACGGACCCTAATCCTGTTATCCATCATGCAGACATCTTCCACAAGAAGATTCCCAGCCTTCCCCCCCCCCCGGGGGGGGGACCAGCTCACCCACACGCATGGCTACAAAAAATGCTAAAGAAAAACTAGCCTTGAAAAGAGATGCTTCGTAAGGTGATGAGCAAGCAGAAGGGAGAACTCCTATGAGCCTAACAAGTAGCCAGAACGAAATGGCGCGCCTAGCCTCCTTAGGTGTGTATTCCTTCTTCCATCCCCTGATGATTGACTGGACCAAGAAATCTTTTGTTATGTCCTGCCAACCCAATAGGTGAAAGAAAAAGGAAATACCCTGCAACCTTCTCTGGGCCACTAAATCTGAGCAGTGTGAGTTTTCTAAAAAGAATTCGCTTGTATTCTAAAAGAATTCGCTTCCTAATGCTGGTTACCTCTCTTTCCCCAGCCATAGCCACACACTCCCTTCACACCTTACCATGATTTTGCCAAATCGAGGGTGCCACCGATGCCTGCCCCATGGCCATCAGCTGCTGTCCACTATCTCCCATAAGGAAATTGGGCATTGTGCCCCTCCGCCTCCAGTGCCAACCTGCGAAAGTCTTCCCACTGAAAATGAGAGAGAGAGTCAGCAATCGTGTTATCAATGCCTGGAACATGCTTAGCCCTGAACCAAATGTTAAGCTGCAAGCAACGAAGGACGAAGGTGCCGCATAAGAGCAAGTACCGCAAGGGAAGAAGAAGATTGTTTGTTAATCACATGGACCATACTTGGATTATCTGTCCAAAAGAAAATGGATTTGTTTGCCATCCTGTCACCCCACAATTCCATTGCCACTATTATTGGTAACAATTCCAACAAGGTTAGGTTCCTACAATGGTCAGAAGCCAACCAGCTATCAGGCCAGCGCCCTGCGCTCTACGCCCTCCCAAAGATGGCTCCAAAGCCCAGCGAGCTGGCCGCACCTCGGTACAAATGCAGCTCCTCACTAGACTGTTCAATATTCTGAATCAGCGACTTCCCGTTATTTAGACCCCAAAAAGGATTCCCAGACTTTTAGGTCTTCTTTGAGCTGTTTGGTTAACCTGATAACTGCCTGCAAAAAACCCTTCCCTATAGGTAAGATTCTGC
This sequence comes from Hymenochirus boettgeri, assembly GCA_019447015.1. Taxonomy (NCBI): domain Eukaryota; kingdom Metazoa; phylum Chordata; class Amphibia; order Anura; family Pipidae; genus Hymenochirus; species Hymenochirus boettgeri. The sequence continues at coordinate 179,881,571 of CM033475.1, read as the reverse complement.
AGGCGAAATTCAGGGAACCCAGTAGGGATTGTAACTGTCTGAGAGTAACCTTATTGGCCATCAGACAAGTTCTAACTCCCTTCAGCAAGTCCGATAGCTTTTCCACTGGAAGTCTGCACTCCATTTTGATAGAATCTATCTCAATACCCAAAAAGGAAAGTGTGGTCATAGGGCCTACAATTTTTTCGGCCGAAAGAGGGACTCCAAACTTAGCCATCAAGAACTTGAAAGACTGGAGTAAAAAGGAGCATTGTCCCGACTCCTTGGGACCTACAAAAAGGTAGTCATCCAGGTAGTGAAGAATAAATCTGGAGCCTGTCTCAAATTGGAAACAGCACAAGAGATAGCACAACCCATGGGGAGACACATGTCATAGTAAAGAAAAACCCACCCAGGCTGCAACCCAATAGATGGAAACAGTCCCTATGTATCGGATAAAGGCGAAAAGCAGCCTTGATGTCTGATTTTGCCATCAGAGCGCCAGCTCCTGCATTTTGGACAAACGATGCTGTTCTGTCGAACGATACATAGGATACTGATGCTGCTTCGGGGGTTATGCCCTCGTTAACTGACCACCCTTATGGGTGAGATAGGTTATGTATTAACCTAAATTTTCCCGGTTCCTTCTTTAGTACCAAGCCCAAAGGGGAAACCCGAATATTGGGGAAAGAGGGGGTCAAAGAACGGGCCAGCCATTCGACCCAATTGGACCTCTGCCTGGATTTTCTGTCTCGCCGTCTAAGCTGCTTCCCTAACGGACTAGGTGATGCTGGTCTTACTGCAGATCTAGCACCCCAGCCACCTCTCCTTTTTTTCCTCCTTCTCACTCTGGGCTTAGCAGCCGCTGACGCTGCTGCCTCCACCAGACGCCTCCTTGTCCCGCTCTGGGGGTCTGATCTATTAGCCTCTTCCGCTCCCACGCTGTGGCTGGGGCCTACATTCTGACCTGACCACTGGCATAATTCCCTGATGACCCCTTGCTCTGCCAGACCTATCTGCGCTGGCCACTCCTCCTGATCATCTATCTGATCTTGCGTGGGCTCCTGGTCCTGGGAAGTTCCCTCCCCTGATCCCCTTTATGGGGTGGATGAGGATGATGTCTCCTCCTTTTGAGGCCTGGACCTAAACATGGCCTTATATATAGTTGATGTCTGATTTTGCCATCAGCGTGCCAGCTCCTGCCTTTTGGACCAACGATGCTGCTCTGACCAACGATACATAGAATACTGATTAACAGCGAGATTATTTTAGCATGTTTTAACTAGTTTTTGCAAGATCCCCAAGGCCGCAAAAAGGTGGCACAGCAAACCTGCAACTCATTCTGTATGTGGGTCACATGTGCTTGTGCTGCCATGTTACATCTGGGTTACCTTCAGATGTTTTGGAACTACAACTCCCTGCAGAGCTCCCTGCATTCTGAAACCAAGGAATGCTGGGAGTTGTAGTTTTCAAACATTTACAGGGTTATTCAATAAAAGTTCTTATTGTTTAAAATGGTGCAAATTTTGCCCCAACCAATCAGATCTTATTTAACATTTGAAAGCTTACATCTGATTGGTTGGGGCAAAATTAGCACCATTTTAAACAATAAGAACTTTTATTGAATAACCCTGTTAGGGTGAGGCCACACTGCAACGCACAGGAATCGCGCACAAAATCGCGTTTTGCGCATGCGTTTTCGCCTTTTCACGTTATGGACACGCATGCGTTAACGCACCAAAAATGGTGAACACATGCGTTACCATAACGAGAACGGACGCGCAATCGCATGCGCATCGGAAAATTTCCATTTTAGCGAAAATCGCGGGCGCAAACGCGAGCGCGAAACGCGTGCGCAAACGCGCGAAAAACGCGCTAGTGTGGCCTAGCCCTTAGTGGGAAGAAATATAATAAGCATGATGCAAGGCTGATCAGTATTCCCATTAGAATATATAGAAGGCTGTATTGGTTTCAATGTAGTTTTACTGCATGAGTTTAAAGGGCATATCAAACCGTAATTGAAAATAATTAATAATAAGTAGTAAAAATAGTGCACATTTAATTTTCCCTACCACCAAATTTCCCCATCTCACCCGGCTACTTTTTTATGCCACCCGGCTGGAAGAAAATTCTGGGGAGAACACTGGTACCATGTACCAAACCTCACTAAGGTTTTCAAGTGTAATTTTATATTTTATTCTAGGCTATGGGGTACTTGCTTGTTTCTTTTATATATTTCATTATTGTGAAGTCCTCTGGTTTGGAGGTTTAAGCAGCGATTTATTTTTTTTATTATGAAATATCTGACCAGCTGTAACTTAAAGGACCTGTAAACCCCCCTTAAGCCCCCAAAATAACTATGTCCCATTCGTTTCTATTATTCACAGGGAGGTGAGAACGCTTATTCTCACCTCCCTGTGATTAATAGGACGATCGGGGGACCTGGAACTTACCTTATACGCCGCTCCACTTGCAGCCGCTCCTGCACGGAAAGCCGCTCTGTCCCGACCACGCGCCCTATCTTATGCGCATGCGCGCCAATTCAAAAGATAGGGCGCGCGATCGGGACAGAACAGCTGTTCTGTGCAGGAGCGGCTGTGAGTGGAGCGGCAGGTAAGGTAAGTTCCAGGTCCCCCGATCGTCCTATTATTCACAGGGAGGTGAGAATAAGCGTTCTCACCTCCCTGTGAATAATAGAAACGAATGGGACATAGTTAATTTTCGGGGTTTAGTGTTCCTTTAATACAAGATCTGAATGCACAGCTTTCATTAATAATGTGGCTGTGTTTCTTTAAATACCTACTAACCACCTATACATATATACATGTATTGTCTAATACCCATAAAATTCATCACAGGCTAATAAGGTATAGCACTTACCTCTTATACCTAATAAAGTGCGACAGTCAAGCTAATCCAGCTCATAAAAGCGCACTTAAACAGCAGTTGATAAAGCGCAGTGTAAAAAGATACAGCACATGCCTCTTATATGCTTGTGAAGGTTCTCATTCATCCAGGTCATGGTATATCTTCAAGAACTAAACTTCAAGTCCAGTTGATCTAATTGAATACAACAGATATGCCCCTTATATCTATTAAAGTGTAACAATCAAGCTCTATCAACTCATAAAGTGCAATTATAATGCAGTTATCAACAGTGCAAATACATGGGATACATATATATATACATCACAATAGCAATAAAACCACATGGATGACTATCTTCTTAAAATTGGGGGGAAATCATTTGTCTGAGAACATATTTATCTGTTGTATTCAATTAGATCAACTGGACTTGAAGTTTAGTTCTTTCAAGAGCTAAACTTCAAGTCCAGTTGATCTAATTGAATAGAACAGATATGCCATGACCTGGATGAATGAGAACCTTCACAAGCTGAGAACATATTGTTTATCTATTATATGCGCATAAATCCAAAGTCACATCTGTTGCTGGAAAGTCAGGTAAAGCAAACGCCCACCCCTTCCCCCCAGACAGTTAACCACCTTGTTACCCTGAACAAGGGGGAAATACAAAAGGTTGGACGGTTCAATAGCGGCTAAAGTGGGGATTGCTTTTCCTCTTATATTAAGTTATTCAGTAACACTTGCCCATGACTTATGGACTTGGTACATCAACTTATTCTGAAGCAGTGTATTAGGAGATCTCTCACCCAGCTCTGGTGATATGAGCCTCATAGTATCCTCCCGTCTATTCACTCGGTTGCTGCGGCCATATAGCAAATGGTTTGTCACACCAAACTTGATCAGCCCCCCAATGGACACTGCTCCACTTCGTACTCCCACTATGCCGACGTGTGTTTTATCTGTCCAATCACACACAGGCTTCGTCAGGGTGTCTCATTTCACATTTCTTAAAGGGGTGATGAAATTATTTAGTTATTTTATCCAATCTTATCAGAATAATCTTTACAAAATATTTACAACATAGTGGTTTCCCAGTATCTATTTAGTATTTATAGAAATACATTACATGTAATAACTATCAAGCAGAAATGGCTTTTTATGGGAGATTAGGTTTCAGGTAAGGTAAAACTTTTATGGGCTGATCTAATATCCATTAAGTTATCCATGTTAATTTTAACCATAACTGTATTGCATTATGCTTGCACTGGTTTCAAAAAACATTTTGAAATGGCACAGACCCTGTAAATTGAGTGTAAATCCCAGACAAATATGATATTACATCAAGTACCATTGACTTTACATTCGCTTTAAATTTAACTAGAGATTTAAAAAAATAAAAAACAATTATGATTAATGGGGCAGGTATGGGGGGAAACCCAGTAAAGGCAATCTGAATAATTACATAAGTACATGATGTGCCACATTATAAATACTAATGAAGTGTCTTAATGGAAATCCATGGATGCCACTTGAAATGAGAGCCTGTCTACAACTGGGCATAGCAGGCAGAATATGGGATACCTGCAGGAATATTAACAAGACACGTTTCAATGCAGCTCACAGGGCCATTTATAAATTCAATGTATTGCTATTGAATGGGGGTTTGACTGTATTATCTGCACACTGGCATACTTTATAAACAAAGGGGTTTTAGTATACATTACTGTGATCACATGAATGAAAAGCCTTCCAACCACGTCAAGGTAACCCCAGTCTGGAAGGTCCTAACTTCTAACCTTTTTAAAAAATTTTTACTTCAATACGATTAGCAAACTTTTGCATTTCTCATTCTTACACACTGGATCCATACAACAGGCTCTCTCACTTTCCCCCAGCCCTTTGGATTTTTAAAATGAGGGAAGAGGCCATCCAGTGCTTTATATTAAAGGCATAGGACCTCCCATAAAAGGGGCATGTTGGGGGTGCTATTACCACATGGAGGCGTGACCAGGCCTCCCAATAAATACATACAATACAAGGATTGTGGATGCACTCCAATTAGGCTAATTTAACAATTGTAACAAACTATGTAACAAACTATGTAAGAGTCTACGTAACAAACTATGTAACATTCTATGTAACAAACTATGATTCATTTTTAACTAATCACACAGAAAGTAGGATTAATTACCACTAATCTTAAATCTGCTTTTTATTTTAATGCTCTGACCTTCCTATCCCTTGTTTTTTAGCTCTGGGAGTTTTACTTTTTAAAGAGGGCAGGGCACAGCTAGTCAGTAAAGAACTGTCAATCACCCAGCCCCTCCCCCTGGCATACTACATGTAGAAACATCCATTCTATAAAAGTAAAGCTTATTTCTCTATCACTGTATTGGCTAATTGATTCAGTATTAAAGGGACTGCCCACCCCTCTACACAAAAATCTTTACCTGCTACAAAAAAACCCAAAAGCAGGACCCCTTTATGTTTAAAATGACCAAATCCACTCCCAGCCAGAGCTATTATACTTACATGCTCCTTGCTCTACCGCCTCTTCCGGGTTCCTCACTCCCTCTCCACTGCGGCTGCTCTGTTCTTAAGCAGCCACAGTGGAGACTGCTCCATGAATGGCAGTCAGTGATTGGCCGTGACGTCACTGTCATGGCCGACACTGACTGCCTTACCCGGAAGTGGAGAGCCGTGGCAGTGGAGTGAGGAGGAGCATGTAAGTATAATAGCTCAGTGTGGGAGCGGAATTGGTTATTTTTTTATTAGTTTTATCAGTTTTGTAGCAGGTAAAGATTTGTGTGTGGAGGGGTGGACATTCCCTTTAAGGTCAGGAAAGGGAATAAGCATTATCTGTTTCTCTGTGCTCTTTCTGTGCAGATAAACCCAATCCTGCAGTTATCTGCTGTCTGTGTTAGTTAAATTCCAATATAGCACTGTACCTAAAGAAATCAATTACAAAGACCCCCCCACACACACACTCACACACACCTTCAAACTCCTACAGCTAAAAGAAAATTTTGCCTGATCCAAGCAGTGATTACCTTCCCATAGCAAAGCAGTTTTACTTTCACAATAACACAAAATCACAGGGTGAATGCTATTGGCTGTAGTGGGGCACATATCATCTCCACTGCACATGCTTCACACTCTATCTGTGCCTCAGTTTTGGGAGGGGGTGGATACATAGGAGATATGCATACTAACTAGTAGTGAGCTGAACAGGACATGAGGAGATCTAGTGACAGGGAGCACTGAGAGCAGTGCTAAAAATATAGAAAAGTATAAAGGCAAGTCTTTTTTTCAGTTTAGTGTCCCTTTAAAATAACCCCCAGATTATGCTTGTAGCTGCAAGCCTATTCAAAGTTACAGCGGTATAAAATGTTTTTACTTGTTATTACTGTGATCTGTGACATCACCAGAATTTTGGGGTCCAAATTTAAGGTTGGAGCATGCCCTCTGCTGGGACAGAACATCATAAGCCCTACCCCCCAATTTTTTCTCTCCCTAAGGTGCTCATAGGGAGAAGAAAGGACAGAAATTGGTTGCAGGTATGTAACTAGTTTCAGAAAAGGTCAGTCTGTCCTAGACAAAGAAGTGTAACTTTACAAACCTAAAACTTAAGATGCAGAGAAGCTGCTTTGTGCCTTTTTCAAAAATATAAGAGAAATATTTGGTTGTTATGAAATATTAGTTGTATGGAGACCACAGGTAACCTTTAAAGGATAAGTGCACTGTAAAATCAAGTTATGTTCATTTAGAAGCTGCAGCTTTAAAAATACTATTGCTATATTTTTTTTACCTATGCCCCTCCAGAGCCTAGCTTTGTGCCTTGAAAGTTGCTGACATCTTGTTACTGGTTTGCTGAATGTTAAGCTCCGTCCCTCTGAGATTTCCTCTGCTTTCTCTTGTTTGAGCCTCAAACGATAATGCCTGTAACTTGACTTTACAGTGCACTTATCTTTAAGAACCCCTTCCTGCTGTTCATATTATACTGGACATTGTACTGCACTGTGTATGAAATACAAACAACAGGATAAGTTTTCGATTGTTCTTAATGAAGACATTTTAAAGAAGGGTGTGTGTAAAGTTCAACTAAAGAATGATCACAAATAGTAATCTGCAGACAAGATGACTGCGATATTTCAATCAGAAAAATACATTATTCTAATGAAGGAATAGTGGCGGAGGTGTAAATAGTGCAGTCAGATCTGTGTCTCTGAACACCTTTGCTATCTTTGCATGAAAAATCATCCAAGTAACATTAGAATAAATGTCAGTGAACACTTTACAGATCACATTTAGCAGAACACAATATAATGCTTGTTTACAGCTAGTCAGTGTGTAGTGAGCTAGTAGTGAGCTGAACAGGACATGAGGAGATCTAGTGACAGGGAGCACTGAGAGCAGTGCTAAAAATATAGAAAAGTATAAAGGCAAGTCTTTTTTTCAGTTTAGTGTCCCTTTAAAATAACCCCCAGATTATGCTTGTAGCTGCAAGCCTATTCAAAGTTACAGCGGTATAAAATGTTTTTACTTGTTATTACTGTGATCTGTGACATCACCAGAATTTTGGGGTCCAAATTTAAGGTTGGAGCATGCCCTCTGCTGGGACAGAACATCATAAGCCCTACCCCCCAATTTTTTCTCTCCCTAAGGTGCTCATAGAGAGAAGAAAGGACAGAAATTGGTTGCAGGTATGTAACTAGTTTCAGAAAAGGTCAGTCTGTCCTAGACAAAGAAGTGTAACTTTACAAACCTAAAACTTAAGATGCAGAGAAGCTGCTTTGTGCCTTTTTCAAAAATATAAGAGAAATATTTGGTTGTTATGAAATATTAGTTGTATGGAGACCACAGGTAACCTTTAAAGGATAAGTGCACTGTAAAATCAAGTTATGTTCATTTAGAAGCTGCAGCTTTAAAAATACTATTGCTATATTTTTTTTACCTATGCCCCTCCAGAGCCTAGCTTTGTGCCTTGAAAGTTGCTGACATCTTGTTACTGGTTTGCTGAATGTTAAGCTCCGTCCCTCTGAGATTTCCTCTGCTTTCTCTTGTTTGAGCCTCAAACGATAATGCCTGTAACTTGACTTTACAGTGCACTTATCTTTAAGAACCCCTTCCTGCTGTTCATATTATACTGGACATTGTACTGCACTGTGTATGAAATACAAACAACAGGATAAGTTTTCGATTGTTCTTAATGAAGACATTTTAAAGAAGGGTGTGTGTAAAGTTCAACTAAAGAATGATCACAAATAGTAATCTGCAGACAAGATGACTGCGATATTTCAATCAGAAAAATACATTATTCTAATGAAGGAATAGTGGCGGAGGTGTAAATAGTGCAGTCAGATCTGTGTCTCTGAACACCTTTGCTATCTTTGCATGAAAAATCATCCAAGTAACATTAGAATAAATGTCAGTGAACACTTTACAGATCACATTTAGCAGAACACAATATAATGCTTGTTTACAGCTAGTCAGTGTGTGATGGCTTATAAAACACAGACAAGGGGGGAAATGCTGCTCATTACAGCTGCTTTTAAGTCCCTATAGGGGATTTGCCATTTTCGTAGAAGGCCTACGATGTAGGAACTGTGCGTAAAAGCCCAGCTGTGGTAAGCAAGGATGTGATACTTTTACAGGTCAGCAGATATGAGTCAGATAGGTTTCCAAATGAAGCAATAGCTTGCCAGAGGCATGCGCCATGTTGTGATGGCTTACCTCCCTCTGCTCTAAGAACTTGTGCAGATGAGGCAGCAGGTGAAACAGCAGTCATTGGTTATGATGTCAGCAATCACAGCCTTGATTGACTGCCTGGAGGGAGGGGCTAGGTTACTCTGCCAGAATGTGGACAATAATAATCCTTAAATATCTGGTTAGTAATGCAGGTAATACAGTGGAAAATATATCAGTTGGAGTTGGGGGCAGGTAACTGACAATTGACCATTTTTTTGTTTTAAGGGTGAAGATTCCCTTATTAATCAAATTCTCACTGCCAAAGTTTAGCGTTTCAGTGGTTACACTAAGACTGCTATTGCTAATCCCTAATCGATTCTGCCAAAACTCATTTTGAGCATTTTATGAAGAGTATATTAAGTACAGAGCCATATTGGAAATATTTTACACAAATACAATATTTACTGCTGAGTTTAAAGTAAAAATGTACAAAAATCTATATTTTTCTATTTCACAAAAAAAATAAAATCACCCACAATAGACACGGTATCCTAAAGGCAAAGTCTGGTTATGGGCCATTAAGTTATGTGCTATAAATATTAAGGAGCTAATTTGTTTCTGTTCGATTGTGTCAAGGATGATTTTCAGCTGGGATTTTATCCCCCCCATAACCCACTGGTATTTATTTATTGACGGCACAGAAAATGTTTTCTCTCCACTGAACAAAATGGTTTAAAAGTAGGTTTGCTTTCAGGTGAAAAAAACATTAAACATGTTCTGTAGTAAACTATGTACAGTCTTATTAAACTGCCTCTTCTGCATCATCAACTTTATATAATTAACATTTTTTTCTGCTTCCCGTTGCTTTACTGTTCTATCATTGGTGATGCACAAAATACGAAAGTTGACTTTTGCAATGGCCTTGGAACTTTGAATGCTTTATATAGAAACCGTAAAGAAAAAATCCTGAAATCAATTGCTTGTGAAGATAATAGAATCTATTTTGTAACTGACCTGAACAATAACACCCTTTGTACTTTTGTTGTCAAGGCCACTGGAGACATTTAATGCATGCAACATTTAGTTGGAAATTAGTTTAGAACCAATATCAAATGGTTTTCAAATATTTTCAACTGTGTAATGTAGCATAAATACAATAAAGAAAATTACAGAAAGCTATGCAAATGTATCAAATGCTTAGGTAAATTGGGAAGTAGGATAGTAAATCATAATAACAGAACAATAGGATACTAAATGTAGCCTTGGCTAAAAAAGACCAAAGTTGTGTGTCTATTGTCTCAGTTGTGTGTCCATTGGCAACTGTGAAAGTATATATCCCTACTTTTACCATGTTCTACATGTTATTCAATAATATGCTTTTTATAGCGACATATATAATATAGTGGATAATGTACCGCCTACTGTACATTAGAAGGATCTCAGAAGCCCCCTTTAAAGTTTCATAATTACATAAAAGCATAAGGCTTTTATAAAGGTCACAGAACTCCAAGGTGACTTAATAAATTCAGAGGTGTTTAGGGCTGTGTGCGCCTTGCTTTCTGATTATAATTAGCACACTATTACATAGATATATTATCAGTTGGATACCTCTACAGGGGGGATTATATGTTGTATATAACACAAAAAAGCACCTAGCTATTGCAAAACAGGAAAATATTAGAGGTTAATAAGGAGTATTTGATACTTTCTAGTTCCCTGATTATTTTAAAAATTGCAAATCCAAGAACGACACCCCTAGTCACCCTCCCTGCCCAAGAAGCAGAAAAACTCCTATCAGATCCTATGTAAGATCGTAGGCAATAAGGCAAATCAGGCAATACAAAACCTTATCATAAAGTAATGATATTTCCACAATAATGACACAATCGTTATTTTACACAGAGATATAGTCTGGGTCTAAAGGTAGCCATATTGCATATTGTACCTTACAGTCGCTTGTAAACGGCATCGCTATGATTAATGATCGTTACGTGGCTGGAAAATAATGATGTACGTTGTGTCTTGACTATTTTACATATGAACTGCTTTTCTTTTAAACATGGCATTTATGGGGTTAATAAATGGCATATTTAAAAGAAACATGTGGCCAATCGAATTGACTCTTTCTACTTTAGTAGATGGAGCCAGTATGACTGACGTAAATAGGAAAACAAGCTTCTACAACAGCATGTCTTCCTACTGTTAGGCTCACAGACTGGAAGCAGGAAACGGGGAACAGCTTACCAGCGATTGGAAATTCGAGAGGTAAGTACCTCAACGGGGAGGACAGTTTGGTTTAAGTCCTCACCATGGGTTCTTTTAAAGGGCCGAACATAAGAATAGGGGCTTAGAAATCAGCTTGTGTTTGCACACAGTACTCCAGGCGTATTTCTTGGGCCCGCACCTTCTCACTGCTCCAACCAAACAGTTAATTAGTAGAGATGGCCGGTTCACGGACCCGAACCTGGATCCGCCGCGGATTTATCCCGTCCGCGAACGGCGGATTATTCCGGATTTTCCGCCTTCCGAACTTCCGAAGCGCGGATTTTTTTTTTCCGAAAATTTTCGAAAATACGAGTATCTCCGTAATTACGAGAATCCGCGATCTTCCGGGGCCCGGAAAAACCGAAGATCCTCGTAATTGCGCGGATTCTCGTAATTACGAGAATTTTCGTAAAAACGAGAAATTCTTGTAAATTCAAATTTTTGGGGATTATTTTCAAGACGGAGCAAGCCACATGACCCAAATTAGCCAATGGCAGCTAACATGATTATTGCCAGCCCCCTGGGTATAAAATGCTGCTTCACAGGCGACATTTTGTCAGTGTGTTGGAGTGTGTTTAGTGGAGACCTGACAGTGTAGGAGTTGGAGAGAGATTTTTGCGCTTTTTGAGCTTTTTGAGCTTTCTGTGTGTGGATTTCAGTGTGGTGGTTTAGCACTTGTTGTTACCCACCCCTGTATTCACACATCTTGAGACCCAACAGTCCTTTTAAGGACTAACTTTGTGAGACCCAAAAGTCCTTTTAAGGACTAACCCCCCCTGTAAGTCCTTTGGACAAATTTTCTGTTAGACCTTTTAGAGGTCTAGGTGTCCTGTTTTTTTGTTTGTCTTTCTGTATCTGTGTGTCAGTGTCTGTGTGTTTTGTGTAACTGACAGTGCTGCCTTTAGCAGCAATCAGCAGCTTTTGCTGTCTGATCTGCTGTTTGCTGTCAGTTGTGTCTGTGTCCTATTTGTGCTTTTAGTGTAAAAAAAAAAAAAAAAAAGCTTTGTGTTTATTTGTTTGCTTCTGTGTTGTTTTGTTGCTTTGTCTTTTGTGTTTGTGTGTGTGTGTGTGTGTGTGTGTATATATATATTTATATTTTTTTTTTGGTTAAAATTTGGGAGAGGGAAATGCCTGGCAGGGCAAGAGGGAGACCCAGGAGTAGGGGTGCTTCTGCACGTGGAGGGAGAGGGAGAGGCAGAGGAGAGCCTACTGAAGGCTCTGGCCAGGAGCTACCTGGCCCTTCGCAGGGCAGCCAGGTAACCATGCCCGATATTTTTAGGGGTAGCCGGGCTAGGGCTATCCCTTCTGATCAAGGAAGGCGGGTAGTAGAGTGGATTACCCAGCCTTCCTCATCCACCTCCTCACAGGCACAGAGCAGCCGAGCTGCTACTGTAGATATTGTGCCTGCTCCTTCCTCACCTGAGGCTCCTACTGTGGGCATGGACTCTGATCCTCTCTATCAGGAGTTCGTTGCCCACATGAAGCATACCTTCGGGGATCCGGAGGAGGAGTCTCGGGATCTGTTTTCGCACACTATGTGTGGGGCTAGTGTGCTTGAGGAGGAGCCGTGCACTGATGCACAATCTTTCCTGTCGCCCGAGGCGGAGGAAAGTGCTCAGTGCACAGGGGGACAGGAGGCTGACGATGTCACGCAGCAGTCTGTGAGCAGCCAGGGAACTAATGCAGGGGGTGAGGTTCCAGATGCTGCTGCTGTTAGTGACGCAGCCTCCAGTATTGATGAGGTGGAAGTGGACGATGAGATCACAGATCGTCCATGGGTGCCCTCTGTGAGAGAGGAGGAGGATAGTGTCTCTGAGGGATGTCCCTCAGAGCATGAGCACGATCCTGAACCCAGAGGCAGGACTGGGGGCAGGGGCCGGGGCAGAGGCAGTGCACCTAGTGTTGCACGGGGGGACAGGCACCAGAGAGATCTGGTGCCAGTGCCCCACAGCAGCAGGTGACCTCTGCTCCGAGTCGTGCCGGTGGCTCAGCGGTGTGGGAGTTCTTCTCACTGGCTCCTGGTGACAGCACAGTTGCAGTGTGCAAGTTGTGCCTGCAACGTGTTAGCCGTGGGAAGACCACATCACATTTGGGCACCTCCTCTATGAGGAGACATATGATTCTGCACCACTTTGCCCGGTGGGAGCAGCGGACAGGGAACGTGCAGGCACCCACACGTTCCCTACCTCGTGCCCAGGTAGCCACCGTTCCTCCTCCTCCCCCTCCGGCCCCATCAGCTGCTTCCTCGGTGGAAGTTAGGGAGGAGAGGCAGCCTTTGGCCCCAGCACGTGGTGTTAAGAGGCCTCTTGACACTGCTGCTGGAGCGTCAGCTAAAAGGCAGGTCTCTCTTCCCCAGTTGTTGGAGCGGAGGCAGAAACTGTCCCCCAGTCACCCCCAAGCCCAGCGTCTCACTGCCGGCTTAGCCAAACTCCTGGCAGTGCAGCTGCTACCTTTCAGCCTGGTAGACAGTGCAGCGTTCAGGGAGTTTGTAGCCATTGGCACACCACAGTGGCAGGTCCCTGGCCGTAGGTACTTTGCCCCCCCAGAGCCTATGCTTCGTGCCAGGCGAGACGGTGCCATGCAGTGTTGCAGCTTGTGTGCCTCGGTGATAGGAGCCACACCGGGGCCGAGTTGCTGGCAGCACTGCAAGGGCAGGTTGAGAGGTGGCTGACCCCACACCACCTCTCAATAGGCAAGGTCGTGTGTGACAATGCCACCAATATCCTGTCTGCCCTTCGCATGGGCAGAGTCACACATGTTCCTTGCCTGGCACACGTTCTCAACCTGGTCGTCCAGCGGTTCCTCACCAAGTACCCTGGTCTCCAGGAGGTACTGAGGATGGCTAGGAGGGTGTCCAGTCACTTCAGGCGGTCATACACGGCCACAGCTCGTCTGGCCGAGTTTCAGCAGCAGAATGGTCTGCCGCAGAACCGCCTGATTTGTGACACCCCCACCCGCTGGAACTCTAGTCTTATGATGCTGCTGAGGCTGCTCCAGCAGAGGCGAGCCATCATAGACTACTTGTACGAGTACGAGGCAAGATCAGGCTCTGGGGACCTGGGTTTGCTGTTACCCAGGCAGTGGCTGCTGATTAGAGATGCCTGCCGTGTGCTTGCGCCATTTGAGGAGGCCACCAGGATGGTAAGCCGCAATGATGCCACCATTGCGGATACCATCCCACTGGTGTTCCTCCTTGAGCACACTCTGCGCGGCATACTCGACAGGGCACTCGCTGTCGAGCAGCAGGCACTGGAAGAGGAGGACGCCGACACCGTGATGCTTTCCGAGCCCGAACATCACGGTGCAGAGCAGCCGTCCGATGATGAGGAGGGGGATTTAGGTGACCTGGACCAAGGGGAAATGGGGCATTCCTCTAGGGGGACATCTCAACCCTCTCAAGTACCACATGTCATTCGTGGTTGGGGAGAGGTTGAGCCCGACACTACTGTCCTCAGTGACATCGAGGACATGGGGTCCTCTGCGGCAGGCAGTTTGAGGCGCATGGGCTCTTTCATGCTGCAATGCCTTCGCAAGGACCCCAGGATTAAGGCCATCAAAGAGAAGGAGCAGTACTGGGTGGCCACCCTTATAGATCCCCGCTATAAGGGTAAAGTGTCGGAGTTTATCCCCGCATCTCAGAGGGAAGGTAGAATGCAGCACTATGAGGCAACACTGCTACGTTGCCTCTGTTCTGCCTTCCCAGGTGCTGGCAGGCCTACAGCACCTGATGTTGGGGATCAACAGGGCTCACGTCCCCCTGTGCCTGACAGAAGGAGCAGCAGTACTGGAGGCGGCCTCGCGGCCAACTTCAGGCTGTTCTTCCAGCCACAGTTGCCAGGCCCATCTACTGGCAACTCCACCAGGCAACACCTCAGTCGCCAGGTCACCGACTACATCGGATCCAGGGCCGGTGTAGCCACATCAGAGACTGAGGATCCACTGGACTACTGGGTGGCGAGGCTTGATATCTGGCCCGAGTTGGCACAGTATGCCATCGAGGTCCTTTCATGCCCGTCATCCAGTGTTCTTTCGGAGAGGACCTTCAGTGCGGCAGGGGTTGTTGTAACGGAGAGGAGGACCCGTCTCTCCACTGAGAATGTGGACCGCCTTACATTCATCTCAATACAGCACCCCTATTGCTGATGCCCGTGACTGAAGGCCTCCTGCCCCTGGCCACCCATACTGCTCCTTCCGCCTCATTTTCCACCTAGAGGCTTAGCTGATGCCAGCTTAGCTGGCAAATGGCAAATTTTTATTATTGGCAGGGCCATATATGGTCCTACCTTGCTCTACTGCATTCAGGTTATGAAATAACAAATGCTCTGAAACTACAGCTACTCTGTGGCTAATTTTTCTAAGATTGGGTCGATCCTACTTGGCCCGAGAGCAGTACTCCATATTTGATCTTCGTTCTCTCTCCATGAGGCACCTTTGTGGTGTCACCTACTCTGAACATCTCATACAGCCGCAACAGCTACTCTGTGGCTAATGTTTTCAGCTCTGGGTCAATCCTGCCTGGCCCGAGAGCAGTACTCCATATTTGATCTTTGTTCTCTCTCCATGAGGCACCTTTGTCGTGTCACCTACTCTGACCATCTCATACAGCCGCAACAGCTACTCTGTGGCTAATGTTTTCAGCTCTGGGTCTATCCTGCCTGGCCCGAGAGCAG
Organism: Hymenochirus boettgeri; assembly: GCA_019447015.1. Lineage (NCBI taxonomy): Eukaryota > Metazoa > Chordata > Amphibia > Anura > Pipidae > Hymenochirus > Hymenochirus boettgeri. The sequence goes on along the minus strand of CM033475.1, from coordinate 179,866,104 downwards.
TACTCCATATTTGATCTTCGTTCTCTCTCCATGAGGCATCTTTGTGGTGTCACCTACTCTGACCATCTCATACAGCCGCAACAGCTACTCTGTGGCTAATGTTTTCAGCTCTGGGTCAATCCTGCCTGGCCCGAGAGCAGTACTCCATATTTGATCTTCGTTCTCTATCCATGAGGCACCTTTGTGGTGTCATCTACTCTGGCCATCTCATACAGCCGCAACAGCTACTCTGTGGCTAATGTTTTCAGCTCTGGGTCTATCCTGCCTGGCCCGAGAGCAGTACTCCATGTCCAGTGGGGCCAAGCTTGCCTGGCTCTTCAACAATGGTGGCAAACTGCAGTGTGCCTGCTGTAACTCAATGCTGCTGTTCCTACGAAGCCTTACCCTTTCACCTGCTTTCCCTTGCACGATGCATATCTTGAGGGAGAGTAGCCAATGGGGTGAGGGGTATGTCCAGTGGGGTCAAGCCTGCCTGGCCCCACAACAATGGTGGCAAACTGCAGTGGGCCTGCTGTAACTCAATGGTGCTGTTCCTATGAAGCATTACGCTTTCACCTGCTTTCCCTTGCACGATGCATACTCTGAGGGAGAGTAGCCAATGGGGTGAGGGGTATGTCCAGTGCGGCCAAGCCTGCCTGGCCCCACAATGGTGGCAAACTGCAGTGTGCCTGCTGTAACTCAATGGTGCTGTTCCTACGAAGCCTTACCCTTTCACTGCTTTCCCTTGCACGAAGCATACTCTGAGGGAGAGTAGCCAATGGGGTGAGGGGTATGTCCAGTGGGGCCAAGCCTGCCTGGCCCACAACAATGGTGGCAAACTGCAGTGGGCCTGCTGTAACTCAATGGTGCTGTTCCTATGAAGCATTACCCTTTCACCTGCTTTCCCTTGCACGGTGCATACTCTGAGGGAGAGTAGCCAATGGGGTGAGGGGTATGTCCAGTGGGGCCAAGCCTGCCTGGCCCACAACAATGGTGGCAAACTGCAGTGGGCCTGCTGTAACTCAATGGTGGCGTTCCTACGAAGCATTACCCTTTCACCTGCTTTCCCTTGCACGATGCATACCTTGAGGGAGAGTAGCCAATGGGTGAGGGTATGTCCAGTGGGGCCAAGCTTGCCTGGCCCCACAACAATGGTGGCAAACTGCAATGGGTCTGCTGTAACTCAATGGTGCTGTTCCTACGAAGCATTACCCTTTCACCTGCTTTCCCTTGCACGATGCATACCTTGAGGGAGAGTAGCCAATGGGTGAGGGGTATGTCCAGTGGGGCCAAGCTTGCCTGGCTCTTCAACAATGGTGGCAAACTGCAGTGTGCCTGCTGTAACTCAATGGTGCTGTTCCTACGAAGCATTACCCTTTCACCTGCTTTCCCTTGCACGATGCATACTCTGAGGGAGAGTAGCCAATGCGGTGAGGGTATGTCCAGTGGGGCCAACCTGCCTGGCCCCACAACAATGGTGCAAACTGCAGTGGGCCTGCTGTAACTCAATGGTGCTGTTCCTACGAAGCATTACCCTTCACCTCTTTCCCTTGCACGATGCATACCTTGAGGGAGAGTAGCCAATGGGTGGAGGGTATGTCCAGTGGGGCCAAGCTTGCCTGGCTCTTCAACAATGGTGGCAAACTGCAGTGTGCCTGCTGTAACTCATGGTGCTGTTCCTACGAAGCATTACCCTTTCACCTGCTTTCCCTTGCACGATGCATACTCTGAGGGAGAGTAGCCAATGGGGTGAGGGGTATGTCCAGTGGGGCCAAGCCTGCCTGGCCCCACAACAATGGTGGCAAACTGCAGTGGGCCTGCTGTAACTCAATGGTGCTGTTCCTACGAAGCATTACCCTTTCACCTGCTTTCCCTTGCATGATGCATACCTTGAGGGAGAGTAGTTAATGGGTGAGGGGTATGTCCAGTGGGGCCAAGCTTGCCTGGCTCTTCAACAATGGTGGCAAACTGCAGTGGGCCTGCTGTAACTCAATGGTGCTGTTCCTACGAAGCCTTACCCTTTCACCTGCTTTCCCTTGCACGATGCATACTCTGAGGGAGAGTAGCCAATGGGGGGGGTATGTCCAGTGGGGCCAAGCTTGCCTGGCTCTTCAACAATGGTGGCAAACTGCAGTGTGCCTGCTGTAACTCAATGGTGCTGTTCCTACGAAGCATTACCCTTTCACCTGCTTTCCCTTGCACGATGCATATCTTGAGGGAGAGTAGCCAATGGGGTGAGGGGTATGTCCGTGGGGCCAGCCCTTCTGGCCCCACAACAATGGTGGCAACCGCAGTGGACATTATGTAAACAGTACCCCCATCGCCTCTTTGCCTGTTGTGTCAAACTACTATATAGGGAATGTGGCCATGTGGTGTGTGTAATGGCATTAAGGTATATCAATTAAAGTACCAGACATAAGCTAGCTAATAGATATGTGTATTGTAATTTTTCAAATAAAATTGATTTGAATCTATCTGAACAATTTGATATATATCGAAAATAAAGCCCAAAAACATTTTTTTTGCAGAACTGTTTTTATATATATATATATATAATATATATTATATATAAGAATATATATATATATATTATATATATATATATTATATATATATATATATATAATATATATATATATATGGATTTTTTTAAAAAAACTATTTACAAAAAATAACAAACAAACAAAAAAAAAGGGGGTTACTGGGGTGCCCTCCTCTCCAGTCTGGTCAGGCGGCGGTCCAGCGGCGGTCCAGGCGCCGCACCATGTGGCGCATCTCCCGCCGCATGCTCTGTAGTTCTGTGGAGGAAGATATTGAGAGGATTGCGTTGAAGATGTTCGAGCACATTTCCTAAAGCACCATGCGGTAGATGCAATTTTGCACCAGATAACTACTACACAATACATGGTACTGCAATGCTATAATGTTGCGGTATGTCATAAAAAGGAAAGCTCAGTAAAGACATCATTATTTCTAAAATTCTTAGTTTATATTATGCATACCTATTATGGTAACAGTGATTTCTACTGATTGGCTGTTGGATGGGTTACACATGCTTAGATCTCTACTGACCAACTGAATCAACCCAGGGACTGGGTCAAGGGCTAGACCATAACGGTTCTCTATAGGGTCCTGCAAACAGAAGTCATTATTTCCGTTGCATTTATTTTACACAGACACATGCTGATTGCTGAATGGGCAGATTAAGGTAATTGGGATGGATAAATACTGCTCTTTTTCCTTAAAAGTATATATATTTCACTGAACTTCCACTTAAAGCGATATTATTGCATCATGGGGATCACTGATAAACAGCAGTAGGTAATGCTGGCATAAAACATTACGTTTATTGCTAAATTGTATCAGAACATTCTTGGTTTTGTATCACGGACTGTCAACATACAAAATTTTTTGGAAGTGGCGCAGCCCCTAAAAGCATTGTCAAACCCACGGTACCCAATGTTGCATCATGTAGCGGTGGATTTTACACTGGAAAATACAGATTAATAGTCTTGTATATAACATTTTCTAACGTTGCATATGATTTACTTACGATTCTCAAGCATGGCCGCCAGAGTGACTGGAGAGGCAGGAGGTGCTGGAGGGCTGGAGAGGGTGGAGGGCCTGGAGGGGCTGGAGAGGGTGGAGGGGGTGGAGAGGGTGGAGGGCCTTTAGAGGCTGGTCCTGCTTCTAGAAAAAAAAATTTTTTTATTTCAACAATCACCGTCCAATCCATTAGTAATATATTACATGTATAAGAACATTTCTAAAAGGCTATGTAGTGAACATTTCTTGGATAATTTTGGACGTTTGGAACCGAATTTCGTGACTTAAGCTCAAAAACTGAGGGCAAGATACAGCCCAAACAATGGGGAGTCGGGGACAATAAATGGGATGAGAAATGAGAAGCTCTGTCTCTCAAGCCAAATTAATAGATTTGTTTCCTTTTTTATTTTCGAAAATTTTTATCAGTGAAATAATAAAATTCAATTAATTATCAATGATAATTTCACTAATTATTTGCTGACAATCAAGGTCAATAAAAAGATTAAAAAATTGCTTAGGATGCACTTACGTGTCTGGCTGGTGCCCGGTTCCTCCTCTTCTTGGGGCGGTGGACTGCCCGGTGGGGGCGATGGTGAGCCCGGAGGGGGCAAGGGACTGCCCGGAGGGGGCAATGGGCTGCCCGTAGCCTGAGGGCTAGTTGGTGGTAGTGCTAAAAAAAAAAGGAAATTTATTTTAACTCTCACTGTCATTTAATGTTCAAATACATTTACTAAAACAATTCTCGGAGAAGTTGTCAAAAATTATGCAAACATTTGGATAAAGGGTTTGGACACATCAACGTGTTAAAAAGCACACAATAGTGTGGCACAATTAATGTGATCCTCAATTTTTGCACAATTATGCTATCGTACTGCACTCACATGGCAATACACATGAGCGCACCGGAAACACACGCTTGTTTCTGGAGGGCTCGTGTGCGCTGTAATGTGGCCTTGGACAAATGAAAGATTTAGAATTTTTTTTTTTCCAATAGGCTGCACTTACATTCTTCCTCTGGCGGGGACGGTGGTGGGGGTGGGGTATCCGAGGAAGATTCCCCTGCAAATTAAAATAAAAAAATACATAATGAATGATATATCTAAAGGAAATATTTAATTATATACTTTGAATTCTGCTTGAAAATACAGATTAAATAAGGCAATATTTAGTTTCTTTAAAAGTCAATCATATTTCTATTGCAATGATTTCATACCTTATTCTGGCTAAGTACTTATATTTTTATTGTGTGTATTGTAGCCACGGAAAGGGAAAAGTTGTTTGGGTGTAGGGGAGCATCAGTAGCTGTGTGTACTTGTATCTGTATAGATTTTGTGGGTAACACAACATTTTTAATTTTGGAGTGTAAAAATCAATTTTTAATAATTGATCAACATTTTATTTTTGACTTTACTTTCCCTTCAAATAGGGCTGCCATGTAACTAAAAGGGTGGGTCAGTAAAGTGTGTTTAACTGTGTCTATGTGTGGGAATCAGTGTGCATTTATAAGATAAAAAGAAATCAATTTGTAATGATCGATTTCATTTTTAACTTTACTTAGCCTTTAAATAAGGCTGCCATGGAAATGGAAGGGTGGGCCACCAAGTGTGTTTACCTGTGTCTATGTGTGGGTATCATTTTAAATTTATAGGTGTTATGTTAAATAAAGTAACTTTTCAGTGATTTATTTTTTGACTTTACTTACCCTTTAAATAGGGCTGATATTGAATAATATAAGAATAATAATAATGTAATAATAAGTATAACCAGTGAATGAGAAATACAAAGAACTTGGATCTCTCTCTCTCAAGCCAAATTTAAGGATTATTGATGTTTTTAAAAACATATATATATAAATATGTTTTTGTCAGAAGTGAATTAAAATATTTTACTACGTATTATAATACAGTAATATAATAAAAAGTATACTTGCCTTCTATCATTTGCCGAACGGCAGCCACATATTGAGGCCTCTGCCTCTTGAGGTCCGACCACTGTCTCTGGAGGGTAGAGACAGTGGTCTGGTATCCAAATCGGCGCAGGATCCGGCGCTGGAGCCCCTCCATAATCCTGCGCCTCCGGCGCCGCACATGATGGGTGCCAGGGGGGAAATCGTCATACCCCCTGAGCAGCAGGTAGTTCAAGGCGTATAGTTGCCTTGCAGCACTGGCCATTTTGATAGGCAGGAAGTTCCGGTTCCTCGTTTTTACGGAAATCCGCGGATTTACAGGAATCTTCGTTTTTACGGAGATCCTCAGGTTTACGGAAATCCTCGTTTTTACGGGAATCCTCGTTTTTACGGAGATCCACGGGTTTACGGAAATCCTCATTTTTACGGAAATCCTCGTATTTACGAATAATAACGTTTTTAGAATTCACGCTAGCGGACTGTAATTTTTAGGTATTGTAGGCATTGATACGTGTTTCTAAGGACATTACCCAGGTCTCTGAGCGATTAAGTGTACATTACCAAGGCTATTTAGACCACTTTTAATGCGGATTTTGCCGAACTTTCATTTTAATACGTTTTAACGGGTCCGCTCGCGGATTTTCGAATTTACGGATTTTTTCGAAAATCCGCGGATCCTCGCGCGGACCGGATTTTTCGAAGTTCAGACATCTCTATTAATTAGTCACCATCAATAATCAAAGAAGGAACCCAAATAACAGTATTTAACTGCAAAGAACAAAGTGTTTATTGCGACATGTTTCGAACTACGCAGAGTCCTTTCTTAAGCAATAAAAAACAACCACTTATCTTACATATATACCCCAACCTCCAATCAATTAGTGAAAACACCACCCACAAATTATGAATCATCCAATCCAGTGTTAGTGAGTCCTTGGTGTAATTTGTATCGCAGTGAAGTAACTCCATTTCCATGATTATCTCGTTCCAAATGGATTACACCTCTATAAATATAAAGTGACCATAGTAAAGTGCAAGTGCGAAGTAAAAATCTAACAAAAAGTTCTTTAAAAACACATATACAGTATAAACTACATAATATAACATACAGCAGCTCCAGTGAGAACGCTAATTCCCACTCCCTGTGAATAATAGGACGCTCAGGGGACACTGGAACTCACCTTATCGCCACTCCACTCGCAAGCTGCTTCTGCACTGACAGCCGCGCTGTCCCAACCAATCGCCTATCTTAGGCTCATACGTGCCAATTCAAAACATAGGTGTGGAACAGCGTGGCTGTCAGTGCAGAAGCAGCTTGTGATTAGAGCATGGTAAATTAAGTTCCAATGTCCCCTGAGTGTCCTATTATTCACAGGGAGGTGGGAATAAGCGTTCTCACCTCCCTGTGAATAATAGAAACGGATGGAATACACTTACAAAAACAAGTTTAGCAACTGTAAATCTGGTAGTCTTAATCTAATTAAGACTACCCGATACTGCGTAGAAAATTTTCTTATATACATTGTTTCAAAACTATTACATACTCTTGCATTAAGGTGTTACGTTCTATAATATTACAGTTAAGTGTCTAAACCTTTATTGTGGCTACACGGGCACTTCTAGGGTTTTTGCTGCCTGAGCCAAACTTTTGAATGCCGTCCTTGATTATTTCCAGGCTTGGCGCAAAGCTGCTGTGTTAAAGTGGGTGTAGCTTTGATGGTGGGCTTGGTTTTAGCGTGGCTAAAATGTTACGATTTTGAACATCCTATCTCATAGGTATATAAACAGTTCCTCAGACAGTCAATTATACAGGATTTTTCTCGTGCTGCCCCTCTACTTTAGAACTCTCTTCCTCACTTTATACGTCACTCGCCATCACTTCAAATCTTCAAACACAACCTCAAAACTCACCTCTTCAGGCAAGGTTACAATCTGGACCTCGACACTCCTACCACTCTTACTGACCCATCACAGACCCGCTAGTTATACTCCACTGACAACTTAGTTACAGCTACTGATCTGCTTCACCTTATGTTTCATCCCCATCTCCTCTACACTGTAAGCTCTCGGGCAGGGCTCTCCTTCCTATTGTACCACAGTAATGCTGTAACTTACCACACTGAATGCTGCTGGACGAGCACTTGAATTATTTGCACTTTGTATTACTTGCATTACCCTTGTATGTAACATGTATGTTTTCCTCATGTATATTAATGCAACTGTAAAGCGCCATGGAAGATGTAAATATAAATAATAATATAATAATATAAATCCACAGTAGCAGAAAACAGGATATCAGGAACTGAGCAAAGGTCAAACACGAGAACCAGACAAAGTATAGGAGGCTCCAGCTGACTGGCACATGCTCATAACCTAGACAAAGCTGTGTGACAGGAACAGAGATGGGCGAACTACATAAAGTTCCGTTCATTTTCATAAAGTTCGACTTGTATAGACTGGATAGCATGGACTCCAAGGAGCTGATGGAATCTTCAAGTAGCAAAAGTAATCTCAGTGTCACAAAAAGACGTGCGTGGGTCTCAAGACTTATGGGCCCTGATGCAAAATTTGGGTATGGGCCCCCCAACACCACCGCAAACACAAATCGGCACTGCAAACCATATAATCATTGGTAAAATGCTTTGTATATAACCACTGGTAAAATAGTTGGCACAAAGTCTGGTTAGGCATGCAGACACTGATAAACTGGTTGGGAAACTGACACTGCACACAGCCAGGCACTGGTTAAATGCTTGGCACACAGACAATGGTAAAAATGCTTTGTATACAAACCACTGGTAAAACAGTTGGCACACAGACTGGCAGTTTTGGAACCTTATCACAAAATGGGGCCCCTTCTTGGCCAAGGGCCCTGGTGCGGTCGCATCCCCTGCACCCATGGTAGCTACGCCCCTGCACGGAGGAGTAACTCATAACTAATATCTAACAGTAGCTTTGTATATATAAAGGTCATTCAACATTCAACATCACATCACTAGAGATGGCCGAACTTCCTGAACTTTGGTTTATTTACGAACTTCAGCAAAAGGTCAGATTCAGCAAATAGTTTGAAAAATTCAGATTAAATACAAATAAAATAGCAATGGTAACTTACTGTAAATGGCTCTGGCACCTGGGAAATGGTTTGGGGAACATGAACATATTGCCAAATCGCATTTATACACTTCTTTCACCCACGATCGGGCAGTTTTCTGGTTTCCTCTGGCTACATTTGAGGATTATGGCCAATTCATGGGTTACTGAACGATACATTTGAGGGTTATTGAAAATCGAATATTACATTCGAGGGTTACCAAAATCAAATGCTACATTCGAGGGTTACCGAAATCGGCCGCTACATTTGAGGGTTACCGAATGATACATTTAAGGGTTACTAAAAATGAAGGCTACATTCGAGGGTTACCGAATTTGAACGTTACATTCGAGGGTTAGTGATTGGATAATTATCAAAAATAAGTCTGCAAGTTCGGATAGCTCGAGTTCGTCCGAACTATGTTTCGTGTTAAGCATCACTATACATCACCTGCAATGTACCATGGCAAATTGTTAGACGTTTAGGGTTATTCAATAAAAGTTCTTATCGTTTATAATGGTGCTAATTTTGCCCCAACCAATCAGATGTTTGCTTTCAAAAGTTAAATAAGATCTGATTGGTTGGGGCAAAATTAGCACAATTTTAAACGATAAGAACTTTTATTGAATCTCCCTGTATATCCGTAGACATAGAATGTTCCTTTCAGACCTTGTAATCATTTGCAGCTGTTAATAGGTTTGCTCACCTCAGTATTAGTAATCTAGCCAGTGCACGATGGTCTATAATTCTTCCTATTTTTTTCCTCACATTTGCAAAGCTCCATTTGTTTCAGCCAATGTGCACAAATTTGCTATATATCCTTTCACCACACGTCAGCACATTAGAAGTCACGGCAATGCAGTATGCAGATAGATGAAAGCAATTTTAAGACCAGACAAGAGTGACACATTAAATAAATGATTCCATCAAACCTTAAATGTGGTCACCCATATCCGTTTAAAAAATGGAGAAAAGATCGGGTACAGGGAAATCGTTATGCAGGCACATCTCTGAATTCTTCATTTGTTTTGATAAAGGGCAATGCATCATGGGCCTTTTTCCTAGTGTTAATAATAATGTGGGACATTCATTTTCTAAATAGGTAAAAGGAATATGTTACTGTAAGACAGAAATGCATTTATTTAGGCTCAGCTTATAATATCCCATTGTGTTATATAATAGAAAGGAAAAAAAAAAAGTTAACCCAAAGTGACAAGGGTACATTTATACGGAATATATGCAATGAGCTATGTAATTGGAGCATAGGCCTCTCTGAATAGAGATGAATAGAGATGAATAGAGTTGGTATTTAGAGCAAAAGCTAAAACAATCATTGTCGTTGGAAAGACTGTATAGTTTTAACTATGGGAATGTTGCAGGGGACGGTGGGAGTTTAGAGCTTTCCACAAAGTGTACAAACTGATGTTAGACAGAAAGTGAGTATTGTGCTATGTTATACATCAATGATGGATGAAAAATACTTCCGTTTAGATGAAATATTTACAGACTAAGATATTTATTTATAATTACATTACTAATTGCAGTGAAGCTATGCAGCCACTGATGAGTAGCTTGCGGCAGCTGTGTACGTGTGTGTTGCCAAACTTGCGCAGACGCCCCAAGCAAGTTGTTAAAGTCACACTAAACAATCGTGAGTCAATTACCGTGACTTTAACCTGTTCCTTTAGCATTGTGGGCACAGGTAAATATCCCTGGTTGTTTCATTTGTGTTTTTCTTCACCTAATTTAGTATCCCCTAATTTGGTATTTGCAAAGAAGTAGAATACTAAATGGGCTCACACTTGCTTAAAACCATGCACATTTATTTTGAAGTGTGAGCTCAGAACGGCTGTGTCCATGAAGCAGATAGTGATTGTAAAGCACAATGATGATTTCTCATGGTTTCGAAATAAACTGGGAATGTTGACATGCAAAATGCAAAAAATTTGTTAACTCAGAGGACTCTGATTACACAACTTAGTTAAGGGGTCTTTTCTCTGACACCTGGCTTTCATTTTCTCTTCTGTTCTCTAGTTTTCTCTTCAATTCTTCTCTCTTTTCCTTTTTGTTCTTCTTTATTTTTTGTTCTAAACAAAGCACAGGACATAAGTGAACAGAACAACAACAACAACAACAACAAAAAAGAACAGAGAAGAAAAGATAACAGAAGAGATAATAACGTTAAAGAATCAAAGAGAATGGAAGAGAAGGCAACAGAATAAACATAAAAACATAAACAAAGAAAAGATCAGAAGAAAAGAGAACAGGAAGAAAGAGATCTGGAGAACAGAAGAGAAAATTACAGAGCAGAAGGGAAAGAAAACAAGAGAACAGAATAGAAAACAGAAGAAGGAAACACAACAGTGAGCAGTGAGGTTATAGAAAATGATCACTTCTTCCTCTTTTCTTTTTTTCTGCTCCATTCTTTCCCCTCTCTTCTATGTTTTGTTCTGTTCTATTCACAGTTGTTCTATTATTTTCTGATTTTTTTTGCTTTTCTTCTCTTTAGTTCTCTTCTATTCTCTTATTTTCAGCAGAGAACTGAAGAGAAATGAAAATCTAGCACTGATGGCTGCCGAATTTTATGTTTAAAGAAATAGTTCACTGAGAAAGTACGGGAGGTAATGGAGCTATGCCTTACCCCCCATACTTCAATTCATTTTACAGGAGACAGGAACAAAGCTTTAGAAATGTACCTTGTGCACGATCCACCTCTGGCTCCACCGACAGGTCCCAACTGTTTCCGGTTTCACTTAAATATAGCACGCATTAGCAAGAAGAAGAAATAGAACAGTAATTTGGCTGTTGCAAACCACATTAATTATACTTAACCTACTTTGCGGAATTACTGGTCAGTATCATAGAATATATGTACAAAACTTTAGGCTGGTCATTTGGACAAGAACAGAAAAACAACGCAGGAGATGCTAATGAAACCTGATCATACTTTCACTTAGGTGTTTTGTCTAATGATTGAAAAAGTGTGCAGACCCAAATGCCTCTGTTAATATTTAGGCTGCTATTATTGCCATTAGGTACTTTATTAGCACCTCTTACATGCATGAGAACCTCTCTATCTTTAGGAGGGTTTGTCACAGCTGACATTAACCATTCGGGACTGCCTGAGGATGGCCAGGAGAAGAAACTCTAGTTAGTGTCTTCTAATAATAGGAGTTTTAGTTATCGCTACACTGGAGTACATTATAGCCCATGAAGTTTATTATTTAGTTCCATTAGTATTATCATAACCTTCCAACACACCAAGGTAACCCCAATCTGGACAATCCTAACGTTTTACACATTTTACCTTAATTGTTTGTACATTTTTCATACTTATACATCAGATTGGTGTAACAGGCTTTTACTTCCCCCCACCCAATTGTTTTTACTATAAGGGAGGAGGCTTTCCGTCCAATGCTTTATTTAGTAGTATGTCACCTACAGTTAAACAGAATTTAATTAGCTGCCCTGAGCAGGTTTGACCCATCCAACAGCCAATCAGTAGAAATTACTGTTAGGAACATTCCAAGGAATTGTGCATTCTGGGAAGAAAAAGGATTGTTACAGAAGCTTAAAGGACAACAGAACAACACTGAACCAGAAGGCAGAACACCTTGATATAAAACCAGTAATCTGTGTCTTACCTTTCATTTTGATACGGGTGCTGGGAAATTTACCTAAATAACATATGGTTTGAGCTTTACATTACAGCATTCTAGAATCACACAATTGGGTCAACGACCATTATGTTCTGCACATGCTCAGTCCTTAGCTATGGCAGAAACTTGCTGCAGTTGGTCACACCCATTAATAATCTCTAGCCAACCATTTTACAGGACAGATAAAGCAAGGAAGCATGTGACTGAGGTCAGGAGGTGTGGTCTGACACTGCACATACACACAGATACGTCATCCATTTCTTAACAGGCTTACATTTATATTAATACAATTTAATGAAGTGGGATTTTATAGTTTATTGGTGTTTTTAGGGTGGTTGTTTTCAGATTCTGGAATATAAATAATTGGGTTTAGTTCTCCTTTAAATGGGAGTATACTACTGACTGCAGCAAAGCATAACAAAGCGTATGAAATTAATTGAATTTTCAAAAATGAAGACAATATGCAAAATATCCAAATATCTAGATAAATAATTTAAATAATGATATTTTCCACTGAACTTCCCTTTCAACTCAAACAAAACACAGCACTTCCACAAATATCCCAGGAACCATAGCACAGAAATGTGAGATGACTATTTAATATATTAACTCTTCATGGTTATTATTCCCTTTATAAGGGGGTTGCGAATAGGGGAGCAGTGTATATATCTACTCGATTCCCATATGTTATAGTACATAAGAATGGAATCTAATATAAAATAGTAAAAGGAAAAATGCACTACAATATTATCATATGGTTTGCTGTAGTGTCTTCCCTTATGATGCCTGTCTTCCCTTACAATGCCTGTCTTCCCATGCAATGCCTGTCTTCCCATGCAATGCCTGTCTTTCCTTGCAATGTCTGTCTTCCCTTACAATGTCTGTCTGCTGAAGTGTGGAAGGAGGTGGGGCCAAACTACCAGTACAAGACAGATTTTAAAGGGAACTTTTGGGGAAACTAAGGCAAACCTAAGTGTGAGGATCTAGCAATCAACCTTATATATTATTTATTGAGGGAAAACCTGCAGTCATCCTTGTCTTGCTTCTTTATTCTTTATTCAGGTAATTCACAGGCACAACATTCTTTCCTGTCTCTCAGGAAATCTTCATCAGATCAAACAGGACAAACATGTTAATGAAGATTAAATATCTTCAGATATTCTGAAGATATTGAAACATTGAAATAAAATTGATATAATCAAAGAACGTTTTGCCAGGGAATTGCTTGAGATGGATATATAAATATATCTTTATATATTTACAATAAATATTTAATATTTATAGAAGGGGTAACTATTAGAAGTGAAATAGGCTGAAACAAACATAATAATGTAGATTAATTTACTTACCTCTCAAATCAATATCTACAGTAAATTGATTGGGACGTCTTCTCTTCCCATTGATGTATGAAAGACGGACTGTAATTAAAATGAACCCATCATTATTCACAAAGATCCAAATTAATTAATAACAACCACTTATTGGTAGATTTAAATACCCTTGCAACTTTAATAATGATACATTTTCTTCTGACAACATGAACATTTCTGGCACTGACTCCTATACAATTTCAATTTCATCCATCTGAATCTGACAGTGGATATTTATTAAAATGTTTTAGACTATTGTATTAGATTCCACTCAGTTACAGGTTTATATATGTTTCCAAATCCAAAGAGAGGCTAACTCCTCCCAATGGGTGTGAATATAATAAGTGTAAAAAACAAAAATGAAAACGTACAGTAACAGAAATGACCAACACATAGCATATACCAGTGAATAAAGATAGTACCTACAGTATATAATATTACATTTAATTTTTACTAAAACATTCTTAAAGGAGTAGTTCACACAAAAATTGAATTATTCCTTTAAAGTAGTGATTGAAGAATGGGAGGTAAAGGACCTACCGTATATAATCGAGTATAAGTCGAATTTTTCAGGCTTTAAAATTAGCCTGAAAACCTAACATCGACTTATACTCGGGTCAAGTCCTAATTTAGATCCAAATTCTGCAATTGCAGATAGTAACCAGTAGGTGGCGCTGTGTTAGCCTGCATAGAAAGTTACAGGAGCTGATCTGCCTTTACACTTCCTGCTTCCTTTAGTCTGAATGCTGGACTCACTCAGCACTGTCACTGCTCATCTGGATGCTGTTAATCAGTTTGGGCCAAAAACAGCTGCTAGTACAGTGCAAATGACAGCTTGAAACTACAACTCTCAGGTGAGATTTTTAACTATTGGGGTCAGAGAGCCCTTTACTATATGGAGTCAGAGAGCACTTTACTATATGGGGGTCAGAGTTCCCTTTACTATATGGGGGTCAGAGGGCCCTTTACTATATGGGATCAGAGGGCCCTTTACTATATAGGGTCAGAGGGCCCTTTACTATATGGGGTCAGAGGGCCCTTTACTATATGGGGTTCAGGAGAATTGTAAATAATGGTAAGCTTAATTAAAAGTTGACTGAACCTTGCCACTCCATATGTTTAGAAACTGAAACTCCCAGCAACAAAGCATACTGGGAGTTGTAGTTTCCAAAAATCTGGAGTGCCAAGGAATTGGAGGTTACTGGTACTGGATTTGGCTATTACTGTATGGGATTCATGTATGGGAATTCTGCTGTCCATTTAAAGGGCAACTAAAGCCTAAAAACAACACAGAATCAGAAGGCAGTAGTGGTGATAATTTCAACCCTCGATTTATACTCGAGTCAATCAGTTTTTACAAATTTTTCAGGTAAAAATAGGTACCTCGACTTATACTCGGATCGACTTATACTCGAGTATATACGGTATTTCTTACCTTCCGTTCTTCAATCACTTGACCAGAATTTAAGTATAATTACCTTGTGCACGATCCACTGTAGGGTCACCCTAGGCTACATTATAAGCCTCTGTATTTGATCATATGATTACTGGCAAAAGAGGATTGCCTGTTAGGGAAGATTTCTCCCCCTAACTGCAGTTGGTTTTATTTTTTTTTTTTATAACATTAGTTTTTTATTGAATTATTTGTTATAACACATCAGTACAAAGGTTATAATATATTTAAAATTCATATATCAGATAATATATAGTACATTACAAAATATAATACAAAATAGAAATTATAAAAAAGAAATAAGAAGATATTACTCGATTTATAGGTCTACACATCATGTTGTACAAATTTTATATTCAGCAGTTGTATAATTCTTACCATTACAATTCCCATTGGTAGTTCATAGCCTCTATACTCTATCTTCAATATACCAGTGTTCCCATTTCCTATAAAAGGCTGGGGAATTTTGTTGTGATATGATGTATAGGGGGTTATTCAATAAAAGTTCTTTTCGTTTAAAATGGTGCTAAATTTGCCCCAACCAATCAGATCTTATTTAACATTTGAAAGCTAACATCTGATTGGTTGGGGCAAATTTAGCACCATTTTAAAACGATAAGGAGTTTTATCTGTTGTATTCAATTAGATCAACTGGACTTGAAATGTAGTTCTTGAAGACGTTTCGCTAGTCATCCGACTGGCTTTCTCAATTCAGAATGATAAGGAGTTTTATTGAATCTCCCTGATAGTCCGTTAGTAAATATTTAATTTCTTTTATTGTAGGTGTGATTAGGGTCTTCCAATATTTAATAATTAATCTTTTCAGCGCCATGCAGGCATGATAGATTATAGATGCCATATGTTGTGGGTAAGTATTTAAACCTATATTCAATAAGGCTAAAGTTGGTTTGATCGGTATTGTTGTGTTAAACAATTGGTTAAAAAATGTAAAAAGATTGTACCAACATTTCCTTATTTTACTACAAGACCACCATATATGTACATATGAACCGATGGCTGTGCAATTTCTTCAGCATGTGGGGGTTTGGTCTTTGTACCATGTTGCTATTTCATACGGTGTTCTGTAGTATTTGAGTAGTAATTTCCTGTCTGTTTCCCATGCTGCGAGGCATCTTGTGAGTTTGAATGGGATTATTAGGGAATTATTCCATTCTTCTGTGATTATGTGTGTTTGCAAGTCATTTTCCCATTTTTTCATACATGGAAGAGTGGTGTATTTGTTCTTATTGTTTAATAGGTTATAAAATTTAGAAATTGATTTTTTTGGATTGGTGTAGTCTAGGAAATGTTCTATGAGTGGATAAGATGTTTTATCTATTTCTTTAATGTGTTTTTTAATGAGGCTAGTTATTTGATAGTATTTTAGAAAACCGGATTAAGGAATTTTATATTTTTTTCTAAATTTGTCGAATGTTGTAACTTTCCCTCCCTCAAAAAAATCTTCAATATAAATTTGTCCTCCTTCTTGCCATTTTTTAATTGTTAGGTCAGGGATGCATAATTGTATACTTGATATATTAACATATCTTGTTAAGGCTTGTTTTAATTGGTGTGTTTTAATGATTTCTTTCCATATTTGAATTGTATTATTAACTGTGTCTAATTGGAAGGTTTTTAATTTGGGGTTGAAAATAAGGGCTCCGATTATTGAGGTTATAGATTCCTGTGTTATACTTTCTTCTTCTGTTACTACCCATTTTTTTTTATTATTTTTTTCTGACCAGTATTATCTTGATTGATCCATTATGGCTGCATAGTAGCAGTCTTTGAAATGAGGATATGCTATTCCTCCTGTTTTCTTTGTTTTAGTCATGGATAGTGCGTTGATTCTGGGTTTGCTGTTTGGCCATATAAATTTGTTTGTTATTATGTTTAATGTGGTGAAGAAGGTATTTGGAATGTATATAGGTATTGTTCTGTATTTATAAAGGAGTTTGGGAAGTAACAGCATTTTTAGTATAGTTACTTTATTAATCCAGGATATATATTTAGTATTCCACCATTGTAGATCTTTTTTAAATTACTCCAAGAGTGGTTCATAGTTTTGGTTGTATAGAGATTTGGTGTCTTTTGTTAGTTTTATCTCCAAATAGGAGATTTGATCTTGTTCTATTTTACTATTTTTAATATTTCTTGGAGGTGTGGTAGTGATTTTATTGGGTCAGTTAATATTATGATAACATCATCGGCATATAAGCAGATTTTATGTTCTGAATTCCCTATTTTAATTCCTGTTATATATTTACTTTGTCTTATAGTTTCTGCCAGTGGTTCTATGGCTAAGTCAAATATTAGTGGGGATAGTGGGCAACCTTGTCATGTACCATTTGTTAGTTTAAAGGAAGAAGATAGCATATTGGCTATGAATACCTTTGCCATTGGGTTTACATAAAGCGTCATTATTGCCATCTTAATCCAGCCATTTAAATTATATTTTTCTAATATGATCTCTAAAAATGTCCAATTAATATGATCAAATGCCTTTTCAGCGTCTAATGAGATTAGGAGGGTTGGTATGTTTTTGTTTTTTGCCCAGTTAATGATGTTAATTAGTTTTCTTGTATTATCTCCAGGTTGTCTGCCTTGGATGAAGCCCACTTGGGCAATTCATGGTGCAATGGTGCAATTAATTTTGGTAGGTATGGTTGAATTCTAAGAACTATGATTTTGGAGTAAATTTTTATATCTGAATTCAGTAGGGAAATTGGTCTGAAGGTTATAATTTGGTCTGGGTCTTTATCTTGTTTGGGTATTGGTAGTATAATTGCTTGTGTCATTTCTTCTGGGAAGTTTCCTGATTCTATTGCTGTGTTATAAACTTTTTGTAAATATGGGGTTAATGTATCCAGATATGTTTTATAGTATTCATTTAAAAATCCATCTTGGCTTGTTGTTGGGAAGGGAGAAGATAGCTTTGTTTATTTCTGATATTTGGATGGGGTGGTTTATTTGTTTGAGTTGGTCTTGTGTATTCCCTTTAATTGGATTTTGTCAAGGAATTTATTAATATCCGATTTGGATGGATGTTTTTGGTAGGGTTGTTTTGTATGTACAGAGTAGGTAATATTCTGCGAATTGGTCTGCTATTTGTTGTGGGTTGTAAATTTTTCCATTGTATTGTTAGTATGTAGGATATTTTGGTTTAATATATTTTTTTCATTTTGTTGGACTAGTTTGTTTATTTTGGGATCTTGTGTATAGTAGTTGATTAAGTCTACGCATGTATTTGTCGAATTCGTACATATGTGTGGGTGAAGTTTTGTTTTATTGTTGTAAATGTTCGTAATGTTCTTTGTTGGATTTTTTTGTGTATTTCCTCTTGTTTGTTTAGTGGTGCACAGCTAATCTTTCTTTGTTTCTTTCTTTTTCAGGTTTGATGCTATCTTGATCAAAATTCCTCTCATATATGCTTGTGGGCATTCCACAATGAGAGTGGGGATATTTGATCTACATCATTTAGAATGAAATATTCTTTGAGCTTTAAATTAATTTGTTCTTTGATTTTAGGTATGCTTAGTAAGTAGGGGTTTAGTCTCCATAAATTGAAGTTAGGAGGAGAGCTATCTTCTGAGATTTCTATTATTAATGGGGCATGATCTGAGATTGTTCTGTTCCCTATACTTGCTTTTAAGATTTTGTAATAGCCATTTGTCGGCGAGGATCATGTCTATTCTGGAAAAAATATTAGGGATTTTGAATAGTAAGTGAAATCTTGTATAATGGGTGAATAATCTCCAAGAGTATATAGTTCTTCTGTTTTTTTTTTTTTTTTATTTCTATGTCTGTTTTGGATTTATTTTTACTTGTTGTTTCTATTGCGTTGTCTAGTCTGAGGTTGAAGTCTCCGCATATCAGTGTATTTTGTTTAGGATATTTTTGAGTTTTATTATCATTTTTTAAAATAAAATTTAGTTGTCCAGTGTTTGGTGTTATATATTTCGTTATGAGATAATGTGTATTATGATTTTACATTCTAGGATAAGTATCTTCAGCTTTATCTGTTATATTTTTTATTTCTTGGAAGGCTACTGAATTTTTAATTGCTATTTTTACTCCTCTCTTTTTTTTTTTTGGAATGTTGCGTGATATATATTTGTATAGTCTTTATGGTGTAGTAGGTGAGTATGTTGATCTAATAGGTGTGTTTCTAGAAGACACAATATGTCTGGTTTAAGTTGTGTTACTTCTTTCCATAGGGAATGACGTTTAAATGGTGAGTTAAGTCCTCTTATATTGTATGATAATATCTTAAGTACCATTGTAATTTGAGGTATAATTGAGATCTATTTTCAGAAAAAAATATACATGACCACTTGTAGACTTTGTTATCTAAATTTTGATATGAGAAATTAAACAGTAACCTTTGAGTTAAACTATATACATTATAATAAAAATAGGAGTGAAAGATCATCACATACAATTGGGATAATTTCTCCGTCCTCAATGTGATTCTTTCTCAGAAGAAGGAGGCTTTTTAGCTCCTCACTAGATATATTTCTTTTTTGTGGGGTCAATTGCCCACTTCTAGACTACACACATATAACTTAACTTTTTTATCTATGTTATATGTTTTGAAACTTCTTTAACATTTCTCTAACACTGTATAGGGAAGGGGAGAGGGAGGAAAAAAAATAAGTAAGGGGAAAGGAGAGGAAGGAGGGATTTACCAATAGCAAATATCTACTAATTTTTTATCCCCCTTGTGTTTATTTTACCTGTAGGAAGAGGGGGCCAGAGGAGAAGGCATCACTCCACGTCTACATCATTCCAGTAAAGATGCTGTAGTTCTAGCATTATATTTATCTTTCCCTTTCCCCTCTCCTTCCCCTTCTTTTAGTATTGGAGTGTATTGTGGCCCAGTCCTCCTCCCCTCCCCCCAGTTGTTCACACAAATACTTTCTCTGTCAAGAGTTATATGTATCTATAACATATTATACATTATTATTTCCAATTAAATGCTTTGTAAGTAAGACATCATATTATTAATCATACTTTTTAGTTGTCTCTTATCGTTAATATATCTATTATTGTTTTCCCAACAAGCTGCTATTGCAGGCAAAACTTATAAACATATAAATGTCTTATATCTTTTTCTCTCTCTGCATAGAAAAACAAAATAAAAAAAGAAACAAAAAAAACAAAAAAAAACCACCACTAAGAGAGGGGAGACAACTCGAATCATACTTTTTAGTTTCTTATCTTTAGTATAGCCATTACATATCATTATCCCAACGAAATGCAGGCAAAACACACTGTTATTATACTATCTTTTCAGTTCCCTCTCCCTTCCCCCACACATCCTCAAAGAAAACAAGAAAACACAACAACCCCCTCCCCCATCTCTCAGGGATAATACTTTCTTATTCCTGTGATTCAGATAAACAAGTCATATTCAAGACTTTAGTAACTCCTTGGTTTAGTTCTTTTGTCAGCAGTTTTAAACCTTTTTAACATAACTTTATAATTATTTTCTTTCTTGATACCAGTCCCATTATATATGGTTAGGTGTTATAGTTCTTGTTTTAGGATAGCCAATTTTGGGATTAAGTTTACCTCAGGGGGTATTTCCATTCCAATCATTTGTTAGTTTCTGTGGTGATTTAGTGAATCTTTGGTGGCTGTGTGTGTTCTCAGTTTGGCTTTCCCAAATTCACCATTTTTTAAGCAGGTAAGTAGCAGCTTCCACTGTATTTGTTGTGTGAAAGTTCTCTCCATATTTGATGATGAGTTTTAAGGGGAATCCCCATGAGAACTGTATTTTCCTTGCTTTCAGGATGTTTGTTATTTCTGTAAATTGCCTCCTCTGGGCAATGGTATGTGGAGCCAGATCAGCTAGAAATATTCGTTTTTGGTATTCCAATGGTAGTGAAGTCGGATTCCTCATTTCTTTTACTAGTCTGTCTTTTATTTGAAAGAAATGGAATCTTAATATTATGTCTCTTGGAGCATGTAGTGGAGCATATTTAGATTTTGGTAATCTATGTATTCTGTCGACCACTAGATCCAGATCTGTAGCATCTGGTAGGAGTGCTTTAAATAAGTTTTGCGTGTATTCCATCAATTGGTTGTTTTTAACCAGTTCCGGGACACCTCTTATTTTAAGATTATTTCTCCTTGATCTATTTTCTAGATCTGTGACTTTGTTTTTCAGCTCTGTTACAGTGTCTGATAGTTGGTTGTGGGAATCCACCAGATCATTGTATGATTCCACATATTGTTCAAATTTATGCTCTATATGATTTGTTCATTCTCCAATTTCTGATATGTCTTTTTTGAGATCATTCATTAATATGGAGTAGTCAATTATTAAAGCTTTATGTTATGAGGTAAAAAGTTCCTTTAGTGTTGCTATTGTTATAGTTTCATCATGTTTAGGAAATCTATTGAAGCAATCATTAGTATATTTTCCTTCATTAATGATGTTTGCTGTTTCTCCCACTATCACCTCTTGTTCCACCATTTCAGGAGCTGAGGATTGTGGGGTGTCCATTTTATATGCCATGTCCGTTTTGGGGTCATTTATATGTCCCTGTGAGACTTTTTTATATGATGTATTTTGGTTATTAATGGTGAATTCACTGACCTTGTTGTTTTTCTTTTGTTTTCCAGGTGTTACAGGCTTTGTAAGGTCCGGTGCTGGAGGTGATCGGTACTCGCGGCTGTCTGCCTGCGCGCCGGCGCCATCTTGGATTATATTCCCGGGTCTTTCCTCCGCAGCGAAGTATGAGGTAAGTTTTTTGGGCTTTCCTTTTTGTTTTTCTGCTCTTCCTCTGGTCATTATGTTCTGTGAGTGTTCCCACTAGTTTGTTTTTAGTGGGTTGTTGTTTGGGCTGATTGGCACGGTTTTCTAGCAAGAAGGACTTTGGAGCTCAGACCATGTGCATCTGGTCTACTCTCCTGCTGGCCACGCCCCCCTATTTATTTATTTTACATTATTTAATGTTACTTGCTATGCCACTGGGGCATTTTTGTCACTATTGACTGAATGGGCACACCTGAGGAAGCAGACCATCCCCATAGCACTATGTATGTCATTATAATAGCAATACAGAACAATTCATTTAATTCTTAAGTGTGTTTCTGCCTTGTTCATTTCTATATCCTGAATAGCACAAGAATAAAGAATGCACCTCTTTCTGCATAGCCCCACCCAACCATCACCCAATGCTGTCTTAAGCCTCACTCAGATCTGCATCCCCAATAACAAATTAGGCAGATCTGGAGAAGGCTGAAGACAATCTGCTGTCATATACCATATGATGTATTACATTTTCTCCATTGGTGGAAATTGGTAATTTACTGACTAAAACTTTACTACATCATAAAAACTAGACACTTTAGAAAATCATTACCATTGCGACTGGGCTGACTGTTTCTATTGCCTTCCGCAAAGGTTCCAATTTCTGCGCCATGGTTTCCATTGTCTTTCATAGGGGGCTCCATATCTGCTGCATGGTTGCCTTCGCCCTTCGTGAGGGTCATTATTTCTGCTCCATGGTTCCCATGGTCTTTTACACTGGTTCCAGTTCAAGTTGGTAACTGAATGTAAATGATATTTTGGTTTATAAATAATAAATATAGTAGTTTGGGTTACAGTTAGTAGTAATATGTTTTTAACTGGATTAGAAATTTCTGTGTCCATGTCCCCCCATGTTTATTTTGGTTCAATCCATCTTAACATCTCATATGATCTGCATTTCTGTTGGGGATCACATGTATCTTCAGTCCCATTATGGAAAGTACTGGGGGAAAGTACATGTGTTTTTACATATAGTGCAGTGAGACCTTACTTTAACAAAAATGTTTATCGGCAAATATTAATATAAATGTATTAAAGGGCATGTCCACCCCCAAAACTATAATCCCCCCAACTACTGGCCCCACCATGTAGTGTAGTTTAATCCTTACCTCACATCCCAGCTCCATAGGGTTCTCCGGTAGTGCCCCCCCAAAGTCCCAAAAACTGCCCACCAGGAGGCTAGCAGGTCCATATAGGACACTGCCTGCTTCCTGGCCTCAGGTAGATTTTTGCCATGCGTACTGCAGCTCTTCTCCCCCCTCCCTCTCCCTCCCTCTCCCTCCCTCTCCCACCCTCTCTCGATTCCCTCCCCCTAGCGTAAAATGCTTTATATATGGTATTCCCCAAGGGCTCCCAGCCCCAACCGCAATATTTGTACCTTTAGAAAGCTCCCCAAACTTTACTTACCTCTCCTCTTTCCTCCGGCGAAGTGAGCTGCCGGCAGCCGCGTCCGTGATTGGCTGCCGCTCAGCCAATCACAGACGCGGCTGCCGGTCCCGCCCCTCTGCTTGCATTTTCTAGCAAGCAGAGGGCCGGGAGCGCGGCGGAGGAAAGAGGGGAGGTAAGTAGAGTTTGGGGGGCTTTTTAAAAAAATAAATTATGCGGTTG
The DNA here is from genome assembly GCA_019447015.1 of Hymenochirus boettgeri. NCBI lineage: Eukaryota > Metazoa > Chordata > Amphibia > Anura > Pipidae > Hymenochirus > Hymenochirus boettgeri. The sequence goes on along the minus strand of CM033475.1, from coordinate 179,842,669 downwards.
GGGCTGGGAGCCCATGGGGAATACCATATAAAAAAAAAAAAATTCGGGTGGACATGCTCTTTAAGACAATAGTTTGTCAGACAATTACACTACCTTGATGGTTGGCCTTGGAACCCAGTCTCTCTTTTACTGGCCTCTTAGGCATTGGAGCTGCTTCCTGCTCGTTTTCTGCATGGAAAATATATAGAATCGTTAGGATGCAATTTCATTGACAAAATATTTTATTACATAAAATACTGCAAATACCAATATGGCAACTGGAACTAGTAAAACTATGTATTATTAAGGTGCGGTATCGCATAAGAACGACATTGTAAAATTACTACACGTATCATAAATTTACGCATTAATGGTGTAACCTTTTCTTCATAATGAAATACTCAATGTTATCTAAGAGATGTACTATGTCTGCACTTCTAAATGTAAGGGCAAAAAGCTGGTGTGCCATTGTCAGTTACCCACACAAGTGACTCTCTAGGTGGTTATTCATTTCATAAGAACCTGGACTAAGCCAATGTTCCCAGTTATGTAGAAATACCTTTGGGGCTTTTGTTAGATTCCAGCTTCACTGTTATTGGTCCAATATCAGGGCCTTTCTGTTTAATATTGTCTACAAGGAAGACAAGATGAAATGTCACGACAGATGACAGAAGATGACAGATGACAGATGACAAATGCTTTTGGCTCTGTTCTGGCCGCCAGAACGGGGGTCTGGATGCCTTTGGCTCTGTTCTGGCTGCCGGAATGGGGGTCTGGATGCTTTTGGCTCTGTTCTGGCTGCCGGAACGTTGGTCTGGACCCATTTAGCTCTGTTCGGGCTGCCGGAACAGGGGTCTGGATGCTTTGGGCTCTGTTTTGGATGCCTGAACGGGGGTCTGGACACCTTTGGCTCTTTTCTTGCCACTGGAACGGGGGTCTGGACCCGTTTGGCTCTGTTCTGGCTGACGGAAGGGGGGTCTGGACCCCTTTGGCTCTGTTGTGGCTGCCTGAACGGGTCTCTGGACCATTTTGGCTCTGTTCTGGCTGCTGGAACGGGGTCTGGATGCTTTTGGGTCTGTTCTGGCCGGTGGAACGGGGGTCTGGACCCCTTTGGCTCTGTTCTGGCTGCCAGAAAAGACCCAAAAGCATCCAGACCCCCGTTTCAGCAGCCAGAATAGAGCCAAAACCATCCAGACCCCTGTTCTGGCGGCCAGAACAGAGCCAAAGGGGTCCAGACCCCCGTTCAGGCAGCCACAACAGAGCCAAAGAGGTCCAGACCCCCGTTCCGGCAGCCAGAACAGAGCCAAAAGCATCCAGACCCCTGTTCTGGTGGCCAGAACAGAGCTCTGTTCTGGCTGCTGGAATGGGGTCTGGATGCTTTTTCGTCTGTTCTGGACGCAGGAACGGGGGTCTGGACCCTTTTGGCTCTGTTCTGGCTGCTGGAATGGGGTCTGGACTCCTTTGAATCTGTTCTGGCTGCCGGAACGAGGGTCTGGATGCTTTTGGCTCTGGTCTGGATGCCGGAACGGGGGTCTGGACCCTTTTGGCTCTGTTCTACCTTCCGGAATGTGGGTCTGGACCCCTTTTGCTCTATTGTGGCTACCTGAAAGGCGGTCTGGACCCCTTTGGCTCTGTTCTGGCCACCAGATGCACTGGATGCTTCTTGCTCTGTTCTAGCTGCTGGAACGGGGTCTGGATGCTTTTGGGTCTTTTCTGGCTGCTGAAACATGGGTCTGGACCCCGTTGGCTCTGTTCTGGCCTCCGGAATGGGGGTCTGGACCCCTTTGGCTCTGTTCTGGGTGCCGGAATGGGGGTCTGGATGCTTTTGGCTCTGTTCTGGCTGCCAGAACGGGGGTCTGGACCCCTTTGGCTCTATTGTGGCTGCCTGAAAGGGGGTCTGGACCCCTTTGGCTCTGTTCTGGCTTCTGGAACGGGGGTCTGGATCCCTCTGGCTCTGTTCTGGCTGCCGGAACGGGGGTCTGGACCACTTTGGCTCAGTTCTGGCTGCCAGAACGGGGGACTGGATGCTTTTGGGTCTGTTCTGGCCGCCAGAAGGGGGGGTCTGGACCCCCTTGGCTCTTTTGTGGCTGCCGGAATTGGGGTGTGCATGCTTTTGGCTCTGTTTTTGCCGCCAGAACCGGGGTTCAGACTCATTTGGTCCTTTTCTGTCGGAACGGGGGTCTGAACCCCTTTGGCTCTGTTCTGGCTTCCGGAAAAGTGGTCTGGATTTTTTTGGCTTTGTTCTGGATACCGGAACGGGGGTCTGGGTGCTTATGGGTCTTTTCTGGCCGCCGGAACGGGGGTCTGGACCCCTTTGGCTCTTTTCTGGCTGCCGAAATGGGGGTCTGGACCCATTTGGCTCTGTTCTGGCCACCAGAAAGGGGTCTGGATCCCTTTTCCTCTGTTCTGGCTGCCGGAACGGGGGTCTGGATGCCTTTGGCTCTGTTCTGGCTGCCGGAACGGGGATCTGGATGCTTTTGGGTCTGTTCTGGCCGCCAGAACGTGGGTCTGGACCCCTTTGGCTCTGTTCTGGCTGCCGGAACGTGGGTCTGGACCACTTTGTCTCTGTTCTGGCCGCTGGAACGGGGTCTGGATGCTTTTTGCTCTGTTCTTGCCACCAAAACGGGGGTCCGGACCCATTCGGCTCTTTTCTGGCTGCCGGAACAACCCCTTTAGCTCTGTTCTGGCTGCCGGAACGGGGGTCTGGACAACTTTGGCTCAGTTCTGGCTGCCAGAACAGGGGTCTGGACCCATTTGGCTCTGTTCTGGCTGCCGGAACGTGGGTCTGGACCACTTTGTCTCTATTCTTGCCGCTGGAACGGGGTCTGGATGCTTTTTGCTCTGTTCTTGCAACCAAAACGGGGGTCCGGACCCATTCGGCTCTTTTCTGGCTGCCGGAACAACCCCTTTAGCTCTGTTCTGGCTGCCGAAATGGGGGTCTGGACCCCTTTGGCTCTGTTCTGGCTGCTGGAACGGGCATCTGGAAGCTTTTGGCTCTGTTTTGGGCCCTGGAACGGGGGTTCAAACCCTTTGGCTCAGTTCATGCTGCCGGAATGGGGGTCTGGACCCCTTTGGCTATGTTCTGGCTGCTGGAACGGGGGTCTGGATCCCTTTGGCTCTTTTCTGGCTGCTGGAACGGGGTCTGGACCCCTGGCTCTTTTCTGGCTGCTGGAACTGGGGTTTGGACCCCTTTGACTCTGTTTCTGGATACCGGAACAGGGGTCTGGACCCCTTTTGCTCTTTTTCTGGCCACCGGAAAGGGGGTCTGGACCCCTTTGGCTTTTTTCTGGATGCTGGAACAGGGGTCTGGACCCCTTTCGCTCTTTTCTGCCGCTGGTACGGGGTTCTGGACCCCTTGGCTTTTTCTGGCTGCCGGAACGGGGGTCTGGATGCTTTTGGCTCTGTTCTGGCCACTGAAATGGGAGTCTGGAGCCCTTTGGTCTTTTCTGGCTGACGTAACGGGGGTCTGGACCCCTTTGGCTTTGTTCTGATGATGGAACGGGGGTCGGACCCCTTTGGCTCTGTTCTGGCTGCCAGAACGGGGGTCTGGACTCCTTTGGCTCTGTTCTGGGTGCCGGAACGGGTCTGATGCTTTGGCTCTGTTCTGGATGCTGGAACGGGGGTCTGGACCCCTTTGGCTCTTTTCTGGCTGCTGGAACGGGGATCTGGACCCCTTTGGCTCTGTTCTGGATGCTGGAACAGGGATCTGGACCCCCTTGGCTCTGTTCTGGCCGCCGGAACGTGGGTCTGGACCCCTTTTGCTCTGTTCTGGCCGCGGAACAGGGGTCTGGACCCCTTTGGCTCTTTTCTAGCTACCGGAACGGGGGTCTGAACCCATTTGCTCTTTTCTGGCTGCCAAACGGGGATCTGGACCCCTTTGGCTCTGTTCTGGATGCTGGAACAGGGATCTGGACCCCCTTGGCTCTGTTCTGGCCTGCCGGAACGTGGGTCTGGACCCCTTTTGGCTCTGTTCTCGCCACCGGAACAGGGGTCTGGACCCCTTTGGCTCTTTTCTAGCTACCGGAACTGGGGTCTGAACCCCTTTGGCTCTGTTCTGGCTGCCAGAACAGGGTCTGGACCCTTTTGGCTCTGTTTTGGCTGCTGGAATGGGAGTCTGGACCCCTTTGGCTCTTTTCTAGCTACCGGAACGGGATCTAAACCCCTTTGGCTCTGTTCTGCTGCTGGATCGGGGGTCGGATGCTTTTGGCTCTGTTCTGGCTGCCGGAACGGGGATCTGGATGCTTTTGGGTCTGTTCTGGCCGCCGAAACGGGGATCTGGACCCCTTTGGCTCTGTTCTGGATGCTGGAACAGGGATCTGGTCCCCTTGGCTCTGTTCTGGCCTGCCGGAACGTGGGTCTGACCCCTTTTGGCTCTGTTCTGGCCACCGAACAGGGGTCTGGACCCCTTTGGCTCTTTTCTAGCTACCGGAACGGGGGTCTGAACCCCTTTGGCTCTGTTCTGGCTGCCAGAACAGGGTCTGGACCCTTTTGGCTCTGTTTTGGCTGCTGGAATGGGAGTCTGGACCCCTTTGGCTCTTTTCTAGCTACCGGAACGAGGATCTGAACCCCTTTGGCTCTGTTCTGGCTGCTGGATCAGGGGTCTGGATGCTTTTGGCTCTGTTCTGGCTGCCGGAACGGGGATCTGGATGCTTTTGGGTCTGTTCTGGCCGCCGGAACGGGGTGTCTGGATGCTTTTGGCTCTGTTCTGGCCGTCGGAACGGGGGTCTGGACCCCATTGGCTCTGTTATGGCTGCCGGAACGGGGGTCTGGACCCCCTTGGCTCATTGTGGCTGCCGGAATTGAGGTCTGCATGCTTTTGGCTCTGTTTTGCCGCCGGAAAAGGGGTTCAGACCCATTTGGTTCTTTCTGGCTGCCAGAACGGGGGTCTGAACCCCTTTGGCTCTCTTCTGGCTTCCGGAACAGGGGTCTGGATTTTTTTTGGCTTTGTTCTGGCTGCCGGAACGGGGGTCTGGATGCTTATGGGTCTGTTATGGCCGCCGGAACGGGGGTCTGGACCCCTTTGGCTCTTTTCTGGCCGCCGGAATGGGGTCTGGACCCATTTGGCTCTGTTCTGGCCGCCAGAAGGGGCGCCTGGAGCTTTTGGCTCTGTTATGGCCGCTGGAACGGGGGTCTGGACCCCTTTGGCTCTGTTCTGGCTGCCAAAATGGTGGTCTGGACCCCTTTGGCTCGTTCTGGCAGCCGGAACGGGGGTCTGAACCCCTTTAGCTCTGTTCTGGCTGCCGGAACGGGGGTCTGTACCCCTTTGTCTCTGTTCTGGCCGCTGGAACGGGGTCTGGATGCTTTTTGCTCTGTTCTTGCCCACAGAATGGGGGTCCGGACCCATTCGGCTCTTTTCTGGCTGCCGGAACGGGGTCTGAACCTCTTTGACTCTGTTCTGGCTGCCGGAACAGGGGTCTGGATTTTTTTGGCTTTGTTCTGGCTGCTGGAACGGGGGTCTGGATGCTTATGGTTCTGTTTCTGGCCACCGAACGGGGGTCTGACCCATTTGGCTCTTTTCTGGCTGCCGGAACGGGGGTCTGAACCCCCTTGGCTCTTTTCTGGCCGCCGGAACGGGCATCTGGAAGCTTTTGGCTCTGTTCTGTCCGCTGGAACGGGGGTCTGGACCCCTTGGCTATTTTCTGGCTGCCGGAACGGGGGTCTGGACCCCCTTGGCTCTGTTCTGGATGCTGGAAAGGGGGTCTGGATCCCTTTGGCTCTGTTCTGGCCACTGGAACGGGGGTCAGGACCCCTTTGGCTCTGTTCTTGCTGCCGGAATGGGGATCTGGACCCCTTTGGCTCTTTTCTGGATGCTGGAACAGGGGTTTGGACCCCTTTGGCTCTGTTCTGGCCACCAGAAAGGGGGTCTGGACTCCTTTGGCTTTTTTCTTGCTGCCAGAACAGGGGTCTGGACCCCTTTGGCTATGTTCTGGATGCTGGAACAGGGGTTTGGACCCCTTTGGCTCTGTTCTGGCCACCGAAAGGGGGTCTGGACCCCTTTGGCTTTTTTTCTGGCTGCCAGAATGGGGGTCTGGACCCCTTTGGCTCTGTTCTGGCTGCCAGAACGGGGGTCTGGACCCCTTGGGCTCTTTCTGTGGCCGCTGGTACGGGGGTCAGGACCCCTTGTGGCTCTTTTCTGGCTGCCGGAACGGGGGTCTGGATGCTTTTGGCTCTCTTCTGGGTGCTGGAATGGGGGTCTGGACCCTTTTGGGTCTTTTCTGGCTTCTAGAACGGGGGTCTGGACCCCTTTGGCTCTTGTCTGGGTGCCGGAACGGGGGTCTGGATCCTTTTGGCTCTGTTTTTGCCGCCGGAACAGGGGTTCAGACCCATTTGGTTCTTTCTGGCTGCCGGAACGGGGGTCTGAACCCCTTTGCTCTGTTATGGCTTCCGGAACAGGGGTCTGGATTTTTTTGGCTTTGTTCTGGCTGCCGGAAGGGGGTCTGGATGCCCATGGGTCTGTTCTGGCTGCCGGAACGGGGGTCTGGACCCCTTTGGCTCTTTTCTGGCTGCCGGAACGGGGGTCTGGACCCATTTTGCTCTGTTCTGGCTGCCAGAAGGGGAGTCTGGAAGCTTTTGGCTCTTTTCTGTGGCCACTGGAACGGGGTCTGGACCCTTTGGCTCTGTTCTGTGCTGCCGAAATGGGGGTCTGGACCCCTTTGGCTCTGTTCTGGGCTGCCGGAACGGGGTTCTGGACCCTTTGGCCCTGTTTGGCTGCCGGAACGGGGGTCTGGACCCCTTTGGCTCTGTTCTGGCTGCTGGAACGGGGGTCTGGACCTCTTTGGCTCTGTTCTGGCTGCCGGAACGGGGGTCTGGACCACTTTGGCCATGTTCTGGCTGCTGGAACGGGGGTCTGGACCCCTTGTCTCTGTTCTGCCGCTGGAACAGGGTCTGGATGCTTTTTGCTCTGTTCTTTCCACCAAACGGGGGTCCGACCCATTCAGCTCTTTCTGGCTGCCGGAACGGGTCTGAACCCCTTTGGTTCTGTTCTGGCTGCCAGAACAGGGGTCTGGATTTTTTTGGCTTTGTTCTGGCTGCCGGAATGGGGGCGGATGCTTATGGGTCGTTTCTGGCCGCCGGAACGGGGGTCTGACCATTTGGCTATTTCTGGCTGCTGGAACGGGGGTCTGGACCCCCTTGGTTCTGATCTGGATGCTGAACGGGGGTCTGGACACCCTTGGTTCTGTTCTGGATGCTGGAAAGGGGGTCTGGATCCCCTTGGCTCTGTTCTGCCCTGGAACGGGGGTCTGGACCCCTTTGGCTCTGTTCTTGCTGCCGGAATGGGGATCTGACCCCTTTGGCTCTGTTCTGGATGCTGGAACAGGGGTTTGGACCCCTTTGGCTCTGTTCTGGCCACCAGAAAGGGGTCTGGACCCTTTGGCTTTTTTCTCGGCTGCCAGAACGGGGGTCTGGAACCCTTTGGCTATGTTCTGGATGCTGGAACAGGGGTTTGGACCACTTTGGCTCTGTTTCTGGCCACCGGAAAGGGGTCTGGACCCCTTTGGCTTTTTCTGGCTGCCAGAATGGGGGTCTGGACCCCTTTGGCTCTGTTCTGGCTGCCAGAACGGGGGTCTGGACCCCTTTGGCTCTGTTGTGGCTGCCAGAACGGGGGTCTGGACCCCTTTGGCTCTTTTCTGGCTGCCGGAACGGGGGTCTGGATGCTTTTGGCTCTTTTCTGGCCGCCGGAACGGGGGTCTGGATGCTTTTGGCTATGTTCTGGCCGCCGGAACGGGGGTCTGGATGCTTTGGCTCTGTTCTGGCCGTCGGAACGGGGGTCTGGACCCCATTGGCTCTGTTATGGCTGCCGGAACGGGGGTCTGGACCCATTGGCTCTGTTCTGTCTGCCGGAACGGGGATCTGGACCCTTTTGGCTCTGTTCTGGCTGCCGGAGGGGGGCCTGGACACCTTTGGCTCTGTTCTGGCTGCCTGAACGGGGGCCTGGACACCTTTGGCTCTGTTCTGGCTGCGGGAACAAGGGTCTGAGTGTATGTGTTTATATGTGTGTTTGTGTGTTGGTTTTTTTGGATTGTGTAACAATGTAAATGTGTGAGTGAGTGTATAGAGTGTGAACATTTGTCTGTGTGTAGAAAGTGTGGAAAAGTCTGAATGCGGTGTGTAGCAGTGTGTGTGAAATAGAATATATTTGTATAATGGATTATTTAGCAACATGTTTTTATGTGTGTGTATATTATGTGTGTATCAGAGTGAGCTTGTCTGTGTAGATATTTATATGTGTTTAATATTGTTTGTGAGTTTGTAGCGGAGTGGTGTGTTTTAGTCTAGAATAGCATTTCAGGTTGAATAAAGGCAATCATACATCCAGCCCAACCCATCTAGCAATATCCTCATTCCTCATTTCCTGCCTAACTGTTGATTCAAAGGAAGGCAAGAAAGAAAAAACCACCAGAATTTTGTTCCGACTCCAAGTGACAATTGAAAATATCCCTGGATCAACTCTACTTTATGTATCAATACCAGTAACCTGCAACATTCCTTGTTTTCAGAAACTCTCCAGCTTTTCCCCCCGAAAATATCCAATGAACCTGCCATCACCATGTCCAATGGAAGACAGTTCATAGATTTACTATTCTCACAGTGAAAAATCTTTTTCAGCTTGAAGACTAAACTATTTCTTCAAGTCTTAAGGGATGTTGTGTGTCCTCTGTCATGCTCTATTGGTGAACAATGCCTCAGATAGTTTATTGTATGGCCCGTTAATGTATTTATACACAGTAATCATATCCCCTCGAAAGTGCCTTTTCTCCAGCGAACATAATTGTAACTTTTCCAGTCTCTCTTAATTCAAGCTCCACCAATCCCCTTATTAATTTAGTTGCCCTTCTCTGAACCCTTTCAAATATGTCCTTTTGTACACAGGATTCCAAAATTGCACTGCATATTCCAATAACATTTTTCTCCCTTAAATCTATACCTCTCTATAAACAAAAAAATATCTTACTGGCTCTGGCTGTTGCCGCCTGGCACTGCTTGCCAGGCCACAACACTGCTGCCAGGCATGCATCACTTTACAATTATCAACATTGATTTTAAACAGCCTAATGTGACAATCTACCTAGATCCACCTGCAACCATTGCATTTCCTCTAAAGTTTTTAATGGTCAGCAAAGTTTTCTGTCGTTGGCAACACAAAAGAAGCCTTGCTGACAATACCCACAGTCTATATTGATGAAGCCCTGTTAACAACAACTCTCTGGTTCCTATCCATTAACCAACTTTCTATTCTTGTACAAATGTGCCAACCCAGCCGAACAGACCTTAGCTTATATGTTAGTCGCCTATAGGGACGGCATCAAAATTTTTAAAACTGCTTTATGAGTGTGTATAAAGCAGTGAGTGTGCACCAGTGTTTTGTTCATTTACATGTGTGATTGTGTGTATAAGTGTAGGAATGTTGTGTAGAGGTGTATGTGTAATGTTGTACATAAATGTTTGGGAGTATGAGGTACCGAGTGTGTGTGTTTAGCACAATAGTGCTATTAGTGCTTATATGTATGTATGTATGTATGTAATTGTGTTTATGTATAAATGTGTTTTTGTTCCCGTGGTGAGTGTGGGCTTGTATGTATCAGTGAGTTTGCAGTCGCTGTGTATCTGTGTGTTTGAATGTGCAGCAGTAAATTCTGTGTAGAGGGTATATGTATCAGATAGAGGGACAGGCAGAGGGACAGATAGAGGGACATGCAGAGGACAGATTGAGGGACAGGCAGGGGCACAGACGAGGGACAAATAAAGGACAGGCAGAGGGACAGATAGAGGGACAGACAGAGGAATAAATAAAGGACAGGCAGAGGGACAGATCAGGCAAAGGACAGATAGAGGGGCAGGCAGAAGGACAGATAGAGGGACAGGCAGAAGGACAGATATAGTATACCTATGATCAAAGTAAAATGCCAAACATTTAATTTGAAAAACAAAACAATTCTGTTTATTTGCAACTATTTTTTATCTATTATGAAATAACAACCCCAGTAAAATTAAAAATCAGAACTGGACCGGAACCACAAAAGTCCATTGCCTCCAGCGAGAAAGGGGGGAGGGGTTAAATAAACTCCAGTTATTGCCCAGACTGCAGGTAAGTAAAATCCGGAACTGGACCAGAACACAATGACAGGTGCATTCCAGCACAATGTGAAAAAGCGGAACATAAAGTTACCTCGTGTATGTGACAGAAATGTTCCGGTTTTTACACATTGAGCCAAAATGCAGAAGGAAGAAACGATCAGTGCACTACAGAAGAGCAGAGCACAAGGATTATCTGCACATCAGCAGAAGCAGCACCTGAAGCTTATGTGAGTGGGGCCACTGACACTGGGGGGTGGGAGGTGGGGTGCTGGGGCCCTACCTACTTTTGTGTGCTGGGAACCTACCTACTTTTGTCCCACGGGAGGCAGCCACCTAGCAACAGCTGGTGGGCTTGGCGGCTGCCTCCCGAATCCGCTGCTAGAATTTTTTACGAGCCGCGCGCCTCCAGGAACTAGTGCCTGGTGCGCGCGGGAGATCTCGCGAGGTCCGAGATCTCGCGAGATCTCGGTCCTAGTCAGATTTTTAGCGGCGGCATGAGGAGGACAGTGTCAGTTGTGGCTGCAACAGGTAGTGACCTGTTTTCTCCAGCCAGACACTTCTCCCCTCATAAACTACCCCACAAAAGGGTAATCAGGGTCACTTACATCTTCCTCCTCAGAGGAAGAGCCTAGTTTCAAAAGGTCAAGGAAAGTTTTCTTCTCAGAAACTGCCCTCTGACTCTACCAGTGCCTCTGAGGAGAGTCTAAGCCCTGTTAAGGGTAACAAACATAGCCCTGTTAGGGGCCACAACCACAGCCTGTTAAGGGCCACAGCTCTGGCAGAAAATGCCTGTACAAGGTAAAACATGGGGGGTTATTCCAGAAACTCAACAACCCAGGTAAGGCCCGAACTGCTACCCTGAAGCTCGTTTGAGCAGACATAATAAAGGGAGAGAGGCGTTTGCCTCACACAAAAAAAGCGTCGATAGACGCACCCACATCCCACTCCATGGTGGATTGGATTCGGAGTCTGTATACAGGTCTTCCTCTTCCTCCGAAAGAGGAAAGAAAGCGAGTTGCAAATGGCTCGCGTGGGGTTGGCAGGAAAAGCACCCCCCTCAAAAACTGTTTTCCCAACACTGGGACATTTCAGACTCCCAGAAGTATTTAACTTCGCCCAACTCGCATTTAGGTCCCACTAGTCAAGGAAGATGACCTAGTACTGCGAAATCACCTAGGGGTCCCGGATATGCAGGCCTCATGGCCCCTGAGCTAGACCCAGCCCTGCTATCCACTTGCAGCGATCACGACAGGGTTCTCAGTTGGACCGAGACTTGCGAACATCCAGTACAAAATCGCAGACGCTGCGGGACCACTACTGTTTATCTGTCCAAAGCTGAACAGGAAGGGAACATAGACACAGACCAGTCAATTCGCTCCCTTCTTTCTTCCAAAACAGCCCTGTTAAAGGCCACTAGCAAGCTACCTTAATGATCGGCCAGACCTTCAACCACATTACCAACATAAGACGGGCACGTTGGCTAAGTTCAGCTGGCATGGCAGAGCTAGCCCCTAAGTCCCACGAATACCCAAACATAGACTCCAGCTGCCTTTTCGGAGAGGAGTTTATACAGGAAGTCAAGGTCAGACATAAAGCAAAAAAAGTCATTCGCAGAATTCAAAAAACGTAGATATATCGCCTCCAAGAGGCCCTTCACCAGGAGGGACGCCAATTTAAAGCCCAAGGGACCCCAAGACTTCCAAAAGGGCAACTCTGGCAGATTACCAGAGGATTCGGCTCAGACCAGGGCGCCTTCCCCACCAGACAAGAAGCCTCAGGTCGAAAAACCTTCACCGGTAAGTACCCATTCTTCCCACTAATCCAATCATCTCAGTTCTACCCAGCATGGGAGGCCATTTGTTCAGACCGTTGGGTCCTCAGAATAATAAAAATGGACTATCCATTCCGCTGGTGAAATTCCCTTTCCAGTTCAGGACCCCCAGAGCTTCCACACGAGCAAGCCTGGACGAGGGTACTAGACCTGGCCTTGTCGCAAGGCAAGATAAACCTGCACAACCAGGAAAGAAGGGTTGGATAAGCCATGTTTCCCAGTGAAAAAACAGGACGGCTCTATCAGACCGGTCCTAAATGTAAAAACTCTCAACCGCTTCATAAAGCGGAAGAGTTCAGGTTAGAAAACCTGTCAGACCTAAAATTCCTCATAAACAAAGACTATTTCATGATAAAAATAGACTTAAAAGACGCATTCCACACAATCTCTATTTCAAAGAACCACAGACGGCTCCTACAGTTCCACTGGAGAGATCAGGTATTCCACTGGAACGTAATGTGGTTTGGCCTATCCAACGCCCCTACCACCTTTACCAGGGTATTAAAACCGTAATTCAACACTTCAGACAGAAGGGCATCATGTCGTTAATTTACCTGGACGACCTGCTGGTGTTCGGTCCAGAGGAACACGTATTCTCCAACAGAGAGACCACAATTATCCACTCTCACACAATTGGGGTTCTTAATAAATACGCAGAAGTCCATTCTAAATCCTACAAAGAAACTAGAATTCCTAGGATTCCAATAGACACAACAACGATTCACAATACAGGTCCCAGACCACAAGTGGAACCTGATACATTCCTTCCTTCGGGAGATCCTTCCCAGGCAATATCTTCCACTTCGATCCATAGCGAGGATCATAGGGAAGATTGTAGCCCTAGACCAAGGAGCCATACAAGCCCCACATTCTTATGCAGACAGACCCAGCTGTTCCTAAGGCATCATCTCCGGGAGGGCTACTCATGGGCTCAAACAGTACATCCATGCACGGCAGTGAGACAGGAGATACGACAAATACTGCAGATTCCCCGTCTCTGCCCTCGCCCATTCAGGCCAAGGTCCCAGACCTGACAATCACCACAGACGCATCCCTGATAGGCTGGGGAGCATTCACCCCAACAATAGCGCTCAGGGGACGCTGGTCCCACCAGGAATCAGACCTCCACATAAATCTCCTAGAACTCAGAGCAGTGAGACTGGCTCTAGAGAGATACCCAAAGAAGTAATACGGACAAAACAGTCCAGGTACAGGCTGGACAATCGAACAGCGGTCTTATATATCAACAGGAGAGGGGGAACAAAATCAGAACTCCTCTGCCTAGAAGCCCTAGAGATCTGGAAATTGCACTCTCCCTACACACAGATCATAGCCCAATATGTCCCAGGCAAGTCAAACAAACTTGCAGATGCATTATCCGGCACCAGATGTCTTGTCAATTCTGTGCCTTAATCACCTACTGTTGCCAAAATAACGCCAGACCTGCAGGCAAGAGCAGATAGACCTTTTTGCTTCAGAAACGTCGGCACAGACACACAAATTTGTGTCCAGACAGTGGTAAAAACGCATGGAGAGTGGACGCGATGTCTTTTCCATGGACAGACCTTCCCAACCTATATGCATTCCCTCCCCAATACTGATACCACAGGTACACAAAATTGTAACAGACAGGGTGAGGGACTTAGTCCTAGTATACCCACTATGGCCATCCAAACCATGGTTCCCCAAGATACAACCACTGGTACTGGGACAGAAACTACCGCTAGACATGACAGTCGACTGCTTCCAGGGATCCCAAGACCTTTTATCCAAGCTGCCACAATTAATGTGGATCGCAGCTCGAATCAGTTTTCTGCTTCCAGCAGCTATCCTCCATGTCCAATACCTTAATAGACTCGTCCCTGCACCGTAAGATGATCACAAAATACAAAAATCTGATAGCAGAATTTATGTGTCATGGTCCACAACCAGAGGATCACAGATCTCCCCAACCCAGTCCCCTCTGGGAAGCAATAGAATTCCTCTCCCACAAATTCCAATCAGGACTATCATCCAATACCTAAAGTCATACGGATCGGCCTTAACATCATCATTCCAGACTTGACTACAAATGCCTGTACATAAGGCTACTAAAAGGAGCATCCCTCTCCAGACCACCAAGGCCGATACATCAACTTGGGATATTGACATCCTCCTAAATTTCCTAGCTTCGTGGGACCACCTACATCCCTACCCCTTCGTTCCCTAGGAATCAAACTAGCATGTCTATAGCCCTAGCCTTCGCGGCCAGATCAGCCGAGCTCACCCTCATACATATTCACGAGCCCTGGTTGTCATTCACACCAGGGGGAGCACACTTAATCCTCAAAGGGAAAACCAAGACAACACAACATTTCCCCAGAACTGGTGGAAATTGATCTCCCCAAAGACCCTCTGAACCTCCTTATGCTAATATCTCACCTCAATAAATATATGGAACTCTCTGCGAACACAGAGGGAACACCACTCAACTGTTTATCACATCCAGACCCCCTTCAGACCAGCGTGCTCGAAAACGATAAGAGGCTGGATACTTTCTGCAATGGAGGGCGCTAATATCGACACCTCGATATTCCGCCCCCACTCTCTCAGAAGCGCAGCCACCACTAAGGCAGCCTCCAAAGGACTTCCCCTAATGACAATACTGAGAGCAGCCGATGGTCCTCCGACAGGACGTTTGTCAGACACTATGGAGACCGACAGAGCCAGAGAGACTTATCTTCACAAGGGCAACAACCAGGTGTGTGCTACTCTGCCCACCAGCTGTTGCTAGGTGGCTGCCTCCGTAGGACAAAGTAGGGTTTGCAGGAATCTATGTACTGCAAACCTCATTTGTCTGGAATAGGACAGCCACCTAGCAACAGCGCCCACCCTACCCTCCCAAGAGGAATCTGCTTGTTGTAAACAAATAGGTCAATACTGTAGATAGTGTGTACCTTAAAGAATAAGTCTAAACTCCTCCATCTAATGTAACATAACCTCCATTTTAATACCATTAATTACAATGCTTCTCTCTCTCGATTCATCCCTACATCCAGGACGTCCAAGGTTCCAGAAGCGGCGAAACCCAGCTGCTCAGACAGAAACCAGGAAGTGACCCATCTACAATCAGTAGACCACAAGTCCAGAAGCACGACAACCCGTTACCGAGCAGTTAAAATTTTAATGCTAAGTTACTGAGCCCCCTTTACTCACTCTGGATGGACCGCACCTTCGGTAGTCCACCACCAACTGTTACCCAGTTACAAATTCCTTGGTGAAAAAAAAAAAATTAAAGAAAAAAAAAAAAAAAAAATATATATATATATAGAACTACGTTTTGAGTTAAGGTCACTGAATAAATAGTTCAAACCTACCCAACTCTCATGTCCTTATTCCCTCCAGTCACAAGTAATAATAGTTATAATTATTCCTAGACTCTACTAACCAGCTATAGAGACCC
The DNA here is from genome assembly GCA_019447015.1 of Hymenochirus boettgeri. Classification (NCBI taxonomy): domain Eukaryota; kingdom Metazoa; phylum Chordata; class Amphibia; order Anura; family Pipidae; genus Hymenochirus; species Hymenochirus boettgeri. The sequence goes on along the minus strand of CM033475.1, from coordinate 179,827,340 downwards.
ATCTGCTTCCCGTAAAAAATCTGACTAGGAGCGAGATCTCGCGAGATCTCGGACCTCGCGAGATCTCCCGCGCGCACCAGGCACTAGTTCCTGGAGGCGCGCGGCTCGTAAAAAATCTAGCAGCGGATTCGGGAGGCAGCCGCCAAGCCCACCAGCTGTTGCTAGGTGGCTGTCCTATTCCCTAGGACAAATGAGGTTGCAGTACATAGATTCCTGCAAACCCTACTTTATCTCCCTCTGGCTGTCCCTCTGTCACCCTACCTGTCCATTTATCTGTCCAGGGGCACAGATAGGGGGACAGGCAAAGGAACAGATAGAGGGACAGGTAGAGGGACAGACAGGGAGACAGATAGAAGGACAGGCAAGGGGACAGATAGGAACAGGCAGAGGATAGATAGAGGGACAGGCAGGGGAACAACGATAGATAGAGGGACAGAGAGGGGTGACAGATAGAGGGTAAGGCAGGGGGACAGAAAGAGGGACAGGATGGGGGCAGATAGAGGGACAGGCTGGGGAACAGATAGAGGGACAGGCAGGGGGAAGACAGAGGGACAGACAGGGGGACAGACAAATTGACAGACAGAGATGCAAAAGAATGGAAAGGCAGGGGGACAGGATGGGGACAGGCAGGGGTAGATAGAGGGCCACAAGTGGATAGACAGGGTGACAGAGGCAAAGCGGGGGACAGATAGAGGGACAGGCTGGGGACAGATAGAGGGACAGGCAGAGGCCTGATGGAGGAACAAGCAGGAAGACCGATAGAGGGACAGCCAGAAGGACAGGCAGGGGGACGGATAGAGGGACAAGCAGAAGGACTACAAGGCCAGATAGAGGGAAAGACAGGGGAACAGATAAAGGGACAGGTATAAGGACAGACAGGGACAATAGAAGGATAGGCAAGAAGACAGATAGAAGGACAGGCAAAGGAGCAAAAAAGATGGACCGTCAGGGGGACAGATAGAGGGACAGGCAGCGGGGTTGATGGGACCGGCAGAGGAAACAGATGGAGGGACAGGTAGAAGGATAGACAGGGGGACAGATAGAAGGACAGGCAGAGGTGCAAAAGATGGACATGGCAAGGGGCAGATAGAGGGACAGGCAGAGGGACATATAGAGACAGATGGGGACAGATAGAGGGACAGGCAGGGGGACAGACAGAGGGACAGCAGGGACAGATAGAGGGACAGGCAGGGGGACAGACAAAGGGACAGGCAGGGGGACAGATGGGGGATAGACAGAGGAACAGATGGAGGGACAGTGTGAAGGATAGACAGAGGGACAATAGAAGGACAGGAGAGTGCAAAAAGATGGACAGGCAAGGGGGCAGACAGGGGACAGATAAAGGGACAGGCAGGGGGACAGGTAGAGGGACAGCAGATAGACAATAGAGGGACAGATAGGGTGACAGGCAGGGGACAGATAGAGGGACAGGCAGAAGGACAGGCAGGGGGACAGATAGAAGTACAGGCAGAGGAGAAAATAGACAGACAGGTAGGGGGACAGACAGAAGGACAAACAGGGGGCAGATAGAGGCAGATAGAGGGACAGGCAGGGGGACAGAGCAGGGACAGGCAGGGGGACAGGTAGAGGACAGATAGAGAGACAGACAGATAAGGGCAAGCAGGTGGAAAGAGAGGTGACAGGCAGGCGTACAGATAGAGGGACAGACGGAAGGCCCCTACCAACGAAATATACCTACTCATACAGCACATCAGATAGTGAGGGCAGTTCTTTTTAGACCTGTCGCCCCGAAGCTTCGATCCGGAGGGGCAAGGGGAGAAAAAAACGCCTAATGATGAGACAACTCAAAACAGATCCCTGTCATACTACATATATGGACATACCCCCAGGGATTTAGCCTGAACTCTGCTCACAAATCAAGATGAACTTCAAATAATTAATCTTTCTACAAGACAATACTGATACACAAAGGAAAGTGTTGGCCCGTGGCCTTCTTTCTGTCCTTCTAGCCGAATCGAGAATTTACTGCTATAAAAGATCTCTATTTATTTTGCAGAAAATTGGCCTAAAGGCTTTTTTCCACAATGAACATGATAATAATTTGGAAACATTACTTTCTCTTCTGAACAGGATCCACCATCCAGTCACAGCAGTAAGTTCAAACATAAGTCTACTTTTTGCCCACCCTTGTCTGATTATCCCAATATCAATGTTTTTTATAATAATACCAATATTGGAGATTGAAAAGCTCTCAGAAACCAGTCCAACCTACTTATAATCTTTCCAAATCTGAATGGCTGGCACTTAAAGAAATTAAAACTGGAATGATGTTGTGATTAAACCATCAGACAAGGGTGGGAATATAGTCATCTGTGGCCTGATGACCTCTATAGGAAAGAGGCTGTACGACAACTATCCACAAAGATAATTATCGTTGTTGCCATCTGATCCCACAGAGTTTTCCGTAAGAAACTTTATGCCATTATTGATGATGCACTCATGGAATTTGTCATCACTGAGAAAGAGGCTCGCTTTCTACAAGTGGACCATCCGATGACTCCTACCCGTACCTCCTACCAAAGATACACAAAAATATAAGCAACCACCAGGTAGGCCAATTATTTCGGGCATTGGGAGCCTTAATGAGAACTTATGTGTATTTATTGACTATCTCTCCAATCCCATGTTACCTCACTTGACTCTTACATCAGAGATACTAATGATCTTATTCATAAACTCCAAGGTATATCTGTCCCCCAGCAGTTATGTGGTGCATGTGTGGAATCCCTATATACCATTATTGAACATACAGTGGGGATCAGAGCAGTAGGCTATTTCCTCCAAACCGAGGAAAAAGGGCTAACACGGGAGACATCGATTATCCTTGTCTCCTAGATTTCGTGCTTAAACATAATTTCTTCTGTTCGACCGTGCCTTTTACTTACAACAAAGAGGAACCGCGATGGGTGCCCGTTGCGCTCCCTCATATGCCAACCTCTTTCTTGGCTGTGGGAAAGGAGTGGTGTTTTCACTGAGGACTTATTGTTTTTCAACACTATGTGGGAAGTTATGGTATCGCTATATTGACAATGTTTTTTTCGTCTGGAGTGGTTCCAAGGAGCTCCTGTGTGATTTTTAAAAATCCTTAACACCAATACTTTAAATATATATCTCACACACAACATCCCCCAAAAACGTTGAATTTTTGGATATATGCATCTCCCTGGAGAATGATAAGATCATCACTTCCCTCGTATCGTAAACCCACAGCTAGTAACTCATTACTCCATTTACCAGTGCACATCCATCCTCTCTGAGAAATTCGATACCTAGGAGTCAATTTCTGAGAATTCAAGAATTGCACTCGTGATGCCGACTTTGTTACACATCCAAGGAACTCAGTCAGAGATTCTGTATAGGGGCTACCCCAAGAAACTGATTAATCAGGATATCAGAGGGCAGCACGTCTCACTCAGTCTGAGTTACTTGATCTAGAAACCCAACCCTAATACAGTAATACTGTACGGTATATTTACTACCTATGCGGAGAATGGGATGGGTTAAGCAGACATTGAGTAAATCCTGGCACATAATTAAAAAATGATCTTATTGTTGGCAGATATCTCACAGACAAACCATCTATGACTGCCCCAAAGCTGCAGCTAGCAGATATTTATACTAGCAGCCATTATGTTCGAAAAACTTGTGAAAAAACTAGAGGCCATCTTTGGCTGGCACCCATCCGTGTGGGAACTGTAGTTACTGTCAGTTTATGTTCAAACTACGGAGGTAAGAGACTCTAGGGGGTCTAAATGTTATACGTGGACACAGTACTTTAACTGTAGGACCGAAGGGGTGATATGTGCCATTAGATGCCCTTGCTCATGCTATATGTAGGAAAAACTCGCAGAAGCTGAAACAGAGACTAGCCAACACATCTATCTGACATAAGACTGGCTGATCCATAGACTTGAAGGGAAAACATTAACCTCAGTGGCTCACATTTTCTTTCGACACATGGAGGGTCCTATAAAGATCTTAAAATCTTGGCCTTGAAAAGGTTAATTAACACTCCGGGGCGGTGATCTGAATAAGAACTACTACTGCAGAGAAAGCCGATGGATATATTGTCTTAAGACTATCCAACCAGGGAGGATTAAATAACAGTTAGATTTCACTCCTTTTCTGTGACAGTGAAATCTACTTCTGACTAAACCAGAATGCCTTTGATGTTCTTTTATTTTCCAGACATTGCACCAGTATCTCAGAGTGAATCCTTTCCTTCAATATTTGGAATTACATACATTGCATAAGAATCTCAGATTGAATATCTTTCTCTCAATATTTGGAAGTACAGATATTGTAAAGAATCTCAATTGAACATCTTTCCTCAACATTTGGAAACAACAACCAGAGTGGGGCCCCACTAATTTCTGCTGTCATACAAACTCATATCTACATTTGTGAAGTTCTGGATTGGCTTGTGGATTCTGGTTCTTATCTTACCTTTCTTGTGGATACGTGACACACATATATCTACTTCTCTTGGAATATGGCACTCTTAACCATGCATTTGATATAGTCCTTCATTTGGGATATATTCCACTTGGCATTCGGATATACCCTACAGTATCTTTGCCTCTCGCTGCATCCCTGACTTCTATGACCATTATACATCCCTGACTTCTTTGACCATCGTATACCTCAATTGTATATATTCCGGCACCATTATGCACTCAGCACTAATTATTTAGTGCCTTATAAGCCTGGTGCTTTATATTTTGTTACTGTCTTGCATATACTTCATTAACTTTGGACATCAAATGTACTTCAAATGATGAGCCACATTTCATATGGACCTTTTCGGATTTATAACACACTTTACCTGGAGTGTTTGGACTTTCCTTGAATTTCGATCATCATTCACTGTTTGCATACACTGGGCATAGTGTACCTTCTGATTGTACATTTGTATTTACCTATATAGTGTTTAATTTGAGTATCCTGATTATTCTGACATTTTCGGAATTGTGTGTATATATGTTTTTATATTTATGATATCTCTGATACCCCCTATTGGCCAGCTACATGACATTCTGACCGGTGACTATCTTTAATATGTGATTGGAGCCCCTCTAGTGTTAGTTGCGACAATTTCATGTTGCCGTGACGTCATTTGCCGCACGCCAACCACCAGCTGCGCGCGCTACTACGGCTGCACGGGCCACATGCGCGATTACGTCAACTACGTCCATACGTCGCCTGAGGGTGTGAGTGTCTATTTAAAGCGTCCCCATTGCCGGTTCAACCACGCTGTTGAGAAGTCCGTTTGGACGAAACGCGTTTCGCGTTCTCAATATCTGGCTCACTGATGTTTCCTCTACATTGGCTTTGCTTATCTATTGGGACCCCCCAATGATGTGTCTATTTTGCAGCACCTTTGACATGTAAGTAGGTATTGGACTATTATGACTGTTGGGTATTGACTCTGTGCACCGCCATACTACTGTTGTAGAGGTTATATCTATTTGTGATTTGTTAGAGTTTTAACCTTGATTTTATCTTTATCTGTGTACCCCTCTTTTTGACTTTCAAAGTCTCCCATAAGGTGTTTTATTTATATATATTTTTTGAGTGCGGGTACTTTTCCTTTCCTTCTGTTTTCTAAACAGTATAGAGGGACAGCAGTGTAGCAGATAGAGGGACAGAGCAAGGGGACAGATAGGACAGAGCAGAGGAGAAAATAGACAGGTAGGGGGACAGGCAGAAAAGACAAACGGGGACAGACAGAGGGACAGCGCAGGTGGACAGACAGAGGGACAGACCGGTGGACAGACAGAGGGACAGACAGGGGGACAGGTAGAGGGACAGACAGAAGGACAGACAGGGGGTTGAACAGATAGAGGGACAGCGCAGGGGGACAGAGAGGGCGACAGATAGTGACAGGCAGGGGGACAGATAGATGGACTGGCAGGGGTGACAGATAGAGGGACAGGCGAGAGGGACAAGCAGAAGGACAGGCAAAGAAGACATGGAGAGGACAGGCAGAGGAGGCAAAAGATGAACAGGCATAGGGAAAGTAGGGGGCAGACAGGTGACAGATCGAGGGACAGGCATGGGGACAGATAGAAGGACAGACAGAGGAGAAAATAGACAGACAGGTAGAGGGGACAGAGAGGGTGACAGATAGATGGACTGGCAGGGGGACATATAGAGGGATATGCAGGGGACAGGTAGGGGGACAGGCAGAGGGGACAGGCAGAGGGACAGACAGGGGGACAGGCAGGGGGCAGACAGGGGACAGACAAAGGGACAGGCAGGGGGACAGTTAGAGGGACAGGCAAGGCAGTCAGAGAGTAAACAGATAGAGAGACAGGCAGGGAGACAGATAGAGGGACAGACAGAGAGACAGGCAGAGACAGGGAGGGTGACGGCATGGGGACAGATAGAGGACAGGCAGGGGGACAGATAGAGGGATAGGCAGGGGGACAGACATGGTGACAGATAGAGGGACAGGAAGGGGACAGATAGAAGGACAGGCAGATGAGAAATAGACAGACAGGTAGGGGGACAGGCAGAAGAAACAAACAGGGGGGCAGATAGAGGGACAGGCAGGTGGACAGACAGAGGGACAGGCAGGGGACAGGTAGAGGACAGACAGATGGACAGGCAGAGGGAGAGAGAGAGGTGACAGGCAGGGGGACAGATAGAGGGACAGGCAGGGGGACAGATAGATGGACTGGCAGGGGGACATAGAGGGATAGGCAGGGGACAGACCGGGTCAGATAGGGACAGGCATCGGGGCAGATAGAAGGACAGGCAGAGGAGAAAATAGGCAGACAGGTAGAGGGACAGCAGGTGGACAGAAGAAGACAGGCAGGGGACAGAGACCAGGGACAGCAGGGGACAGATAAAGGGATAGGCAAGGGGACAGGTAGAGGGGACAGACAGAAGGACAGACAGGGGGTGAACAGATAGAGGGACAGGCCAGAGGGACAGGTAAAGGGACAAGCAGAGGGCATACAGGGACAGATAAAAGGACAGGCAAGAAGACACAGAGAAGGACAGGCGGCGGAGGCAAAAATAACAGGCATAGGGACACCAGGGGGACAGAGAGGGTGACAAATAGAGGGAAAGGCAGGGGACAGATAGAGGGACAGCGAGTGACAATGGACAGCCAGAGGGAGAAAGCAAGGTAGGTTTCCCAATACCCCCCTCCCCCTCCCATGTCAGTGTCCCCACTCACTTAAGTTTCAGCTGCTGCTGCCGATGTGCAGAAAATCCTCTCTGCTGTCTTGCACACATGTTTCTTCCTTCTGCAATCCTGCTTTACACCTTGAGCCGGAATGCATCTGCCTCTGTTTCCGGCTTTACTGACCAAGCGGTCCGGACAGTAACGGGAGTTTACATAAAATCGGAACATGGCCGGAATCGCCGGGACCGCAGGGGTAGTAAGACCATCCTTCTCGTGGGGGCAGGGAACTTTTTGCAGTTCCGGTTCCGACTTTATTTTACGAAGCAAAAACAATGAGACATTTAGAAATACATATATAAGTTGTCATATATAAATGGTAGTGATTATACACATTGACGGATAGATAGATATAATAACAATAGATAGAAGTTAGTTAAGGTGGCATACACGGCCCAATATTCCTCTGATTGGATTTGCTATTGTCCGAAATGATGAAAATCTATCAGAAAACCATTGAGTACTGTATACCTACTATGCCTTGGAGATCTTCCGTAGATTTCAGCTTAAAAACTACGGAAGTATGGTTCTGTAGATGGGTCAAAGGAAAGTTTTCCATATTCCAGATCAGGTTTTAAATAACCAAGGCTCAGCAAGCAAATTCAAAATATATATAAAACCACGCTAGTAAGGGTAGTGAGTAATACTCTACATAAGAAAAGGGAATAGGTGAGTAATTGGGATAATGAACAATCAGGAAGATTTGCCCAGAGCTGTTAGGTAAATCCCCTTTCCCACATTTAATAATGGGTTTGAGGCTGTGAGTAAAGGGATTTACCCATAACACGACTTTAATGGAGCTTAGCTGGTGTAAAAAAGTTGTGCTAAATCAGCACTAACCCATTAGTTAATTCGGTGCAGCTATGTGTGAATCTTTGCAATACCTACACAGTCTGTGCAATGAAATAGTTAAAGCCGTGTTAAGTGATATTAAATCAGTTAGTGTGACCTTTACCAAGGAAAAGAGACTTTCCATGGATCCGCAGACTGGTCTGCTACAATGACTTTCATTTGTTAAAACATTTCAATGGACAAATATGATAAAATGTAACAAATATTCTTTATTGCCCAAGGTCAAGAGGAACAGATTGAAGTTCCTACAACAGACTAGATTAACTGGGGACTTTTCTCCTTATAAACTGTAGGTTGATCTGCTATTTTACATAAGAAAACTGTGCTCGTTGTGTTTTGACAAATAAAGAACAGGGGAAAACACTTTGAAAATGTTCGTATGAGGGTTTAAACTACATCACTGTGTATAACAATGCAAAGCACATTACCTGCATTCACACATTTAGCCACAGTCGTTTATAAACGGGTTTAAAGTCACAGAAACGATTCATGAGGGCTATCGCAAGAGACCACTCACAAGAGTATCGTAAGGACATTTATCATTCTCTCAAGCTATTACACAGTGGCTGTTGGGATGTAAGCATTTCACGTACATCGCTGGTGAAGTTGTCTACAGAAGGTTCTTTAGAGCAGGGTAAACCCCCTGATTGTATTTATAAAGTCTAACAGGGAATAATTCACCTCATTCTCCATTGGTATGAGTTATCTTGGGTCTCTGGCTTCTCAGAACACACTATTAACTCTAGGTTTCTACTTGAATCAAATATAAAAGTAAATAATGACAATAACACACGTTCAACAACAAAGTAATAAAAGCTATAAAAACAATAAAGTATTTTGTTAAGGTTAAAGGTCAAATGTATCTCCAGCCATGTACTAACATTAGATATATATGACTAATACAATACCTAAACTTCGTCTCCAGCTTTCTGCTATGGGGAGGTGGAATGTGGATAGTTAATAGTTAGTAAATGGTGTGTAGACGTAAAGCTGTGTACAACACAGAACTGATAAGCCCGGATACCGCGGATCCGACGGTCATCGGGGGCTTTATCGTTACTGTGTGTCGTTCGTCCCGAATGACGCGCTGGTCGCGAAGATCGGGTCGGCCGTACGCTCGTTAGGAAAAGGCCGAAAATTTTCATCGGACGCGCCCTAGACTCCTATAGGAGTTAGCGCGGCCGATGGAAACACACAGCCACGGGGTTCTCCCTATAGGAGAACGCTGGGACTGTGTATGCAGATCTTTGAAGATGGCAGACAGATCTTGCAGATCCTGTCTTCATACTTGAAATCTGTACTGTGTGTACCTAGCTTTACAGCATTGATATTAACACAATCGAGATGACAGAAAAACATTCCTTAATTATTTGTTTATCTATTATTTGAAAGGTTGAGCTTTATCGCTGCCCACCATATAGCTGGAGATTGTTTGCATTATATATGAAACATCATGTATCATCATTAATTTGGCTTGAAACTTTTTACTTACTGTTCTTTCTTATTATTTATTCTTTTTCGTTGTTCCGTTCTGAATTCTTCTCTTTGTGGACTGTATCTCTACCCACGTTTTTCAGTTAGAGAATGAAAATTTCGGTCACAGACATCGAGCCATATAGGAGAGTGTGCTATCTGTCTCGTCTAAGGAATCCGCGGAGGTTACGCGTTATGGCAAAATTCCGGACATTTTTTCCCACGACTATAACTGGTAACAATCCTCAAATGGGATATTTCAACTAAACAGGTTTTTTCATGGTCATAAATACAAATGGGTGTACCCCACCCCCACAGAGACCCAGTACACCCACCTACAGACCTACTTTCCATTACCCTGGAAGCCTTTTAAAGGGTAAACTAACCAGTCAAAAAAACTATTTAGATTTTCATCAATAAAAGATAGTTTATGTGTAAACACAAAAAAAGACATAACCCTCAACCAGACCCAGTACCACAACACTACCGACTAGTTATTCGTACAGGTGGCCGCCATTATAAGGTAACTAAAGTCAAACAAACTAATTTGATTATCTCCAATAAATATAGTTTTATGGTTGTAACACAAAAAAGACACTACCCCCTCAACCATGACCCAGGTACACACAACTACATATTTACTTATCCATTACTGTGGCAAGCCATACTTAAGTGTAACTAAAGTAAAAAATTATTTTGATTAATAATAAAAAAAAGGTTTGCTTTTTAACCCCCCCAGTGGCACAGTTACATACACCTACTGACCTACCCCTGCCATTACGTTGCAGCCATACCTAAAGGGTAACTAAAGTAAAAAAACAATTTTGGACCAATTCTCAAAACGGTTTTTTTTTTTAAATCCCCAACCGGACACAGGTACACCACAATGATCCACTTACCATTACTGTGCAGCCATACCTAAAGGGTAACTAAAGGAAAAAAAAACAAATTTTAGATTTATCCTCTAATAAAAGATAGTTTTATAGTGTATAACAACAAAAATGACATACTCCCACAAAAGACCCAGGTACAACACCTACTAATCTACTAATTCATTATGGTGGTAGCACTACTTAAAGGGTAACTAAAGTAAAAAAAAACTAATTTAGATTTATCCTCAATGAAATATAGTTTATTGGTTGTACAACACAAAAAAACACCAATACCCCCCTAACCAGACCCAGGTACACACATGTACTAATTACTTAATTCATTTATGGTGTGTGCCATAACTAAAGGGTAACAAGATCAAAAAAACTATTGAGTATTTATCCTCAATAAAATATAGTTTTATGGTTGTAAACACACAACAAGACATACCCTCAACCAACCCAGGTACACACACCTACGTGTTTAACTTATCCATTACGTGGCAAGCCATACTTAAAGGGTAACTAAGTAAAAAAAATAATTTGTTATAATAAAACAAGTTTGCTTTTGTAACCCCCATGTGGCATCAGTACATACACCTACTGACCTCTACCGACCCCTACATTACTGTGTGCAGCCATACCTAACAGGAAATAGTCACTAATAAAAAAAAATTGGCCAATCATCAAAAAAGTTTGTTTTTTTAACCTCCCCAACCGGACCCGGGTGCACACACCTACTGATCTACTTATCCATTATTATGTGGCATCCATACCTAAGGGTAAATAAAGTAAAAAATAATTTGATGACACATCATCAAAAAAGTTTGTTTTTTAACCCAACCAGACACCACGTACGACACAACTCAACTGATCTACTTTAGCCATACTGTTTTTTGGCAGCCATACTTAAGGGTGCTTAAAGTAAAAAAGATTTTGTTTAACACAATCATCAAAAATAACGAGAGCTTCAATAAAGTTCTTAAATCCATTGAAAATGGTTGCTAATTTTGCCCTAACATTCCAGATGTTAGTTTCTGATTGTTGGATTCAAAATTAGCACCACTTTTGGGCTGGGTACACACAAAAGTCTTTTTTTGTGGTCCACCAACAAGCGTTCCTTACAAACTCATCATTCCCCTTATTGAGTTTTAAAATCTATGGGGGTCTGGACCCCTTTGGCTCTGTTCTGGCTGCTGGAACGGGCATCTGGAAGCTTTTGGCTCTGTTTTGGCCGCTGGAACGGGGGTCTAAACCCCTTTGGCTCAGTTCATGCTGCCGGAATGGGGGTCTGGACCCCTTTGGCTATGTTCTGGCTGCTGGAACGGGGGTCTGGATCCCTTTGGCTCTTTTCTGGCTGCTGGAACGGGGGTCTGGACCCCTTTGGCTCTTTTCTGGCTGCTGGAACTGGGGTTTGGACCCCTTTGACTCTGTTCTGGATACCGGAACAGGGGTCTGGACCCCTTTTGCTCTTTTCTGGCCACCGGAAAGGGGGTCTGGACCCCTTTGGCTTTTTTCTGGATGCTGGAACAGGGGTCTGGACCCCTTTCGCTCTTTTCTGGCCGCTGGTACGGGGTTCTGGACCCCTTTGGCTTATTTCTGGCTGCCGGAACGGGGGTCTGGATGCTTTTGGCTCTGTTCTGGCCACTGAAATGGGAGTCTGGAGCCCTTTGGGTCTTTTCTGGCTGACGTAACGGGGGTCTGGACCCCTTTGGCTTTGTTCTGGATGATGGAACGGGGGTCTGGACCCCTTTGGCTCTGTTCTGGCTGCCAGAACGGGGGTCTGGACTCCTTTGGCTCTGTTCTGGGTGCCGGAACGGGGGTCTGGATGCTTTTGGCTCTGTTCTGGATGCTGGAACGGGGGTCTGGACCCCTTTGGCTCTTTTCTGGCTGCTGGAACGGGGATCTGGACCCCTTTGGCTCTGTTCTGGATGCTGGAACAGGGATCTGGACCCCCTTGGCTCTGTTCTGGCCGCCGGAACGTGGGTCTGGACCCCTTTTGCTCTGTTCTGGCCGCCGGAACAGGGGTCTGGACCCCTTTGGCTCTTTTCTAGCTACCGGAACGGGGGTCTGAACCCATTTGGCTCTTTTCTGGCTGCCGAAACGGGGATCTGGACCCCTTTGGCTCTGTTCTGGATGCTGGAACAGGGATCTGGACCCCCTTGGCTCTGTTCTGGCCTGCCGGAACGTGGGTCTGGACCCCTTTTGGCTCTGTTCTCGCCACCGGAACAGGGGTCTGGACCCCTTTGGCTCTTTTCTAGCTACCGGAACTGGGGTCTGAACCCCTTTGGCTCTGTTCTGGCTGCCAGAACAGGGTCTGGACCCTTTTGGCTCTGTTTTGGCTGCTGGAATGGGAGTCTGGACCCCTTTGGCTCTTTTCTAGCTACCGGAACGGGGATCTAAACCCCTTTGGCTCTGTTCTGGCTGCTGGATCGGGGGTCTGGATGCTTTTGGCTCTGTTCTGGCTGCCGGAACGGGGATCTGGATGCTTTTGGGTCTGTTCTGGCCGCCGAAACGGGGATCTGGACCCCTTTGGCTCTGTTCTGGATGCTGGAACAGGGATCTGGTCCCCCTTGGCTCTGTTCTGGCCTGCCGGAACGTGGGTCTGGACCCCTTTTGGCTCTGTTCTGGCCACCGGAACAGGGGTCTGGACCCCTTTGGCTCTTTTCTAGCTACCGGAACGGGGGTCTGAACCCCTTTGGCTCTGTTCTGGCTGCCAGAACAGGGTCTGGACCCTTTTGGCTCTGTTTTGGCTGCTGGAATGGGAGTCTGGACCCCTTTGGCTCTTTTCTAGCTACCGGAACGAGGATCTGAACCCCTTTGGCTCTGTTCTGGCTGCTGGATCAGGGGTCTGGATGCTTTTGGCTCTGTTCTGGCTGCCGGAACGGGGATCTGGATGCTTTTGGGTCTGTTCTGGCCGCCGGAACGGGGGTCTGGATGCTTTTGGCTCTGTTCTGGCCGTCGGAACGGGGGTCTGGACCCCATTGGCTCTGTTATGGCTGCCGGAACGGGGGTCTGGACCCCCTTGGCTCATTTGTGGCTGCCGGAATTGAGGTCTGCATGCTTTTGGCTCTGTTTTTGCCGCCGGAAAAGGGGTTCAGACCCATTTGGTTCTTTTCTGGCTGCCAGAACGGGGGTCTGAACCCCTTTGGCTCTCTTCTGGCTTCCGGAACAGGGGTCTGGATTTTTTTGGCTTTGTTCTGGCTGCCGGAACGGGGGTCTGGATGCTTATGGGTCTGTTATGGCCGCCGGAACGGGGGTCTGGACCCCTTTGGCTCTTTTCTGGCCGCCGGAATGGGGGTCTGGACCCATTTGGCTCTGTTCTGGCCGCCAGAAGGGGCGCCTGGAAGCTTTTGGCTCTGTTATGGCCGCTGGAACGGGGGTCTGGACCCCTTTGGCTCTGTTCTGGCTGCCAAAATGGTGGTCTGGACCCCTTTGGCTCTGTTCTGGCAGCCGGAACGGGGGTCTGAACCCCTTTAGCTCTGTTCTGGCTGCCGGAACGGGGGTCTGTACCCCTTTGTCTCTGTTCTGGCCGCTGGAACGGGGTCTGGATGCTTTTTGCTCTGTTCTTGCCACCAGAATGGGGGTCCGGACCCATTCGGCTCTTTTCTGGCTGCCGGAACGGGGTCTGAACCTCTTTGACTCTGTTCTGGCTGCCGGAACAGGGGTCTGGATTTTTTTGGCTTTGTTCTGGCTGCTGGAACGGGGGTCTGGATGCTTATGGTTCTGTTCTGGCCACCGGAACGGGGGTCTGGACCCATTTGGCTCTTTTCTGGCTGCCGGAACGGGGGTCTGAACCCCCTTGGCTCTTTTCTGGCCGCCGGAACGGGCATCTGGAAGCTTTTGGCTCTGTTCTGTCCGCTGGAACGGGGGTCTGGACCCCTTTGGCTATTTTCTGGCTGCCGGAACGGGGGTCTGGACCCCCTTGGCTCTGTTCTGGATGCTGGAAAGGGGGTCTGGATCCCTTTGGCTCTGTTCTGGCCACTGGAACGGGGGTCAGGACCCCTTTGGCTCTGTTCTTGCTGCCGGAATGGGGATCTGGACCCCTTTGGCTCTTTTCTGGATGCTGGAACAGGGGTTTGGACCCCTTTGGCTCTGTTCTGGCCACCAGAAAGGGGGTCTGGACTCCTTTGGCTTTTTTCTTGCTGCCAGAACAGGGGTCTGGACCCCTTTGGCTATGTTCTGGATGCTGGAACAGGGGTTTGGACCCCTTTGGCTCTGTTCTGGCCACCGGAAAGGGGGTCTGGACCCCTTTGGCTTTTTTTCTGGCTGCCAGAATGGGGGTCTGGACCCCTTTGGCTCTGTTCTGGCTGCCAGAACGGGGGTCTGGACCCCTTGGGCTCTTTTCTGGCCGCTGGTACGGGGGTCAGGACCCCTTTGGCTCTTTTCTGGCTGCCGGAACGGGGGTCTGGATGCTTTTGGCTCTCTTCTGGGTGCTGGAATGGGGGTCTGGACCCTTTTGGGTCTTTTCTGGCTTCTAGAACGGGGGTCTGGACCCCTTTGGCTCTGTTCTGGGTGCCGGAACGGGGGTCTGGATCCTTTTGGCTCTGTTTTTGCCGCCGGAACAGGGGTTCAGACCCATTTGGTTCTTTTCTGGCTGCCGGAACGGGGGTCTGAACCCCTTTGGCTCTGTTATGGCTTCCGGAACAGGGGTCTGGATTTTTTTGGCTTTGTTCTGGCTGCCGGAACGGGGGTCTGGATGCCCATGGGTCTGTTCTGGCTGCCGGAACGGGGGTCTGGACCCCTTTGGCTCTTTTCTGGCTGCCGGAACGGGGGTCTGGACCCATTTTGCTCTGTTCTGGCTGCCAGAAGGGGAGTCTGGAAGCTTTTGGCTCTTTTCTGGCCACTGGAACGGGGGTCTGGACCCCTTTGGCTCTGTTCTGGCTGCCGAAATGGGGGTCTGGACCCCTTTGGCTCTGTTCTGGCTGCCGGAACGGGGTTCTGGACCCCTTTGGCCCTGTTCTGGCTGCCGGAACGGGGGTCTGGACCCCTTTGGCTCTGTTCTGGCTGCTGGAACGGGGGTCTGGACCTCTTTGGCTCTGTTCTGGCTGCCGGAACGGGGGTCTGGACCACTTTGGCCATGTTCTGGCTGCTGGAACGGGGGTCTGGACCCCTTTGTCTCTGTTCTGGCCGCTGGAACAGGGTCTGGATGCTTTTTGCTCTGTTCTTTCCACCAAAACGGGGGTCCGGACCCATTCAGCTCTTTTCTGGCTGCCGGAACGGGGTCTGAACCCCTTTGGTTCTGTTCTGGCTGCCAGAACAGGGGTCTGGATTTTTTTGGCTTTGTTCTGGCTGCCGGAATGGGGGTCTGGATGCTTATGGGTCTGTTCTGGCCGCCGGAACGGGGGTCTGGACCCATTTGGCTATTTTCTGGCTGCTGGAACGGGGGTCTGGACCCCCTTGGTTCTGATCTGGATGCTGGAACGGGGGTCTGGACACCCTTGGTTCTGTTCTGGATGCTGGAAAGGGGGTCTGGATCCCCTTGGCTCTGTTCTGGCCGCTGGAACGGGGGTCTGGACCCCTTTGGCTCTGTTCTTGCTGCCGGAATGGGGATCTGGACCCCTTTGGCTCTGTTCTGGATGCTGGAACAGGGGTTTGGACCCCTTTGGCTCTGTTCTGGCCACCAGAAAGGGGGTCTGGACCCCTTTGGCTTTTTTCTGGCTGCCAGAACGGGGGTCTGGAACCCTTTGGCTATGTTCTGGATGCTGGAACAGGGGTTTGGACCACTTTGGCTCTGTTCTGGCCACCGGAAAGGGGGTCTGGACCCCTTTGGCTTTTTTCTGGCTGCCAGAATGGGGGTCTGGACCCCTTTGGCTCTGTTCTGGCTGCCAGAACGGGGGTCTGGACCCCTTTGGCTCTGTTGTGGCTGCCAGAACGGGGGTCTGGACCCCTTTGGCTCTTTTCTGGCTGCCGGAACGGGGGTCTGGATGCTTTTGGCTCTTTTCTGGCCGCCGGAACGGGGGTCTGGATGCTTTTGGCTATGTTCTGGCCGCCGGAACGGGGGTCTGGATGCTTTTGGCTCTGTTCTGGCCGTCGGAACGGGGGTCTGGACCCCATTGGCTCTGTTATGGCTGCCGGAACGGGGGTCTGGACCCATTTGGCTCTGTTCTGTCTGCCGGAACGGGGATCTGGACCCTTTTGGCTCTGTTCTGGCTGCCGGAGGGGGGCCTGGACACCTTTGGCTCTGTTCTGGCTGCCTGAACGGGGGCCTGGACACCTTTGGCTCTGTTCTGGCTGCGGGAACAAGGGTCTGAGTGTATGTGTTTATATGTGTGTTTGGTGTCTGGGTTTTTTGGGATTGTGTAACAATGTAAATGTGTGAGTGAGTGTATAGAGTGTGAACATTTGTCTGTGTGTAGAAAGTGTGGAAAAGTCTGAATGCGTGTGTAGCAGTGTGTGTGAAATAGAATATATTTGTATAATGGATTATTTAGCAACATGTTTTTATGTGTGTGTATATTATGTGTGTATCAGAGTGAGCTTGTCTGTGTAGATATTTATATGTGTTTAATATTGTTTGTGAGTTTGTAGCGGAGTGTGTGTTTTAGTCTAGAATAGCATTTCAGGTTGAATAAAGGCATACATACATCCAGCCCAACCCATCTAGCAATATCCTCATTCCTCATTTCCTGCCTAACTGTTGATTCAAAGGAAGGCAAAGAAAATGAAACCACCAGAATTTTGTTCCTGACTCCAAGTGACAATTGAAAATATCCCTGGATCAACTCTACTTTATGTATCAATACCAGTAACCTGCAACATTCCTTGTTTTCAGAAACTCATCCAGCTTTTCCCCCCGAAAATATCCAATGAACCTGCCATCACCATGTCCAATGGAAGACAGTTCCATAGATTTACTATTCTCACAGTGAAAAATCTTTTTCAGCTTGAAGACTAAACTTCATTTCTTCAAGTCTTAAGGGATGTTTGTGTGTCCTCTGTCATGCTCTATTGGTGAACAATGCCTCAGATAGTTTATTGTATGGCCCGTTAATGTATTTATACACAGTAATCATATCCCCTCGAAAGTGCCTTTTCTCCAGCGAACATAATTGTAACTTTTCCAGTCTCTCTTTATATTCAAGCTCCACCAATCCCCTTATTAATTTAGTTGCCCTTCTCTGAACCCTTTCAAATATGTCCTTTTTGTACACAGGATTCCAAAATTGCACTGCATATTCCAATAACATTTTTCTCCCTTAAATCTATACCTCTCTATAAACAAAAAAATATCTTACTGGCTCTGGCTGTTGCCGCCTGGCACTGCTTGCCAGGCCACAACACTGCTTGCCAGGCATGCATCACTTTACAATTATCAACATTGATTTTAAACAGCCTAATGTGACAATCTACCTAGATCCACCTGCAACCATTGCATTTCCTCTAAAGTTTTTAATGGTCAGCAAAGTTTTCTGTCGTTGGCAAACACAAAAGAAGCCTTGCTGACAATACCCACAGTCTATATTGATGAAGCCCTGTTAACAACAACTCTCTGGTTCCTATCCATTAACCAACTTTCTATTCTTGTACAAATGTGCCAACCCAGCCGAACAGACCTTAGCTTATATGTTAGTCGCCTATAGGGACGGCATCAAAAGTTTTTAAAACTGCTTTATGAGTGTGTATAAAGCAGTGAGTGTGCACCAGTGTTTGTGTTCATTTACATGTGTGATTGTGTGTATAAGTGTAGGAATGTGTGTAGAGGTGTATGTGTATATGTTGTACATAAATGTTTGGGAGTATATGTAGCCGAGTGTGTGTGTTTAGCACAATAGTGCTTATTAGTGCTTATATGTATGTATGTATGTATGTAAATTGTGTTTATGTATGTAAATGTGTTTTTGTTCCCGTGTGTGAGTGTGGGCTTGTATGTATCAGTGAGTTTGCAGCTGTGTATCTGTGTGTTTGAATGTGCAGCAGTAAATGTCTGTGTAGAGGGTATATGTATCAGATAGAGGGACAGGCAGAGGGACAGATAGAGGGACATGCAGAAGGACAGATTGAGGGACAGGCAGGGGCACAGACAGAGGGACAAATAAAGGACAGGCAGAGGGACAGATAGAGGGACAGACAGAGGGATAAATAAAGGACAGGCAGAGGGACAGATAAGACAGGCAAAGGGACAGATAGAGGGGCAGGCAGAAGGACAGATAGAGGGACAGGCAGAAGGACAGATATAGTATACCTATGATCAAAGTAAAATGCCAAAACATTTAATTTGAAAAACAAAACAATTCTGTTTATTTGCAACTATTTTTTATCTATTAATGAAATAACAACCCCAGTAAAATTAAAAATCAGAACTGGACCGGAACCACAAAAAGTCCATTGCCTCCAGCGAGAAAGGGGGGAGGGGTTAAATAAACTCCAGTTATTGCCCAGACTGCAGGTAAGTAAAATCCGGAACTGGACCAGAACACAATGACAGGTGCATTCCAGCACAATGTGAAAAAGCCGGAACATAAAGTTACCTCGTGTATGTGACAGAAATGTTCCGGTTTTTACACATTGAGCCAAAATGCAGAAGGAAGAAACGATCAGTGCACTACAGAAGAGCAGAGCACAAGGATTATCTGCACATCAGCAGAAGCAGCACCTGAAGCTTATGTGAGTGGGGCCACTGACACTGGGGGTGGGAGGTGGGGTGCTGGGGCCCTACCTACTTTTGTGTGCTGGGAACCTACCTACTTTTGTCCCACGGGAGGCAGCCACCTAGCAACAGCTGGTGGGCTTGGCGGCTGCCCTCCCGAATCCGCTTGCTAAATTTTTTACGAGCCGCGCGCCTCCAGGAACTAGTGCCTGGTGGCGCGCGGGATCTCGCAGATCTCGCGAGATCTCGCTCCTAGTCAGATTTTTTAGCGGCGGCAATGGAGGAGGACAGTGTCAGTGTGGCTGCAACAGGTAGTGACCTGTTTTCTCCAGCCAGACACTTCTCCCCTCATAAACTACCCCACAAAAGGGTAATCAGGGTCACTTACTCTTCCTCCTCAGAGGAAGAGCCTAGTTTCAAAAGGTCAAGGAAAGTTTCTTCTCAGAAACTGCCCTCTGACTCTACCAGTGCCTCTGAGGAGAGTCTAAGCCCTGTTAAGGGTAACAAACATAGCCCTGTTAGGGGCCACAACCACAGCCCTGTTAAGGGCCACAGCTCTGGCAGAAAATGCCTGTACAAGGTAAAACATGGGGGGTTATTCCAGAAACTCAACACCCCAGGTAAGGCCCGAACTGCTACCCCTGAAGCTCGTTTGAGCAGACATAATAAAGGGAGAGAGGCGTTTGCCTCACACAAAAAAGCGTCGATAGACGCACCCACATCCCACTCCATGGTGGATTGGGATTCGGAGTCTGTATACAGGTCTTCCTCTTCCTCCGAAAGAGGAAAGATAAGCGAGTTGCAAATGGCTCGCGTGGGGTTGGCAGGAAAAGCACCCCCCTCAAAACTGTTTTCCCAACACTGGGACATTTCAGACTCCCCAGAAGTATTTAACTTCGCCCAACTCGCATTTAGGTCCACACTAGTCAAGGAAGATGACCTAGTACTGCGAAATCACCTAGGGGTCCCGGATATGCAGGCCCTCATGGCCCCTGAGCTAGACCCAGCCCTGCTATCCACTTGCAGCGATCACAGACAGGGTTCTCAGTTGGACCAGACTCTGCGTAACATCCAGTACAAAATCGCAGACGCTGCGGGACCACTACTGTTTATGCTGTCCAAAGCTGAACAGGAAGGGAACATAGACACAGACCAGTCAATTCGCTCCCTTCTTTCTTCCAAAACAGCCCTGTTAAAGGCCACTAGCAGAGCTACCTTAATGATCGGCCAGACCTTCAACCACATTACCAACATAAGACGGGCACGTTGGCTAAGTTCAGCTGGCATGGCAGAGCTAGCCCCTAAGTCCCACGAATACCCAAACATAGACTCCAGCTGCCTTTTCGGAGAGGAGTTTATACAGGAAGTCAAGGTCAGACATAAAGCAAAAAAGTCATTCGCAGAATTCAAAAAACGTAGATATATCGCCTCCAAGAGGCCCTTTCACCAGGAGGGACGCCAATTTAAAGCCCAAGGGACGTCCCAAGACTTCCAAAAGGGCAACTCTGGCAGATTTACCAGAGGATTCGGCTCAGACCAGGGCGCCTTCCCCACCAGACAAGAAGCCTCAGGTCGAAAAACCTTCACCGGTAAGTACCCATTCTTCCCACATAATCCAATCATCTCAGTTCTACCCAGCATGGGAGGCCATTTGTTCAGACCGTTGGGTCCTCAGAATAATAAAACATGGACTATCCATTCCGCTGGTGAAATTCCCTTTCCAGTTCAGGACCCCCAGAGCTTCCACACGAGCAAGCCTGGACGAGGTACTAGACCTGGCCTTGTCGCAAGGCAAGATAGAACCTGCACAACCAGGAAAGAAGGGTTGGATAAGCCATGTTTTCCCAGTGAAAAAACAGGACGGCTCTATCAGACCGGTCCTAAATGTAAAATCTCTCAACCGCTTCATAAAGCGGAAGAGATTCAGGTTAGAAAACCTGTCAGACCTAAAATTCCTCATAAACAAAGACTATTTCATGATAAAAATAGACTTAAAAGACGCATTCCACACAATCTCTATTTCAAAGAACCACAGACGGCTCCTACAGTTCCACTGGAGAGATCAGGTATTCCACTGGAACGTAATGGTGTTTGGCCTATCCAACGCCCCTTACACCTTTACCAGGGTATTAAAACCCGTAATTCAACACTTCAGACAGAAGGGCATCATGTCGTTAATTTACCTGGACGACCTGCTGGTGTTCGGTCCAGAGGAACACGTGATTCTCCAACAGAGAGACCACAATATATCCACTCTCACACAATTGGGGTTCTTAATAAATACGCAGAAGTCCATTCTAAATCCTACAAAGAAACTAGAATTCCTAGGATTCCAAATAGACACACAACGATTCACAATACAGGTCCCAGACCACAAGTGGAACCTGATACATTCCTTCCTTCGGGAGATCCTTCCCAGGCAATATCTTCCACTTCGATCCATAGCGAGGATCATAGGGAAGATTGTAGCCCTAGACCAAGGAGCCATACAAGCCCCACTCTTATGCAGACAGACCCAGCTGTTCCTAAGGCATCATCTCCGGGAGGGCTACTCATGGGCTCAAACAGTACATCCATGCACGGCAGTGAGACAGGAGATACGACAAATACTGCAGATTCCCCGTCTCTGCCCTCGCCCATTCAGGCCAAGGTCCCCAGACCTGACAATCACCACAGACGCATCCCTGATAGGCTGGGGAGCATTCACCCCAACAATAGCGCTCAGGGGACGCTGGTCCCACCAGGAATCAGACCTCCACATAAATCTCCTAGAACTCAGAGCAGTGAGACTGGCTCTAGAGAGATTACCCAAAGAAGTAATATCGGACAAAACAGTCCAGGTACAGCTGGACAATCGAACAGCGGTCTTATATATCAACAGGAGAGGGGGAACAAAATCAGAACTCCTCTGCCTAGAAGCCCTAGAGATCTGGAAAATTGCACTCGCCCTACACACAGATCTGATAGCCCAATATGTCCCAGGCAAGTCAAACAAACTTGCAGATGCATTATCCAGGCACCAGATGTCTCTGTCAATTCTGTGCCTTAATCACCTACTGTTTGCCAAAATAAGCCAGACCTTCGGCAAGAGGCAGATAGACCTTTTTGCTTCAGAAACGTCGGCACAGACACACAAATTTGTGTCCAGACAGTGGTCGAAAAACGCATGGAGAGTGGACGCGATGTCTTTTCCATGGACAGACCTTCCCAACCTATATGCATTCCCTCCCCCAATACTGATACCACAGGTACACAAAATTGTAACAGACAGGGTGAGGGACTTAGTCCTAGTATACCCACTATGGCCATCCAAACCATGGTTCCCCAAGATACAACCACTGGTACTGGGACAGAAACTACCGCTAGACATGACAGTCGACTGCTTCCAGGGATCCCAAGACCTTTTATCCAAGCTGCCACAATTAATGTGGATCGCAGCTCGAATCAGTTTTTCTGCTTCCAGCAGCTATCCTCCATGTCCAATACCTTAATAGACTCGTCCCTGCACCGTAAGATGATCACAAAATACAAAAATCTGATAGCAGAATTTATGTCATGGTCCACAACCAGAGGATCACAGATCTCCCAACCCAGTCCCCTCTGGGAAGCAATAGAATTCCTCTCCCACAAATTCCAATCAGGACTATCATCCAATACCTTAAAGTCATACGGATCGGCCTTAAACATCATCATTCCAGACTTGACTACAAATGCCCTGTACATAAGGCTACTAAAAGGAGCATCCCTCTCCAGACCACCAAGGCCGATACATCAACTTGGGATATTGACATCCTCCTAAATTTCCTAGCTTCGTGGGACCTACCATCCCTACCCCTTCGTTCCCTAGGAATCAAACTAGCATGTCTACTAGCCCTAGCCTTCGCGGCCAGATCAGCCGAGCTCACCCTCATACATATTCACGAGCCCTGGTTGTCATTCACACCAGGGGGAGCACACTTAATCCTCAAAGGGAAAACCAAGACAACACACATTTCCCCAGAACTGGTGGAAATTGATCTCCCCAAAGACCCCTCTGAACCCTCCTTATGCATAATATCTCACCTCAATAAATATATGGAACTCTCTGCCGAACACACACCTCAACTGTTTATCACATCCAGACCCCCTTTCAGACCAGCGTGCTCGAAAACGATAAGAGGCTGGATACTTTCTGCAATGGAGGGCGCTAATATCGACACCTCGATATTCCGCCCCCACTCTCTCAGAAGCGCAGCCACCACTAAGGCAGCCTCCAAAGGACTTCCCCTAATGACAATACTGAGAGCAGCCCGATGGTCCTCCGACAGGACGTTTGTCAGACACTACTGGAGACCGACAGAGCCAGAGAGACTTATCTTCACAAGGGCAACAACCAGGTGTGTGCTACTCTGCCCACCAGCTGTTGCTAGGTGGCTGCCTCCCGTGGGACAAAGTAGGGTTTGCAGGAATCTATGTACTGCAAACCTCATTTGTCCTAGGGAATAGGACAGCCACCTAGCAACAGCGCCCAACCCTACCCTCCCAAGAGGAATCCTGCTTGTTGTAAACACAATAGGTCAATACTGTAATAGTGTGTACCTTAAAGAATAAGTCTAAACTCCTCCATCTAATGTAACATAACCTCCATGCTAATACCATTAATTACAATGCTTCTTTCTCTCGCTTCATCCCTACATCCAGGACGTCCAAGGTTCCAGAAGCGGCGAAACCCAGCTGCTCAGACAGAAACCAGGAAGTGACCCCATCTACAATCAGTAGACCACAAGTCCGGAAGCACGACAACCCGTTACCGAGCAGTTAAAATTGTTAATGCTAAGTTACTGAGACCCCTTTCCTCACTCTGGATGGACCAGCACCTTCGGTAGTCCACACCAACTGTTACCCAGTTACAAATTCCTTGAAAAAAAAAAAAAATAAATAATATATATATATATAGAACTACGTTTTGAGTTAAGGTCACTGAATAAATAGTTCAAACCTACCCAACTCTCATGTCCTTATTCATCCTCAGTCACAAGTAATAATAGTTATAATTATTCCTCATGACTCTACTAACCAGCTATAGGACAGCCATCTGCTTCCCGTAAAAAATCTGACTAGGAGCGAGATCTCGCGAGATCTCGGACCTCGCGAGGATCTCCCGCGCGCACCAGGCACTAGTTCCTGGAGGCGCGCGGCTCGTAAAAAATTCTAGCAGCGGATTCGGGAGGCAGCCGCCAAGCCCACCAGCTGTTGCTAGGTGGCTGTCCTATTCCCTAGGACAAATGAGGTTTGCAGTACATAGATTCCTGCAAACCCTACTTATCTCCCTCTGGCTGTCCCTCTGTCACCCTACCTGTCCATTTATCTGTCCCAGGGGCACAGATAGGGGGACAGGCAAAGGAACAGATAGAGGGACAGGTAGAGGGACAGACAGGGAGACAGATAGAAGGACAGGCAAGGGGACAGATAGGACAGGCAGAGGATAGATAGAGGGACAGGCAGGGGGACAGACAGATAGATAGAGGGACAGAGAGGGTGACAGATAGAGGGTAAGGCAGGGGGACAGAAAGAGGGACAGGATGGGGGACAGATAGAGGGACAGGCTGGGGAACAGATAGAGGGACAGGCAGGGGGACAGACAGAGGGACAGACAGGGGGACAGACAAATTGACAGACAGAGATGCAAAAGAATGGAAAGGCAGGGGGACAGATCGAGGGACAGGCAGGGGATAGATAGAGGGACAGGCAAGTGGATAGACAGGGTGACAGAGGCAAAGGCAGGGGGACAGATAGAGGGACAGGCTGGGGGACAGATAGAGGGACAGGCAGAGGCACTGATGGAGGAACAAGCAGGAAGACCGATAGAGGGACAGCCAGAAGGACAGGCAGGGGGACGGATAGAGGGACAAGCAGAAGGACATACAAAGGCCAGATAGAGGGAAAGACAGGGGAACAGATAAAGGGACAGGTATAAGGACAGACAGGGACAAATAGAAGGATAGGCAAGAAGACAGATAGAAGGACAGGCAAAGGAGCAAAAAAGATGGACCGTCAGGGGGACAGATAGAGGGACAGGCAGCGGGGTTGATGGGGGACCGGCAGAGGAACAGATGGAGGGACAGGTAGAAGGATAGACAGGGGGACAGATAGAAGGACAGGCAGAGGTGCAAAAAGATGGACAGGCAAGGGGGCAGATAGAGGGACAGGCAGAGGGACATATAGAGGGACAGATGGGGACAGATAGAGGGACAGGCAGGGGGACAGACAGAGGGACAGACAGGGACAGATAGAGGGACAGGCAGGGGGACAGACAAAGGGACAGGCAGGGGGACAGATGGGGGATAGACAGAGGAACAGATGGAGGGACAGGTAGAAGGATAGACAGAGGGACAGATAGGAGGACAGGCAGAGGTGCAAAAAGATGGACAGGCAAGGGGGCAGACAGGGGACAGATAAAGGGACAGGCAGGGGGACAGGTAGAGGGACAGGCAGATAGACAGATAGAGGGACAGATAGGGTGACAGGCAGGGGGACAGATAGAGGGACAGGCAGGGGGACAGATAGAGGGACAGGCAGGGGGACAGATAGAAGTACAGGCAGAGGAGAAAATAGACAGACAGGTAGGGGGACAGACAGAAGGACAAACAGGGGGGCAGATAGAGGGGCAGATAGAGGGACAAGCAGGTGGACAGAGCGAGGGACAGGCAGGGGGACAGGTAGAGGGACAGATAGAGAGACAGACAGATAGAGGGACAAGCAGGTGGAAAGAGAGGGTGACAGGCAGGCGTACAGATAGAGGGACAGACGGAAGGCCCCTACCAAACGAAATATACCTACTCATACAGACACATCAGATAGTGAGGGCAGTTCTTTTTTAGACCTGTCGCCCCGAAGGCTTCGATCCGGAGGGGCAAGGGGAGAAAAAAACGCCTAATGATGAGACAACTCAAAACAGATCCCTGTCATACTACATATATGGACATACCCTCCAGGGATTTAGCCATGAACTCTGCTCACAATCAAGATGAACTTCAAATAATTAATCTTTCTACAAGGACAATTACTGATACACAAAGGAAAGTGTTGGCCCGTGGCCTTTCTTTCTGTCCTTCTAGCCGAATCGAGAAATTTACTGCTATAAAAGATCTCTATTTATTTTGCAGAAAATTGGCCTTAAAGGCTTTTTTCCACAATGAACATGATAATAATTTGGAAACATTACTTTCTCTTCTTGAACAGGATCCACCATCCAGTCACAGCAGTAAGTTCAAACATAAGTCTACTTTTTGCCCACCCTTGTCTGATTATCCCAATATCAATGTTTTTTATAATAATACCATATTGGAGATTGAAAAGCTCTCAGAAACCAGCCAACCTACTTATAATCTTTCCAAATCTGAATGGCTGGCACTTAAAGAAATTAAAAACTGGAATGATGTTGTGATTAAACCATCAGACAAGGGTGGGAATATAGTCATCTGGCCTGATGACCTCTATAGGAAAGAGGCTGTACGACAACTATCCAACAAAGATAATTATCGTTTGTTGCCATCTGATCCCACAGAGTTCTTCCGTAAGAAACTTTATGCCATTATTGATGATGCACTCATGGAATTTGTCATCACTGAGAAAGAGGCTCGCTTTCTACAAGTGGACCATCCGATGACTCCTACCCTGTACCTCCTACCAAAGATACACAAAAATATCAAGCAACCACCAGGTAGGCCAATTATTTCGGGCATTGGGAGCCTTAATGAGAACTTATGTGTATTTATTGACTATCATCTCCAATCCCATGTTACCTCACTTGACTCTTACATCAGAGATACTAATGATCTTATTCATAAACTCCAAGGTATATCTGTCCCTCCAGGCAGTTATTTGGTGACATGTGATGTGGAATCCCTATATACCATTATTGAACATACAGTGGGGATCAGAGCAGTAGGCTATTTCCTCCAAACCGAGGAAAAAGGGCTAACAGGGAGACATCGATTTATCCTCTGTCTCCTAGATTTCGTGCTTAAACATAATTTCTTCTTGTTCGACCGTGCCTTTTACTTACAACAAAGAGGAACCGCGATGGGTGCCCGTTGCGCTCCCTCATATGCCAACCTCTTTCTTGGCTGGTGGGAAAGGGAGTGTGTTTTCACTGAGGACTTATTGTTTTTCAACACTTATGTGGAAGTATGGTATCGCTATATTGACAATGTTTTTTTCGTCTGGAGTGGTTCCAAGGAGCTCCTGTGTGATTTTATAAAAATCCTTAACACCAATACTTTAAATATATATCTCACACACAACATCTCCCCAAAAAACGTTGAATTTTTGGATATATGCATCTCCCTGGAGAATGATAAGATCATCACTTCCCTGTATCGTAAACCCACAGCTAGTAACTCATTACTCCATTATACCAGTGCACATCCATCCTCTCTGAGAAATTCGATACCTAGGAGTCAATTTCTGAGAATTCGAAGAAATTGCACTCGTGATGCCGACTTTTGTACAGCATCCAAGGAACTCAGTCAGAGATTCTGTAATAGGGGCTACCCCAAGAAACTGATTAATCAGGAATATCAGAGGGCAGCACGTCTCACTCAGTCTGAGTTACTTGAATCTAAGAAACCCAACCCTAATACAGATACTGTACGGTATATTACTACCTATGGCGGAGAATGGGATGGGTTAAGCAGAGCATTGAGTAAATCCTGGCACATAATTAAAAATGATCTTATTGTTGGCAGATATCTCACAGACAAACCATCTATGACTGCCCGCAAAAGCTGCAGCCTAGCAGATATGATTACTAGCAGCCATTATGTTCGAAAAACTTGTGAAAAAACTAGAGGCTCATCTTTGGCTGGCACCCATCCGTGTGGGAACTGTAGTTACTGTCAGTTTATGTTCAGAACTACGGAGGTAAGAGACTCTAGGGGGTCTAAATGTTATACGTTGACACAGTACTTTAACTGTAGGACCGAAGGGGTGATATGTGCCATTAGATGCCCTTGCTCACTGCTATATGTAGGAAAAACTCAGCAGAAGCTGAAACAGAGACTAGCCAAACATCTATCTGACATAAGACTGGCTGACCGACATAGACTTGAAGGGAAAACATTAACCTCAGTGGCTGCACATTTTCTTTCGACACATGGAGGGTCCTATAAAGATCTTAAAATCTTTGGCCTTGAAAAGGTTAATTTAACACTCCGGGGCGGTGATCTGAATAAGAAACTACTCTGCAGAGAAAGCCGATGGATATATTGTCTTAAGACTATCCAACCAGGAGGATTAAATGAACAGTTAGATTTCACTCCTTTTCTGTGACAGTGAAATCTACTTCTGACTAAACCAGAATGCCTTTGATGTGTCTTTTTATTTTCCAGACATTGCACCAGTATCTCAGAGTGAATCCTTTCCTTCAATATTTGGAATTACATACATTGCATAAGAATCTCAGATTGAATATCTTTCTCTCAATATTTGGAAGTACAGATATTGTATAAGAATCTCAAATTGAACATCTTTCCTCAACATTTGGAATACAACAACCAGAGTGGGGCCCCACTAATTTCTGCTCTTCATACAAACTCATAATCTACATTTGTGAATTCTGGATTGGCTTGTGGATCTGGTTTCTTATCTTACCTTTCTTGTGGATACGTGACACACATATATCTACTTCTCCTTGGAATATGGCACTCTGTAACCATGCATTTGATATAGTCCTTCATTTGGGATATATTCCACTTGGCATTCGGGATATACCCTACAGTATCTTTGCCTCTCGCATGCATCCCTGACTTCTATGACCATTATACATCCCTGACTTCTTTGACCATCGTATACCTCAATTGTATATATTCCGGCACCATTATGCCTCAGCACTAATTATTTAGTGCCTTTATAAGCCTGGTGCTTTTATTTTGTTATCTGTCTGCATATACTTCATTAACTTTGGACATCAAATGTACTTCAAATGATGAGCCACATTTCATATGGACTTTTCGGATTTATAACACACTTTACCTGGAGTGTTTGGACTTTTCCTTGAATCTTCTGATCATCATTCACTGTTTGCATACACTGGGCATAGTGTACCTTCTGATTGTACATTTGTATTTACCTATATAGTGTTTAATTTGAGTATCTATGTATTATCTGACATTTTCGGAATTGTGTGTATATATGTTTTTATATTTATGATATCTCTGATACCCCCTATTGGCCAGCTACATGACATTCTGACCGGTGACTATCTTTAATATGTGATTGAGCCCCCTCTAGTGTTAGTTGCGACAATTTCATGTTTGCCGTGACGTCATTTGCGCACGCCACACACAGCTGCGCGCGCTACATACGGCTGCACGGGCCACATGCGCGATTACGTCACTACGTCCATACGTCGCCTGAGGGTGTGAGTTCTATTTAAAGCGTCCCCATTGCCGGTTCAACCACGCTGTTGAGAAAGTCCGTTTGGACGAAACGCGTTCGGCGTTCTCAATATCTGGCTCACTGATGTTTCCTCTACATTGGCTTTGCTTATCTATTGGGACCCCCCAATGATGTGTCGCTATTTTTGCAGCACCTTTGACAGTTAAGTAGGTATTGGACTATTATGACTGTTGGGTATTGACTCTGTGCACCGGCCATACTACTGTTTGTAGAGGTTAATATCTATTTGTGATTTGTTAGAGTTTTAACCTTGATTTCTATTCTTTATCTGTGTACCCCTTCTTTTTGACTTTCATAAGTCTCCCAATAAAGGGTTTTTATTTATATATATTTTTGAGTGCGGTACTTTTCCTTTCCTTCTGTTTTCTAAACAGATAGAGGGACAGGCAGTGTAGCAGATAGAGGGACAAGCAAGGGGACAGATAGGACAGGCAGAGGAGAAAATAGACAGGTAGGGGGACAGGCAGAAAGACAAACGGGGACAGACAGAGGGACAGGCAGGTGGACAGACAGAGGGACAGACCGGTGGACAGACAGAGGGACAGACAGGGGGACAGGTAGAGGGACAGACAGAAGGACAGACAGGGGGTGAACAGATAAGGGCACAGGCAGGGGGACAGGAGGGCGACAGATAGTGACAGGCAGGGGGACAGATAGATGGACTGGCAGGGTGACAGATGAGGACAGCAGAGGGACAGCAAAGGACAGGCAAGAAGACATGGAGAAGGACAGGCAGAGGAGGCAAAAGATGAACAGGCATAGGGAAGTAGGGGGCAGACAGGTGACAGATAGAGGAACAGGCATGGGGACAGATAGAAGGACAGACAGAGGAGAAAATAGACAGACAGGTAGAGGGACAGAGAGGGTACAGATAGATGGACTGGCAGGGGGACATATAGAGGGATATGCAGGGGGACGGTAGGGGGACAGGCAGAGGGACAGGCAGAGGGACAGACAGGGGGACAGGCAGGGGGCAGACAGGGGAAAGACAAAGGGACAGGCAGGGGGACAGTTAGAGGGACAGCAGAAGGACAGTCAGAGAGTAAACAGATAGAGAGACAGGCAGGGAACAGATAGAGGGACAGACAGAGGACAGGCAGAGGGACAGGGAGGGTGACAGGCAGGGGGACAGATAGAGGGACAGGCAGGGGGACAGATGAGGGATAGGCAGGGGGACAGACATGGTGACAGATAGAGGGACAGGCAAGGGGACAGATAGAAGGACAGGCAGATGAGAAAATAGACAACAGGTAGGGGACGGCAGAAGAACAAACGGGGGCAATAGAGGGACAGGCAGGTGGACAGACAGAGGGACAGGCAGGGGGACAGGTAGAGGGACAGACAGATGACAGCAGAGGAGAGAGAGAGGGTGACAGGCAGGGGGACAGATAGAGGGACAGGCAGGGGGACAGATAGATGGACTGGCAGGGGGACAGATAGAGGGATAGGCAGGGGACAGACAGGGTGACAGATAGAGGGACAGGCATGGGGACAGATAGAAGGACAGGCAGAGGAGAAAATAGGCAGACAGGTAGAGGGACAGGCAGGTGACAGACAGAAGGACAGCAGGGACAGAGAGAGGGACAGGCAGGGGACAGATAAAGGGATAGGCAAGGGGACAGGTAGAGGGACGACAGAAGGACAGACAGGGGGTGAACAGAAGAGGGACAGGCAAGGGACAGGTAAAGGGACAAGCAGAAGGGCATACAGGGGAGATAAAAGGACAGGCAAGAAGACACGAGAAGGACAGGCGGAGGGCAAAAAATTAACAGGCTAGGGACACGCAGGGGGACAAGAGGGTGACAAATAGAGGGAAAGGCAGGGGGACAGATAGAGAGACAAGCAGAGTGACAATGGGACAGCCAGAGGGAGATAAAAGCAGGTAGGTTTCCCAGTACCCCCCTCCCCCTCCCAGTGTCAGTGTCCCCACTCACTTAAGTTTCAGCTGCTGCTGCCGATGTGCAGAAAATCCTCTCTGCTGTCGTGCACACATGTTTCTTCCTTCTGCAATCCTGCTTTTACACATTGAGCCGGAATGCATCTGCCTCTGTGTTCCGGCTTTTACTTACCAGCGGTCCGGACAGTAACCGGAGTTTACATAAAAGTCGGAACATGGCCGGAATCGCCGGGACCGCAGGTAGTAAGACCTCCTTCTCGCTGGGGGCAGTGAACTTTTTGCAGTTCCGGTTCCGACTTTTATTTTTACCGAAGCAAAAACAATGAGACATTTAGAAATACATAATATACAAGTTGTCATATATAAATGTAGTGATTAATACACATTGACGG
Source organism: Hymenochirus boettgeri (assembly GCA_019447015.1). Classification (NCBI taxonomy): domain Eukaryota; kingdom Metazoa; phylum Chordata; class Amphibia; order Anura; family Pipidae; genus Hymenochirus; species Hymenochirus boettgeri. The sequence continues at coordinate 179,795,614 of CM033475.1, read as the reverse complement.
ATAGATAGATAGATAAACAATAGATAGAAGTTAGTTAAGGTGGGCATACACGGCCCAATATTCCTCTGATTGATTTGCTATTGCCGAAATGATTGAAAATCTGATCAGAAGAACCCATTGAGTACTGTATACCTACTATGCCTTGGAGATCTTCCGTAGATTTCAGCTTAAAAACTACGGAAGGTATGGTTCTGGTAGATGGGGTCAAAGGAAAGTTTTCCATATTCCAGATCAGGTTTTAAATAACCAAGCTCAGCAAGCAAATTCAAAAATATATATAAACCAACGCTAGTTAAGGGTAGTGAGTAATACTCTACATAAGAAAAAGGGAATAGGGAGTAATTGGGAATAATGAAACAATCAGGAAGATTTGCCCAGAGCTGCTTAGGTAAATCCCCTTTCCCACATTTAATAATGGGTTTGAGGCTGTGAGTAAAAGGGATTTACCCATAACACGACTTTAATGGAGCTATTAGCTGGTGTAAAAAAGTTGTGCTAAATCAAGCACTAACCCATTAGTTAATTCGGTGTGCCAGCTATGTGTGAATCTTTGCAATACCTACACAGTCTGTGCAATGAACTAGTTAAAGCCGTGTTAAGTGATATTAAATCAGTTAGTGTGACTTTAACCAAGGAAAAGACTTTCCATGGATCCGCCAGACTGTCTGCTATCAATGACTTTCTATTTGTTAAAACATTTCAATGGACAAATATGATAAAAATGTAACAAATATTCTTTATTGCCCAAGGTCAAGAGAACAGATTGAAGTTCCTACAACAGACTAGATTAACTGGGGACTTTTCTCCTTATAAACTGGTAGGTTGATCTGCTATTTTACATAAGAAACTGTTGCTCGTTGTGTTTTGACAAATAAAGAAACAGGGGAAACACTTTGAAAATGTTCGTATGAGGTTTAAACTACATCACTGTGTATAACAATGCAAAGCACATTTACCTGCATTCACACATTTAGCCACATCGTTTCTAAGACGGGTTAAAGTCACAGTAACCGATTCATGATTGCTATCGCAAGAGACACTCACAAGAGTATCGTAAGGGACATTTATTCATTCTCTGCAAGCTATTCACAAGTGGCTGTTGGGATGTAAGCATTTCACGTACATCCGCTGGTGAATGTCTTACAGAAGGTTCTTTTAGAGCAGGGTAAATCCCCCTGATTGTATTTGTAATAAATCTAAATAGGAATAATTACCTCTATTCTCCCATTGGTATGAGTTATCTTGGGTCTCTGTCTTCTCAGAACACACATTAACTCTATGTTCTAATGGAATAAAATATAAAATGTTAAATAAATGACAATAACACACAGTTCAACAACAAAGTAATAAAGTATAAAAACAATAAAGATATTTTGTTAAAGTGTCAAATGTATTCACAGCCATGTACTAACATTAGATATATATGGACTAATACAATACCTAAAGCTTCGCTCTCCATCTTTTCTGCTTTCTGGGGATGTGACTGTGGATAGTTAATAGTTAGTAAATGGTGTAGACTAAAGCTGGGTACACACACGTAACGATAAAGCCCCGATACCGTCGTCCGACGGTATCGGGGCTTTATCGTTACTGTGTGTACGTTCGTTTCCCGATGAGCGCGCGGCCGCGAATGATCGGGTCGGCCGTACGCTCGTTCGGGAAAGGCCGAAAATTTCCATCGGACGCGCTAGACTCCTATAGGGAGTCTAGCGCGGCCGATGAAACACACAGTCCCGAGCGTCTCCCTATAGGGAGAACGCTCGGACTGTGTGTATGCAGATCTTTGAAAGATGGCAGACAGGATCTTGCAGATCCTGTCGTCATCTTTCAGAAATCTGTACTGTGTGTACCTAGCTTAACAGCATTGATATATAACACAATAGAGCAATGACAAACATTCTCTTACATATTTTTGTTTATCTATTATTGAAAGGTGAGCTTCCTCTGCCCTAACATATAGCTGGAGATTGTTTGCATATTATATGACATCATGTATTACATCATTAATTTGGCTTGAAAATTTACTTACTGTTCTTTCTATTTATTCTTTTTCTTCTTCCGTTTTATTCTTCTGCTTTTTTGGACTGTATCTCCTCCCACAGTTTTTGAGTTAGAGACATGAAATTCGGTACAGACATGCGAGGCATATAGGAGAAGTGTGCTATCTTCTAGCTAAGGAATCCGCGGAAGCGTTACGGCGTTATCGGCAAATTTCCGGACATTTTTTTCCCAGACTATAATGGTAACAATCCTCAAATGGGGATATTTCAAAACAGTTTTTTTCATGGTCATAAATACAAATGGTGATACCCCCAACCCCCCACAGAGACCCAGGTACACCCACCTACAGACCTACCTTTCCATTCCCATGGAAGCCATATTTAAAGGGTAACTAAAGTCAAAAAAACTAATTTAGATTTATCCTCAATAAAAGATAGTTTTATGGTTGTAAACACAAAAAAGACATAACCCCTCAACCAGACCCAGGTACACACACCTACCGATCTACTTATTCATTAAGGTGGCAGCCATATTTAAAGGGTAACTAAAGTCAAACAAACTAATTTAGATTTATCCTCAATAAAATATAGTTTTATGGTTGTAAACACAAAAAAGACATACCCCCTCAACCAGACCCAGGTACACACACCTACTGATTTACTTATCCATTACTGTGGCAGCCATACTTAAAGGGTAACTAAAGTAAAAAAAATTAATTTTGATTAATAATAAAAAAGGTTTGCTTTTTTAACCCCCATGTGGCACAGTTACATACACCTACTGACCTACCCCTCCATTACTGTTGCAGCCATACCTAAAGGGTAACTAAAGTAAAAAAAACAAATTTTGACCAATCATCAAAAAGGTTTTTTTTTTTAATCCCCAACCGGACACAGGTACACACACCTACTGATCCACTTATCCATTACTGTGGCAGCCATACCTAAAGGGTAACTAAAGTAAAAAAAAAAACAAATTTAGATTTATCCTCAATAAAAGATAGTTTTATAGTTGTAAACACAAAAATGACATACTCCCACAACCAGACCCAGGTACACACACCTACTAATCTACTAATTCATTATGGTGGTAGCCATACTTAAAGGGTAACTAAAGTAAAAAAAACTAATTTAGATTTATCCTCAATGAAATATAGTTTTATGGTTGTAAACACAAAAAAGACATACCCCCTCAACCAGACCCAGGTACACACATGTACTAATCTACTAATTCATTATGGTGGTAGCCATACTTAAAGGGTAACTAAATTCAAAAAAACTAATTTAGATTTATCCTCAATAAAATATAGTTTTATGGTTGTAAACACAAAAAAGACATACCCCCTCAACCAGACCCAGGTACACACACCTACTGATTTACTTATCCATTACTGTGGCAGCCATACTTAAAGGGTAACTAAAGTAAAAAAAAATAATTTTGATTAATAATAAAAAAGGTTTGCTTTTTTAACCCCCATGTGGCACAGTTACATACACCTACTGACCTACCCCTCCATTACTGTTGCAGCCATACCTAAAGGGTAACTAAAGTAAAAAAAAAAATTTGGCCAATCATCAAAAAAGTTTGTTTTTTTAACTCCCAACCGGACACGGGTACACACACCTACTGATCTACTTATCCATTACTGTGGCAGCCATACCTAAAGGGTAACTAAAGTAAAAAAATAATTTTGACCAATCATCAAAAAAGTTTGTTTTTTTAACCCCCAACCCGACACACGTACACATACCTACTGATCTACTTATCCATTACTGTGGCAGCCATACTTAAAGGGTAGCTAAAGTAAAAGAATTTTTTTTCACCAATCATCAAAAAGATACAGAGAGATTCAATAAAAGTTCTTATCATTGAAAATGGTGCTAATTTTGCCCTAACCATTCAGATGTTAGCTTTCTGATTGATTGGATCAAAATTAGCACCACTTTGGGCTGGGTACACACAAAAGTTTTTTTTGTCCCAAACAAGCGTTCACTACAAACTCATCATTCCCATTATTGAGTTTTAAAATCTGCAGCAAACACACATATTCTCTTCCAAAATGCAGCCCTTCAAGCCAAATTCAAAGTTTATACTTAAACTTTCCCCTTCTAGTTTATTTTAGTGGCCTTTGCAGAAACATGTCTTCTGTATATTTTGGGTTTAAAGGGAACTAGAGTTATAGGGAACTATTAACCAACCCCCATGTACACAGAGAGACAACTTTAAACATTCAGGGCCATGTAACAAGAACCACAATCACTGTTTTCAGTCACACTAACCCATTTGTTGCAATGAAGCAAGGTTAGTGTGATTTTAAGATGGCGAGTGTGGAGGTATCTGCGATTTTCAGAAAGGCCCACACGCAACAGCCACAGATGTTGTAACAAGATTGCCTAACTTTAGCTTGGCCTTTTTAACACCAGCAAAAAGGCAAAAGTTCAAAACCTTTTCACAATGTAGCAGAACTGCAAACGCATTGGCATATTACAATCCAAATGGCAGTACCAAGTAATTGCTGCTGATGGTACATAACCCTGATTGCACTCACCTTAGGCAGAACAGCCAAATTAAAGAAATCTCAATCTTCCTTCTAGTTGGGATACCACCCTATAATTTTAAAGGAGCAGACACATTGTACATACAATGTATATTCCCATAGGCAGTACACACCACCTTGGACTTGCAGCCAAAATGAGGCAGTGAAGCCCTTGCTGGAACAAAGCAGATTTCTTCAATTTGTCTGCACAGGCATTTTTGATTTTTACCCTATGTGCAGGGTGGGGGGTGATGTCATCCTTGAGTCCCCCTATAAGTCTACAATTAACAGTACGTATGCAATATAGTTTACAGTTTGCGTATTTATTTCTCATAGTGAACTATAATGTATTTACTGCTCAGATACAGGCACTGCTCACTGGGGAAAGCATGATCAGGTGATACCAAATGGCGTATATACAATTATGCATTTTTATAACATTTAAATGTTAAGGTTTATATACAGTGTCAGACTGGACTGCTGGGGCCCACCAGGAAATTTAAGACCACGGGGCCACCAGTACGAGTTTCGGGTCCCACCTAACATCTCAGATCACTATTATCACTCTCATTTACATATCTATCTTACTCCTACTGACTCCTATTGGTTAATAAAATGCATTTCCTAATGTCCCTTTGGCTCTGTATTTAAATTTTAGCAGTTTTTCTGTTTTCTTGGGTGAATAAACTGTGGGCCCACCAGGAGATTCCCCTGTAACCCTGTGGGCTCCGAAACTGCTTATATATTATATATCACCTTTATATGTGTATTTCATGTGTTGGTTCTGTTGGTTTGGATTACAGCTCTAAAATACACATTACTGGTTAATGGGGAGAGACCTGTTAGACCTGTACAAGCCTTTATATTGCCTTGCTAAGTCCCTAGGAAAAGGGGGTTTACATGGTCACACTCACCACTGTATTGGAAAGCAAATGGGTTGGATAGAGGTGTGAACACACAATCAGCAAATGTCTGATTTTCTATTATTTAGCTTTATGTCCAATAAAAATGTTTGGTGTTAAATTTCAAAATCTTCAACCAACTGTCGCTATGGTTACCAAGTCACATGACATCCCCAACTGTCCTCAGAGCTGCTTGGACAAATGCCAAAAGGAGGAGAAAATTTACAGTTGATATTTAATTTGGCCAAATTACAGTTTTGTCTATTTCTCCTTCTTCTGTTTTATTCTTCCGCTTTTTTGGACTTTATCTCCTTCCACAGTTATTGAGCTAGAGATATGAAATTCGGTACAGACGTGTGGGGCATATACATGCAAAAACACATACCCCCAACCCCACATGGGTACACACGCCTACTAACCTACCCTTCTATTCCTTAAAGGGTAAATAAAGTAAAAAAAACTAATTTTGATAAATCCTTAATAAAAAATAGTTTTATAGTTGTAAACACAAAAAAGACATACCCCTCAACCAGACCCAGTTACACACACCTACTGCAGTCAATTTCCAAATAATAGTAATTTCCCTTTTAACCCTCTGTCCCAATGTGAAAAATACAGGAGATGAGCATCACTCATCTAATTTGTATATCTTAGTCTCATGACTCTACACTATGACATCATCTAATCATACCATGGTCACATGATACCTACACTCTGGCATCATCTAATTATCATACCATGTTTACATGATCCCTACGTTGTGACATTGTTTAATTATTATACCTTGGTGAATGTTACAATTAGCGATTGCTTTACAAATAGTGACAGGCTTTATACTGTGTATTCACGGTTCTTAATCCTCCATCCACAAGTATTCCAGCAAACCCCTCCATCAACTTCGTAAATCCAATTAAGTGATGGGAAGAGATCTATTGCACTTGATAACAGTGCACGCCACCTCGAAACCTGTTGTGTGAATTTTAAGCGTTTAGAAACACCTTTGATGAGCCTGTGAGAGTATTGGTCTCCCCCATCACATAATTGGATTTACAAATTTGAATCGTTAATTTATTGCAGCCATTTTCACCAAAAATTACTGCAATAGTGGACTTTTGCTGTTTACCGCATACACCGTAGTAATAACCGTTCAAATACAGCGTAAAGTGTTTTTTTTAACTTTAAGTCAAGCTTTCAAAAATCACCAAATACCAATAATAATCCATGAGGGATGTTAGACTAATTTCGTTAATTGGCGATGATCGATTTTCTCCAATTTTCAACACCATTTGTCTTCCATGTACAATGCTGTTTTAATGCCTTACCCCGGGCAGTTTTCATAACACCTGTTAAAACACCTTATATGCTGATTGGGACACATTCCAGAGTATTTATTGCCATCAGATTCCTTTACAAGTCATTCTGTATTGAGAGAACCAGTCTAATGACTAGGGAAACATCTTCAATAACTAAACTTCAAGTACAGTTGATCTAGATTAACTGAATACCACAGATATACCATGCCGTGTTACCTTCATTAAAGGGCATGTTCACCCTGAAATTAAACTTTTTATATAATGTAGGTAGCAGCTGCCCACCCCCAACCGCTATAGTATATTTTTAAAAAAATGCCCAGATGTTTACTTACAGCCCATTCTCTCCCGCGCCGTCTCCTATCCAGCTCCCTGCTTGCGAAAGTTGCAAACCGAGGTTCGGTTTTTAAAGCCTGAAAACTTGGTTTATACTCGAGTATATACGGCATCAGTATTGACGAGACCGATACCAGTCGCTATTTTGATACCGTGCAGTCAAAGACACATGGGCTAGTTAGATGCAGTAAAAGATATGACCTCTGCCAAGGTGATGAACCCAAGCACTGAAAACATGTTATCTGATTAACAGAATTACTGTCAATACCATACAGAAAGTTCCCCCCAATATCTGCCTTGAAGTACTCAGCAACTGCATCTTCCACATAAATTCAGCAAGTACCTTTAACATTTTTCCTTTAGACAGCAAATTAGAAACATCCACCAAATTATTGTTCCCATGCATTGCTGGACCACTTTAGGATACAACTTATTACTGTATTGCTGTGTGAACTGAAATGACGTCCGACTCCTTTAAAGGTCATATCTAGTTTTCCTTGTTGTGAACTAGCTTTAGGCATTCGGATGATATTGGATTTAGAACAAGCCTGACAGCCAGTAATCAACAGCAACACTTCCTAGGCCTCTTGGTTATTTCTGTTTTTATTTATGCTTCCAGAAATTCGAAGGGCAAAGAACAAAGGGCAAATATTGAAAATTCCTGTGTGTGTGTGTATATATATATATATATATATATATATATATATATATACATTGCACAAAAGTCTCCAGCACTAAACTATACATATAAGCATAAATTAATCAGATATCACGATCAAACATATATGCAAGCAACGAAGGGTAATTACCTGCACTAAAGTTAAAATGGATACATTTAGTTATAGTTTGTACAAACTTGCGTCAGCTGATGCGCCACTTCAAGGCAGTATCCCAGCATCAGTCCTAACCTAATGAGTGCATATATGTTTCAACGTGATATCTAATTAATTTATGCTTATATGTATAGTTGAGTACTGGAGATTTTTGTGTGATGTATAAATTGCCGGTACTCCTTTGCACCGCACCTTTATATAATAAAGGGCAATACGGCTAAGCTCTCTTATATGCTTTGTTCCCTAAAATTTATTCCCTGCCCCTTTAAGACAGTCCAGATAAAAAGAAGGTTTAGAAGCTCTGTAAGCTCCCATGATTCCCTGGTATAGGTCATACTAAATAAAGAGAGAAGCAGGTATGGTCTTGTTCCCCCAGGGATTGTACTTTACTCATTAGGTTAGGATCGATGCTGGGATATTGCCTTGAAGTGGCGCATCAGCTGACGCAAGTTTGTACAAACTATGTAACCAAATGTATCCATTTTAACTTTAGTGCAGGTAATTACCCTTTGTTGCTTGCATATATGTTTGATCATTATATCTAATTAATTTATGCTTATATGTGCAGTTGAGTGTTGGAGTCTTTTGTGTAATGTATAAATTGCCGGTACTCCTTTGCACTGCACCTGAAAGTAATTTAGAATAAAGGTTTGAGCTGCATATCCTTGTATTTGTGTGTATATATATATATATATTTATATATATACACAGTATTTATATACTTTACTAAAGTAACAATTGTTACATTTGGAAATAGTAATTATAATGACATGTCTCCCCCCAATGTATACTTACCGTATGCTTGATAAGTATTTCATTATAGACATACATTTTACGATATATCTCATAAAGTTGAGTTTTACCTTTGGTAAAGCTTTTTAATTGTGTTTTTTTTAGCTCCTTAGAGGTAATTGGGCTATTGAGGGAATCTAGCTCACACTGATAAGTGTAGACTGCTTGGGTTTTGTTAGATGGGAGCTTTTAGCAGTTAGTTTTGTAGGTATCGTGCCTTTCCCGACAGAGGTTGACCTGTGTTTTGGCAGATTGCCATTTTAGGTGTAGTGGTGTTTGTCTTATAGTTAGTCACTTGATAGTGTTTCCATGCCTTTTTTGTTTTGCTAGCACAAACATGTGCTATGATCCCGCCGTTCATGCTTCCCAGTATAGAGTAGGGTCAGAGGTAGAATCTTGATAAAATGATCACATTCGTCCCGCCATTTCCTAGGTGGAGTGTGAAAGTTATCATTGTCTGTGAGGTATTTGGGAATCCTCCATGATGGAGGTTGGGTAGTGATAGTATTTGTAGGTCAGGCCTAGGGTCACCGGGCCATGATTCGATTATGTCCTCTATCAGCATGGAGACCCTTTAGAACTACACCTTCCCCGGAAACCCTATGTTTCTGTTATTTTATTGGAATTATAAAGTCTCCTGTTGTGGTGAACATTTCTTAATAATAATTACACAGAACACAGAATAAAGTAAGATTTGCATCTTTTTTCTTTTACAGTTTCAGGATATATTTAAAAGCTGAATGTAAAAGCTGGCCTTAACCCCTAAACTAATGTAGACAATATAGATTTACAGTGGGATCTGCACATCTAGCTTATAAAATGTGCTTTACACGGAAATTCATTCAGAAACACATATAGATATTATCTATCTTCAGCTGACTGCAGCCTTTGCGGTAACATAGAGTTTTCATTTTCAATATAGTGGCACAAAAGGATAAAAGTATTCATCTACATCACGATAGATGGTCTAGTAATAACCATTATCTGTGTGTGGAATCTATAAAAATCTATCTAGTTTATTGGTTTGGGACATAAGCTGTGGAAAATCCTCAGGTGTACAGCACATCAACAAAACTGTTTGTGTGTCTAAAATAGAGCTGCAAAATCCCTTTTAGGTAAACAGCTTAGCTATTTTTAAAGACGCCATTTTTTCATGTCATTGTCTTTAAGCAGAAAAGACCTTTTATAGCAAACATGTTAAATGAAGTAGAGGGATTTGATTCTACAGAAAGTCAAATACATCCATTTATCACACATTTACCCATGAGAGTTAAATATTAGGACAAAGCCCACACATTCCCATTAATAGAACCAATTTTGTGGAAACAAGAATCATTTTGTTCTAAACTTTCTTTGCTTATGTCAACAAATACAAGCCTGGCAGAGGTTTTCCTACAATACCTGGAAACCAATATATTTGTGAGTTTGCCTGATGTTTCCTCACAAGGTATCACATTTAGATTTTCAAATATAATTCCAATCCATTTGAAGTCTGTAAACCAACTTCTTTGCTTTGCCTCTGGAATTATAATCCTTAGAGTCAACACACACCTATACAGATCCCCCCTTCCTCCCACATACACCTTCAAGATTATAAAACCATTTTCAGTTCAGATAAACACTATAGTCTGATTTTTTCATATACAAACACTTACATAGCATTAAACTAACTGCATACCATCCCACAGGGGGGAAGACAGTCTGCAATTTTAAAGATGAGCAATATTAAATGAAAAGTACATGCCAAAGATCAAAGGTTTCCCAAGCTTCCCACCTTGACAATTTGTCAAGTATTGTATCAAATCCTCTTATTATATATATATATATATATATATATATATATATATATATATATATAGTAGTAACTTGGTGGAGCGGCACTCGTGCTATGTTACATCGCAACCGCCCGGGTGCTTCCTTGTTATAAATATGCAGGTAACACAGTATATGGAGCACTCCTGGGTCTTTCATCCAAACAATGTTTTATTAGTGCCAATAGGTCAATGCGTTTCGGCCGCGTGTTCGGCCGTTCTCAAGACAATGTGTAACATACAATAACAAACTCATAGGTGCCAGCAAGCGGAAGTTCACACCCCCCTCCATCCCCTCCCCTTCTCCCTCCCCCTGGTGTCGTCATCCATTCCCTGTCAGTTCTATGGATTCCGTGGGCGGCCACAGTTCGTGAGTTCTCCCATGTCCTGTGTAAAAATTCCAAGGCTCTGGATGTGACTCCCCAGATCTCCATTACCAATAAAGGACCCAATTTGTAGGGAACAGATACGGCACCCAGGTAGGTATCGTGCCTGTGAGGTAAAGTGCAATAGTGATTATAGACAGCATCGTAATTGGGCAAAGTGATCTAGTGCAATACACTAAAATTCCTATAGTGAAGAACAATAAATTATATATTAAAACCACTATATCTAATATAAAAAGTTATAACTTGAATCCGTGAGTTTTAGCTGTATATAAAATCTGTAGTTCAAGGTTATCTTAAATGGATACTATTATTTACTCATTAAAATTGACAACCACAGCATGTAATTATAGGTAACAAGCTAGTGAACATGTTTCATTAAGACCCCTAGGGGTTAAAGTGTTTAAGTAACGGATCCACCAAGCTTCACATTTCAGTAATGCCCTATCCCTGTCCAGTCCAGCCATGACTTTGATCTGATCTATGGCCATCCATCTCAGATTGGCCAATGAATGCTTGGCCTCCCCAAAGTGTCGGGCCACTGATTGTTCCCCATATCTTGTGCTCATATCCGTGGATTTTGTTTCCTGGATTGCCGATCGAATGGCTTTCCTATGATTGGCCATTCTTTCTCTTACCGTAGTGGTAGTTTTGCCCACATAGTATAGGCCACACGGACACATAATGATGTATACCACAAATTTGCTCAAACATGATAGTCTGTGGCGAATTCTCACCCTATACCCCTTATGCGGGTGGGGTAAATCTGACCCCGAGTTGATATATCGGCAAGTTTGGCATTCCGTGCATGGAAAACACCCCAGCTTAGTTTTAGAGTCCCATTGTTTTTTAAGGGGCCCAACCGGAACATCTGTTTTGACCAATATATTTTTTAGATTTTTGCCTCTCCGATGGGCAAATACTGGTATACTGTTCTCAAATGGGAGGTTGGTATCGGAGCTTAATACTTCCCAATGTTGTTTAACACTGTTTTTAATGTGTTCACTATTAGGGGTGTAGTCCAAACTGTATATAATTTTCTTTTGAATTCTGTCCCCTGGGGTCCTAGATATGTTTTGAGGGGCTCCCTGTCTAGCCCTATCAAGCTCTGTTTGAATGTGCTTCTCTTGGTACCCCCGTCTTATGAATTTGTCTCTCATCTCCAATACTTGGACCTCCGCTACATTCTTATCTGTGTTGTTCCGGAATACTCTAAGAAATTGGGAATATAGTATTCCCCTTTTTTGAGGTGGCGGATGGTAACTTGTAGCATGTAAGATCGTATTCCGATCTGTCTTTTTTGTATAGAGTGTAGTTTGGATATTGTCATATTCTATCCAGATCCTAAGATCTAGGAAATCAATTGTTCTAGGGTCACATTGCATCGTGAACCTAATGGGAGTGTCCAACTCATTCAGTTGTTGTACAAAATCCAGACATTGTTCCATGGGTCCCGCCCATATAATAAACACATCATCAATATAGCGCTTGTATAGTATTAGTTTGTCCTGATATTTTGGGTATATGTGCTTCTCCTCATATGATTGCATGTATAGGTTGGCGAATGCCGGACCCACATTACTACCCATCGCCGTTCCGGCAACTTACCCTGAAGTAACTCTTCAGGGTAACTCTTACCCTGAAGTAACTCTTACCCAAGATGTTACTCAACAAATCCATAAGGAATTCCGTTGGCGGTTTTTTTTGTCCATTTTCTACTAGTGCCTCCCTACATGCCTGTATGCCCTCTGTCTGAGGGATCACCGTATACAGGTTGCTTACGTCACATGTGACTAAAGTATACCCGTCTGGTTTATACTTTGTAAATATCAATCCGCCACCTCAAAAAAGGGGAATACTATATTCCCAATTTCTTAGAGTATTCCGGAACAACACAGATAAGAATGTAGCGGAGGTCCAAGTATTGGAGATGAGAGACAAATTCATAAGACGGGGGTACCAAGAGAAGCATATTCAAATAGAGCTTGATAGGGCTAGACAGGGAGCCCCTCAAAACATATCTAGGACCCCAGGGGACAGAATTCAAAAGAAAATTATATACAGTTTGTACTACACCCCCAATAGTGAACACATTAAAAACAGTGTTAAACAACATTGGGAAGTATTAAGCTCCGATACCAACCTCCCATTTGAGAACAGTATACCAGTATTTGCCCATCGGAGAGGCAAAAATCTAAAAAATATATTGGTCAAAACAGATGTTCCGGTTGGGCCCCTTAAAAAACAATGGGACTCTAAAACTAAGCTGGGGTGTTTTCCATGCACGGAATGCCAAACTTGCCGATATATCAACTCGGGGTCAGATTTACCCCACCCGCATAAGGGGTATAGGGTGAGAATTCGCCACAGACTATCATGTTTGAGCAAATTTGTGGTATACATCATTATGTGTCCATGTGGCCTATACTATGTGGGCAAAACTACCACTACAGTAAGAGAAAGAATGGCCAATCATAGGAAAGCCATTCGATCGGCAATCCAGGAAACAAAATCCACGGATATGAGCACAAGATATGGGGAACAATCAGTGGCCCGACACTTTGGGGAGGCCAAGCATTCATTGGCCAATCTGATATGGATGGCCATAGATCAGATCAAAGTCATGGCTGGACTGGACAGGGATAGGGCATTACTGAAATGTGAAGCTTGGTGGATCCGTTACTTAAACACTTTAACCCCTAGGGGTCTTAATGAAACATGTTCACTAGCTTGTTACCTATAATTACATGCTGTGGTTGTCAATTTTAATGAGTAAATAATAGTATCCATTTTAGATAACCTTGAACTACAGATTTTATATACAGCTAAAACTCACGGATTCAAGTTATAACTTTTTATATTAGATATAGTGGTTTTAATATATAATTTATTGTTCTTCACTATAGGAATTTTAGTGTATTGCACTAGATCACTTTGCCCAATTACGATGCTGTCTATAATCACTATTGCACTTTACCTCACAGGCACGATACCTACCTGGGTGCCGTATCTGTTCCCTACAAATTGGGTCCTTTATTGGTAATGGAGATCTGGGGAGTCACATCCAGAGCCTTGGAATTTTTACACAGGACATGGGAGAACTCACGAACTGTGGCCGCCCACGGAATCCATAGAACTGACAGGGAATGGATGACGACAAAAAAGAGAATTATTTTAGCAGGTGGATAGAACTGAGAAATACCCAGAGCTGATGGGTAAATGTGCATTTATGTGTTAGTGTAAAAGGATTTATTTTTCATTAAAAATACTGTTTTGAAATCTTTTTTTTATTTTTATATTAAGGTATCAAATCTTAAATTTTATTATAAAAAACACAAAACATTTTGGCTCTTAGGCCTAAAGACCCAAGAGCCAAAGCATTGTGTGTTTTATTGTTTCTGCACAAATAAAGTTGGATACTCCAATAAAAGCAACTGAAGACTGGACAACCCTATTTTGTTCTATTAAAGGGATGTTTTTGCATGTTTGGCAGTATGGATGCCAAAAGGGCTGGACTCCTAGCAGGTACCCTGTAAATATTTTTACTAAATATCCCTGTGCATCTTGACATTTGTATACTGTAAGTCATTTGATGAGGAATTCTCAAGTCTGGCAATGAAAGTGTTAAGATAGGAAGAAAGTGAGTTATTTTCAAAAAACAGACCAGAAAGTACTGACATCTGACAGTCGCCGAATATCAAAATGCACCCACTGCAGTCCTGTTGAGCATGACAAGAAGTATCATTCATCAAAAGACTGAAGTAGCCTTTTTAAAATTTCCTCTCTGAGTCCAAATGTGTCAAATTTACTTTCAAATCCTTTCCTTTCTGATGTACTATGTATTTAATAAAACAACTTAAATAAACCTGTATAGATGACTATTATTGAAAAGAGCTTAAGTAATAATAAAATGCTGGCTATTTGCTGTGTGATGAGGAGCTAAAATGCAATGCTTTGAACTTTAAAAACACCAACGTCTACATAATTATTGATGTGGTTGTAGAAGCTGCTTCTTTTCTTCTAAAAATCCTTTCCATCTAGTGCTAAATTCTGGCTAACTAACCCTTTATTAACACATTAGCTTTTAGGCTTAAATGGGACTGGAATGACCAGCCACTGAAAATGTTGTGTACCGTGGAGAGAGGCAGCATCAATTATTGGAACATGGTATTAAAAAATATAAGGGCACAAGGAAGACCTAGTTCTGGTAGGAGAGGCTGAAGTGCCTGAAGTCTGTACAAGGCAAGATGCTCACCTTGTCTAAAGGTAGAAATCACCTTGGTCTCTAGTTAATCATATTACACAGCAGTAAAACCAAAAAAGTTGGAATTCTTCTCAAAGGACAATTGAATAGAAAGCAACATGGTGGCACAGCCAGTTCCCCAATCTAATTAAATCTTCTGTATAAGTAATTGCAAGTTTTCTTAATAAAGATGCTTTCAAACTATAAGATGTTATATAATATGGGCTACTTTTTCTTTAACTTTAGATTAGATTTTTAGTTTTCCTTTAAGAATTAAATATTCTCACTTTTTAGGGGATCATAATTTGCAGATAAAGGGTCAGTTATATTACTAATATACTACCTAAAGGCATTATACAACATATATTGTACACATCCTAATGGTTTTCCATTGTGGTAGACTGGACTGGTTTAAAGCATCTCTAAAAAAAAGAGCCAATCAATTTGGTGTGAACGATTACTGGATATCCTGCTAAAGATGATGTTCTGTCAGACTAAATAGCCTTCATTCAGCCTCATGTATAAGCCTCACACTCAAGTGTTAAATGGTGGACATCACTATATATCAGGTCACTTACAGTGCAAATATACAGGGTTATTCAATAAAAGTTCTTATCGTTCAAAATGGTACCAATTTTGCCCCAAACAATCAGATGTTAACTTTCAAATGTTAAAGATTGGATTGGTTGAGGCAAAATTAGCACCATTTTAAACGATAGGAACTTTTATTGAATCTCCCTGATTATTTATTAATGACTTTATACCAATCTATGTGAACAACAGTAACAACAGTTACTGTGTAAACCATAATTAAAAGAGTGGAGTTGAATTAAACTTTACTTATTGATTGCAAGTAAATAGAGATTTAACATTTTGTGTAGGGGTGTCAAACTTGCGGCCCTCCAGATGTTTAAAAACTATAACTCCCATCATATGCAGCAAGGGAATGCTAGGAATTGAAGTTTTCCAACATCTTGAAGGGCTGCAAGTTTGACTTTCCTGAATTTTAGTGCAGTAATTTAACCAGCGTGCAGAAGCTGTAATTTGCAAACATTGTTTTTTCTTCAAGATCAGCTTGAAGGTTACAGACAGCAGCCGAAGAATCCTGCCCATGCAGATGCTCTCCATGATGAAGTATATTGCTTGAGAGCTGTAAATATAACGGTGGAAACTCTGCAAGACAAGTGAAATCCTCCTAAAATAAAAATGCAAGATTGTCATTTTTTGTAGAGTCTGGCTAATCAAAGTGCCCGAGGAGTTTCAATTACCATTCACACAAATTGGGTTTATTCCAGTTTAATGCAATGTGAAGGTTCTGCACATAAAAGCAAAGTCAGAAAAAAATGCAACGACATGTCTAGCAGAATTCAACCTAGCCCGGGGATTTCCAGCCTGCAGCCCTGCAGATGTTCGCAAACTACAACTCCCAGCATCTCCTGGCTGCAATAGCATATGTCTGCATCTCTGTACTATGAAAAATGTGTGAACGGATGAAAATAATGCATAGCTTTATTTCAACTTCCACGGGTTTCCATGGACATAAGATATACAGCAAATATATGCATTACTTTTTCCTGTGCTCATAATCTGCAGCAACTAGATGTTATCCAACTTTATCTAACTGTAGAAGAGCAGTAAAAGCTAACATCTGCTTGGTTAATAGCGATTAAGAGCAAGGGCAAATATTTGCACCTACAGTATGGGCTATAAAGTGTCTATTCAAAATGAAACCATTCTTTTAGATATACAGTATGTTACCATTAAAGGGCATGTCCTGCTTAAAAAAACTTTTCATAGAAATGTTCATGTTCAAACCCAGGTTTCACATTATCCATATCTTCCAAAGATGCCCCTAATGTGACTTACCTGACCTGGTCTCTCGCCACCTGGGCTCCGCCCCCTGATTGAGGAACAGTGAAGATCTGCGCTGACAGCTGCTCTACTTCCTGTTGCTGCTGTCAGGTAATTGGGGGTGACATCACGTTGCCTCTTAACTGACAGCTGCAACCAAAAAGTAGAGCGTCTGTCAAATCAGAGGAGGAGCAGCAAGGGACCAAATTAGGTCAGACACTTCAGGAGCATCTTTGGGATGTATGGATAATGCGAAACCTGGGTTTAGGGTGGTGGTGGACATTTCTATGAAAAGTTTATTTTAGGCGGAACATGCCCTTTAATTTACTACAATTTGCTACTTTGTATGAGACTTTTTATATCCCTAAATTGTCATAAATGTTACTTTTTTTTTCTAATTAGTTTCTACGGTTTTATTGTTTGCACACAGCTGCTCCCACCCTTTACCATGTACCCCAAAGCCACAGTGTTACATTTTTTTCAGTAAAAAGCCTCTTCGCTGGAAATTCAGTTCATATTTATTTTAGCTTTAATTCTCTTTTAATAACAGAGATGAGGGAAACAAGTTTGCAAAATTTCATAGTTAGCATATAATTAATTTAAAAGTCTAATAGCAATATTAAAAATGGCACAGGGATCATGCACCAATGTACAAAAGATTTAAAAAAAATTTAAGCACATTAAAAGAAATACAGGATGGCAGCTCCCATCCACAATCACGGACATGGCTGCCGGTCCCGCCCCCTGCTTGCAGTTTCAGAGGGCTGGTACATTACACGTGGGAAAGAGGTAAGGTAAGTAAAGATCGGGGGAGTTCCTGTAAAATCTTTTATGGTGGTTGGGGCTGGGGGAAGGATAGCTACTATTTGGGCAAAAGTCCAAAAATGGGGTGGACATGCCCTTTAAAAAACAGTTAAAATAAAAAGTACATCCCAATATTGAGGATTATGAGCCCAAAGAAAACAGATTCTGCCAGTTTTCCTTCAGGCTTCAGCACTATCTTTAATACAGGACTAGTCCAGGACTAACCTGGCAAATGAAAACGGTATGTGCTGTAGCTCCTTAACAAAACGATATTGTGAGGTATATATTGTGAGGTATATATTGTGAGGTATTTTGAATTGGGAACCAATAAGGTTGATGGAGGCAGGGTTATCCAGGCAGGGGTGTGTCCCGGAAGGCATATTTCCCAGGGTGGGATGTCTGTAAAAGAGATCATATAATATATAATTTAATATGATATATAATGTAATATGAAAACAAATCTGTCTTGTTGAATAGAAAACAAATAAATATATGCATTCTGTCTAGAATTGGTCATGGGGGTTGTGCCTTGTTCTTTATGGGAATATAAGCTACTTTTTCTCTGTGCATTATTGTCAATTACTAACTATTAACTATCCACATTCAAATCTCCAGAAAGCAGAAAAGATAGAGAACGGAGCTTCAGGTATTGTATTAGTCCATATATATCTAATGTGTAATATGTACATTTTTTGTGTATTTGATTGTGATCTAATTTACCTTATTTTATTGTTTATTTCTATATCAGCCAAGATGAGTTGGGAGGAGTTTGTGAAATACAGTGAAGGTGAGCCTGTTATATTCAATAGATCAACTGGACTTGAAGTTTAGTTTAGCATAGAAGAGCCAATTCCTTGGGTCAGGACTCAGCCGTGTACCTGCATCTTAAGGATAAAGGACATGCCTTTGAAGATTGTAATGCTAACATATTGGCATATAAGGAACGTTACTGGTTCAAGAGAGGTGTCAACGAGGCCATTTATGTGAAAATAAAGAAACCAAGCCTGAATAGAGGTGTGTGTGTGTGTGTGGGGGAGGGTTCGACACCAACTGTCTGCCATGTACAATGCTGTTTTGACACCTTACCCTGGGCATTCCTGTAACACCTCTTAGCCACTATGCAACCATGCCCTTAACACCTGGCTGTGATATGCTAATTGGGATTTTCCAGGGTGCATAATTGCCAAAGATTCTTGTACAAGTCATTCTGAATTGAGAAAGCCAGTCGGATGACTAGCGAAATGTCTTCAAGAACTAAACTTCAAGTCCAGTTGAAAGTCAGCTATTAGAGGTGTAATGTGGGTTCGAATAGAACTCAGTTTCAAATAGAATCTGAGGGTTTTGAAGTACAGACGAAACTTTCGTAACTCCAGAATTTCATGGAACCCTGATTTTTCGAATTTTTGATTTTCATCAAAAATCAAAAGTAGACAATCATCGAAAATCGAAAGTAGACAATTATCGAAAATCGAAAGTAGACAATTATCGAAAACCGAAAGTAGACAATTATCGAAACTCAAACTTTAGAACTTTCCGAAAATTTAGAAAATTCGAAAACGGAACGAAACTTAACAGTTTTGAACTTCTGTCAGCTATACAACCTCATTCTGGATTTCTTAATATCTCTCTTCCTGCTCACTAAGCTCCATCACAGTGCAGTAGGCACAGTATAATAAACCCAGTCTCAGTCATCACCCCAGGCAGCTGCAGGGTTAATATTAATACAGTCTCTATGTTGCTGTCAATCACAGGGCAGACTGGATACATTTTTGAAACAAACAAAAGAAAATGCTGCTTCTCATTCACAGCTGAATTAACAATTTAATAATCTATGAAACAGTCTGTGTACAAACAATGTAACAATCTATGGGGTTGAACAGCAGTACCAGTAATCCCCCCTAAACACACCCCTGTCTTATATACTAACAAGGAGATTCAATAAAAGTTCTTATAGTTTAAAATGGTGCTAATTTTGCCCCAACCAATCAGATCTTATTTAACATTTGTAAGCTTACATCTGATTGGTTCGGGCAACATTAAAACCATTTTAAACATAAGAACTTTTATTGAATAACCCTGTAAGAGAAAGATGTAAATGCACAGACGCCAGACCCATTGCAGTACTCTGAATGGCCATTAGGTGCTGGAGAGAATTGGAAGAAATCCCTAATATTAACCAAAGGATTACACCAGCTCGGCTTGGAAAGGGTGGTGGTGGTTTGGTGGAGCTTTGGGTGGTGGGGCGTTGGTGGTTGCAAGAATGGGTGATGGTGAGATGGATGTGCGCTGGAGGATTTGTGATTCTTTAAAGAATCGGGTTGCTAGTTTAATCCTAATACGCTGTTTGGAAAAGGTATGTACTGAAGGAGGAAATTACTGTGATTTCTTACTTCCTGTACTGTAGTTTATAGTTTACAGTATTTGAGGTTGAATAAAGGCATACGTCCATCCAGTTCAACCCATCTAGCAATATCCTCATTTCCTGCCTAACTGTTGATCCAGAGAAAGGCAAAAAACCACCAAATTTATGAAGGGGAAAAAAATTCCTTCCTGACTCCAAGTGGCAATCAGAAATTTTCCTGGATCAACTACTTTATATATCAATACCAGTAACTTGCAACATTCCTTGTTTGCAGAAACTCATCCAGCTTTTTTTTTAAACTGACCAATGAACTTGCCATACCAATGTCCACTGGAAGACAGTTCTATAGCTTTACCGTTCTCACAGTGAAAAACCCTTTCCGAACTTGGAGCCTAAACCTTTTTTTTTTCAAGTCTTAAGGGATGTCCTCGTGTCCTCTGACATGTTCTGTTGGTGAACAATGCCCCAGATAGTTTATTGTATGGCCCATTAATGTATTTATACACAGTAATCATATCCCCACGCAAGCGCCTTTTCTCCAGCATACATAATTGTAAATTTTCCAGTCTCTCTTCATATTCAAGCTCCCCCAATCCCCTTTTTAATTTAGTTGCCCTTCTCTGAACCCTTTCCATTTCAAAGATGTCCTTTTTGTACACAGGATTCCAAAATTGCAAAGCATATTCCAAATGAGGCCTTACCAATGCTTTGCAAAGAGGGAGAATTACATTTTCCTCCCTTGAATCCATACCTCTCTTTATACAAGACAATACCATGCTGGCTCTGGCTGTTGCTGCCTGACACTGCTTGCTACCTTTAAGCTTGTTATCCACCAAAACTCCAAGATCCCTTTCCAACAGGGATTCACTTAACACAGAGCCATTTATAGTATAAGTAGCGCAAATGCATCACCTTACATTTATCAACATTGAATCTCATCTGCCATATGTGACAATCTATCTAGATCCCCCTGCAACGATTGCACATCCTCTTAAGTTTTTAATGGTCGACAAAGTTTTGTGTCATCAGCAAACACAGAAACCTTGCTGACAATACCAACTTCCAAATCATTAATAAATAGATTAAATAGAAGCGGCCCCAACACAGAACCCTGGGGCACACCACTTAGCACTTTTGTCCATAATGATGAAGCCCCATTTACAACTACTCTCTGCATCCTATTCATTAACCAATTTTCTATCCATGTACAAATGTGACTCCCCGGACCAACAGACCTTAGCTTATACATTAGTGGCCTATGGGGGACTGTATCAAAAGCCTTTGCAAAATCCAAGTAAACTACATCTACTGCTATGCCAGAGTCTAAATTTCTACTTACTTGCTTGGCCTCATAAAAGCCAAGCAAGTTAGTTTGACAAGATCTATTCCTCCTAAATCCATGCTTGTTACTACTTATAATGTCAGTCCTTGAAACATACTCTAGAACATGTTCCCTTATTAAACTTTCCAGGATCTTCCCCACCACTGAAGTTAAACTTACAGGCCTGTAATTACCCGGCTGTGAACGACTACCCTTTTTGAATATTGGAATAACATCAGCCTTTTTCCAATTCAGAGGCACACCACCGGACATGAGGGAATCTGCAAAAATAAGAAACAATGGCCTAGATAAAACTGAACTTAGCTCTCTAAGTACCTGAGGATGTATTTTATCCGGTCCAGGAGATTTATTAATATTAACCTTATTTAGTTCTTTCTGTTCCATATCCTCGGTTAACCAAAGTGCACGTAAATCTTTTATACCATTATTGCTACTATACTCTATGATATCTGTACTTGGATCTTCTATAGTGTATACAGAGGGAAAAAAAGTATTCAAGACATTTGCTTTATTGCCATCCTCCGTAACTAACTTAACAAGGCATATCCTTCTAAATTTACAGCCCAGTCGTGAGAACTGTTTAACCACATTTCTGCTATACCTATTACATCATACTTTTCATTCAATGCCATAATTTCCAATTCACCCATTTGTCAGCCAGGCTTCTCACATTTACAAACATACATTTTAGATTATGATCCTGTAATTTATTCGTACACTTAAATACACATGCCTCCTTATCCCTATGCTAGCCCCACCCCCCTTTCCGCCCGCCACTGGCCTATCTACACCCTGCTTTCCTCCTGGGCTATCTATCCAAGTGAGACTGCTAATACCGTCCCCCCCAAACCTAGTTTAAAATGTCTTCCAACCCTCTAGCCATCTTCTGCCCTAAAACAACTGCACTGCCATCAGTGAGGTGCAACCCATCCCTACTAAAGAGTCTGTAGCCGACAGTAAAGTCTGCCCAGTTCTCAATAAACCCAAACCCTTCTTCCTTACACCATTAATGCTCCTAAGCTCCCGCTGTCTCCCTGGCTTAGCACGTGCGGTAATATTTCTGAAAACACTACCCTGGAGGTCCTTGCTTTTAACTTGGCCCCTAGCTCTCGGAAATCATGTTTAAGGACCCCACTTCCTCCTC
This sequence comes from Hymenochirus boettgeri, assembly GCA_019447015.1. Taxonomy (NCBI): domain Eukaryota; kingdom Metazoa; phylum Chordata; class Amphibia; order Anura; family Pipidae; genus Hymenochirus; species Hymenochirus boettgeri. Next base: position 179,772,961 of record CM033475.1, on the reverse strand, counting down.
TAACTTTGTCATTGGAACCAATGTGAACCAAGACCGCCGGGTCACACCTGGCCCCACCCAATAATCTGTCTACACGATCCACCACATGCCGAACCCTAGCACCAGGCAGGCAACACACAGTTCGGCATGTAGGGCCTTGGCGGCAGATTACCCTATCTACCTTCCTTATAATGGAGTGCCCTACCACTACCACCTGCCTTGCATTCCTGACCCTTCGTTCCTCCTCCCTTGTATCAGAGATGGCAGTTCCCTGGGTGCTCAAGAGGTAGTAATTCAATTGTGATAATTTTTTGCAGTAATGGAACTTTGTATATAAATGTCAATCATTAAGTATTAAGATGTTACTGAATTAGTAGTGGGTCACTTGCTTTTAAGGCTAAATCTGCAGTAGAAGTGGTACATGAGAGACTAAGCCATAATGTGGGGATTGTCTGTGCTCTAGAATTAGATAACACTAATATAAATGTGACATAAAAGGGTAACAAATAGGTTATGTTTTTTTTTCCATTCTCTTGTGTTTTTTTAATTATATTGTATAAATTCTGGCTCACGCATGCATACAAATACAAAAGTTTTTCCATAACTAATAACACAGTGCATGTATTGAAGAGGATAAAGTAAATACCAAGGCCAAGAACAGCAAGAGTGAAAATAGTAAATACATTAAAACATTTAAAGTACCCCAGTTCTTTATAGATGTTTTGTTGTTCTGACAATGTTCCAATTTGCTGGCCTTGGCTTAATGTAATAATGTGTACATTATATACTACATGCATAAAAAAAACAAATATTTAAAATTCTCTTACAAAACACACCAAAAAATGAATCAGTCTTCATAAACACAGTTAACATATTATATATTAATGAACATACAGTATATAATAAATTTAAAAAGAAGTTATTTATGAACTTAAATTTATCTGACTTTAAAGGAACAGTAATGTGTGAAATAATGGCTGTAATAATCTTCACTGCTGATGCTATTGATGCTTGGACACTAGGGATAAACATATCTGGTGTATCTGGAATAATAAAAAGTGCTGGCTGCTTTTTTACTTGGTCTTTATTTCTCTTATACCGAACTTGTCTTTCTGAGGCCCTTCTTGCACCTTCCATCTATTTTCTTGTTTTTTTGGACTCTGCAGTTTCGTAATGTTTATTCCATGTTTATGCAATGCATATTTTACATGGAGTAGTAAAACAGCTGACAGCTCAGTGGCTCAGTAGTTACATTGATGACTTCCAGCTCTGAAGCCCTGAAGTTTGTATGTTCTCTGGTTTCCCCCACAATCATAAAGACCAGATAACTTGTGTTTGGGAGATAAAGTGACTAGATTGTAAACTCTTTGGGGGAATGGTATAATGTGGCTTTGGATCAATGTTATTGTAAAGTGCCACAGAGAACATTGTTGCTATATAAAGCTATGATAATATAGTCCACACAGGACACATTTTTGCTGTTTGTTGCTGCTAAACAAAAGCATAATCTACTGTGCTACTGAATATTACTCCATCTGGTTATTATCTAACAAAACCCCATGTATCCAAAAGAAGAAAAGGTTACAGGTCGCAGATAATGGCGTATACAATCCAAACATTATTGTGTGCGGCATAAAAACGGACAGGGGAAAATTCAGGACACAAGGGAAAGGGGAAATTATTGTTATTGGAAGTAAAATCCAATGGCAGAAAACTGGGGCTAAATTTGCCTAATGTTTGCTGCACATGGATTCAGACTGGAGATACCCAATCTAGAAATAAGATATTTTCCCCCCATGGTTGCCAAAGATTTAAACTTCCCATAAATAAGTGTATGTATTTATGTAATAATGGTTACAATATAGACTAATGATATAAGGTTGCAATTTATTGAAATTGAACACATTATATAGTAATGGTAATAGGTTTCAGTAGGGGTCACTACAACTTCCTCTTGCTTTAATCTGTTTAAGTTCGCACCATGCGCTTTATCACTTTATTTGAATTGTATTGTCTGAAGAAGGTGTTTGAGACACCAAAACATCACACATAAACAATGATTTGGATTTAGACTGGTAGTGCACTATGGAAATGTTTTCTATGTGATAATGGTGGCCCTGTCAATGGCAGCATAGCAGCACCCAGCGGAACATATCTGTTGGTATGGAAGAGTTGGGGGATACATTTTCCCTTTGTATCTGAATATATATTATATAATATATATATAAAAGGCTGCACTTGTGGCAATAACCTTTTATATGGTACTGTGGATATTTGTGGATTTTTATTCACATTTGTTATGTAACAGACTAGTAAAGAGTAAAAGTAAAGCCTGAGTAAAGAACTGCATGAATCAGATGTAGGATCCCATAATTATTAAATGTCACACTGACAAACGCCTTTGAAAAATGTGCAGGGCTTCATATTTTTGCAGTGCAAACTGTTCCTTCAACTAATCACATTAACAATTCACATAGAAACTCTCTTAGAACACAGCATGCCAATATGAATTATGTGTTCATCCAGATAAGGGATAGGCAATTGTCTGTACTTGAGCTACTGAGAAACATCCGCCTGTCAGTCTGAGTAGAAATTCAGCAACAGCTGGAGCATTGCTAGTTCCTATTTCTGACCTAGATGCTAAATGAAAGAGCAATAAATTAGCCACCTGAGAGAAAAGGCTTATTACAGTCAATGACCCATCAACTTGGTTATAGTTCAAAAAAAGAGACTGAAATTGAATTTACTGTAAATGTATTTTACATCCCTGTCCCATTTTGTTTCTAACTTTGAAATAACACTGTGATGTGCCACTAGTACAAGCACAGTGCCTCAGTGGTTAGCTAAAGTCCTGAGTTCGATTCCACCCTTGGACACATCTGCAAGGAGTTAGTATGTTCTCCCCGTGCTTGTGTGGGTTTCCTCCGGGCACTCCGGTTTCCCCCACAATCATAAAGACATACTGATAGGTTGTATGTGTCAAATAAATGTGCTTAGATTGTAAGCTCTTCGGGGCAGGGCTAGATGAAAATGTATACATGTAATTGTAAAATGCCATGCCATGTCGCAATATATATCCGCAATAATAATAACAGCACTGGTGGATATTATACAGTCACATTGTTTTTTTTCTGTCTGTCATATAAATTACTGTCTGTGTGGTAAAATATCAATACCGGCGTGAATGACCTATTTAACTGTGTTGTGGAATTTTCCGACAGGGCTGAAACATAATGCAGTTAGTGTAAAATACAGTACCACACAATACCTCCAACCATCAATACCGCCTTGGTACTGCCAACTGCCTCATAAAATTCAGATGTGGAAGGTACAGTCCCATGGTATGGCCACATTCTGTGTTATTCTGGAAGTATAACCAAGCCTCATGGGCCTTTGTATTGCACCACTGCAGTACTGCAGCCAGGACATTGCTTAAAGTCTGTTTGGAAACAAAGGAACATATCACCTCATAAAAGGCAAGTAGTATATTGTTGAGGCTCGGATATTGATGTGAAACCATGGCTTGGGGTCTGAGCTTATAATGAATGGCGATTTTATAAACCAATTGATTTCCTTCATCAATATAAAAGGGACAGGCTACAGAACAGCAACAAAACTTTAACGTGAAGAGTAAGATGTTTAGTGTAAAAGGTGTAATAAGGGACTTTTTTCTGACTTTGTACATACGTACCCCTTGTCCTGGGTCGCTCGCATGACCCAGGATGCATGAGAAAAGCAGCTATACACTAAGCAATAGATGGCTGAAACATGGACACACGTGTGTATGGAGAGAGAGATTCAAGACATGAATTCAGCTACAGTACCAAACTAAAGTTTAACATTCTGGTTTATTTTAAAGTTCTCCAAGTACTTATGTTTTCATGAATTAAACAACATATTTTTGGATTTTGGAAGCAGTGAATATTTGGGGAAAGTATTATAATTACAAAAGTTCATTTTAGGCCTATTATTATAGCATATGTAACGGGCTGTGCACATTTGCTTTGTATAACAAAAGGTCAGATATTCATGTGATGTGGTACATTATAGAGCACCATTACTGTATAAAGGCAGGTGCCTCTCCAGGCTAATTGGCTGCACTTATTATCACCTCGATACGCTCTCCTTTGCTAAGTGAAATAAGGTTATTTCTTTGCCTCTACGGCTCAAATTACATTTTATTTTGGAAAAAAGCAGAATCTCAGTTCCTGGTTTACTAGAATGAAATAAACTGTCAGGATTTAACGTGAACTTGCTTTTCTAAGTAAGACATATGCAGGGCTATGTACCGAGAGTCTCTATCGCTCTCTATTGCCCCCTTTAGGCAATGCACTGGGCTGATAGTGGCTTTCAATGCATTGTGACTGAAGTTTGCCTTTAGCAAATCTTTAACACCAGCTATCTGCTGGTGTTAGAGATTACGGCTTAAAGCGCCGCTAATGGCTCAGTACATTGTTTGCGTCAGTTACATGACACAAATTTTGCGTAATGCCGCAAGTGCCGTTAGTTGTGTCTTAAATTCACATTAACGCTTGATACATTGGTTAACATGACTTTAAGACACAAATAGCCGATAACAGATTTCGGTACATAGCCCTAATAGGGTGATTTTTCTAAAAAAGGGAAATACTGATAATGATGACCAGCTACAGTTTTATTTTTTATTGTGATTTACATTGTGACTGTAAAGAAGCTTTAAATTGTAATGGACATAAACACCAAGGCTCCTTATATACCAACTCCATCCAGCAGGGGGTATCAGTGAGTAATAAGAGACAAGACATCCCTGCTCTCTATGGCTAGGAGGACAGAAAGTGAAAGAAGATAGAAGTGTGTGGTGATGTGCTCCTGCTGGGACTGATCTGTTTAGTGTGATTCCTTATACAGTCTGTGTACAGTGTGTAGTGTGATGTCCTGACTGTAACACCAGATCTTGTGTATAAGATCCTGTTACCACCTGCTGGGAGGACAAATTATTGGACAGACAATTTACCTTATTGGATACAAACTCTGAGGCAACAGGTAAGTGTACACCAACGTACAAGGACACACAATATGCAGGCCTGGTCAATATTTGAAGTGGTGCACCGTAGGCAGGGACTACTCCATTACTTCACATGTTATGTGGGGAAACTGTTTAAGTTTTGTTATTAAATCATTGCAATACTTACCGTTAAATGTAATTAAAACTTGTTTATCTTGTTTAAAGAAAGTAAGTGCACTGTCTGCTTTATGCCAGACCACCAGAGGAGCCCACTGTGTGCAATGCTATCCATAATCCTTCCATAAAGCAGTGATCTGGTACAATATTATTGGTAAAAAACCAAAAGCGATCCTTTATAAATACTGCCCATACATAACCACACACTGCCTAGGTAGGGTAGTTACATTTCCCTCTCCTTTCCCAATACATGAACACACAAGTAGAGAAAATGCTATGGGTAGGGAAATCTAGACGTGCCTGCATTAGTATAATAAATTGTCATTCTGAGTTACACTAAAGACAGGACTACAGCACCAAAAGAGAGGGAGCTAAGGATCTTTAATGCATCACCAAAGCCTAACATTTCCAAACTTTCTGCCTAATGCTGCTTCCTTTTCCTTGATAAAATGTATCTTTATCAGGGGTGTCTCTAGGCTTTTTGCCACCTGAGCCAAACTTTGAATGCCACCTATATGCCGCCGGCACAATGGGGTGGGCGTGGCTTGAATGTGGGTGTGCTTGGCTTGCTTGTGGCTTTGCCGGTGGGAGCCGTTTGGTCATTTTGAACTTGGCATTTATTTAAACAGTTTCTTTAAATAGACATTTAACCACAATTTCTGAAGAATAAAAAGTTTTAGCCAAAAGATTTGTAAGCCTTTCACCACGTCAAGGTAGACTCTTTTAGAAGAGTCTATTATCTATTATCTAAAGCTAATCTAAACATATGAAATGCCTTTTAACAATACCTAACGCATTAAGTGATGGAAAATGGGAAAAAAAGTAAATATTTAGAAGAGCAATCTAGTGCAATCAGTGAGAATAGACAGTAAAGGTGCCAAACAGTGGAACAGACAGTAAAGGTCCCATACAGTGAGAACAGACAGTAAAGGTGCCAAACAGTGGAACAGACAGTAAAGGTCCCATACAGTAAGAACAGACAGTAAAGGTCCCATACAGTGAGAACAGACAGTAAGGGTCCCATATAGTGACGAAAGACAGTAAAGGTCCCATACAGTGAGAGCAGACAGTAAAGGTCCCATACAATGAGAACAGACAGTAAAGGTCCCATACAGTGACACAAGACAAAAAAGGTCCCATACAGTGAAAACAGACAGTAAAGGTCCCATACAGTAAGAACAGACAGTAAAGATCCCATACAGTGAGAACAGACAGTAAAGATCTCATACAGTGACAAAAGACAGTAAAGGTCCCATACAGTGAGAAAAGACAGTAAAGGTCCCATACAGTGACAAAAGACAGTAAAGGTCCCATACAGTGAGAACAGACAGTAAAGGTCCCATACAGTGACAAAAGACAGTAAAGGTCTCATACAGTGAGAACAGACAGTAAAGGTCCTATACAGTTAGAACAGACAGTAAAGGTCCCAAACAGAGACAACAGACAGTTAAGATCCCATACAGTGAAAACAGACAAAAAAGGTCCCATACAGTGAAAACAGACAGTAAAAGTCCCATAAAATGAGAACAGACAGTTAAGATCTCACACAGTGAGAACAGACAATAAAGGTCCCATACAGTGAGAACTGATGGTAAAGGTCCCATACAGTGAGAACAGGCAGTAAAGGACCTATACATTATGGACATGCGCATACAGTGCAAGCTCTATCAGGACCTGTCAGAGAAGCCAGCACTGGAGTGAGATCGCAGGTAAGTTCTCCCTGTTTCCTGCCTGTTCCTGGCTGTTTAGTTGAAGAAAGGGAGGTAAGACATAGCTTCTTTACCTCCCGAGTGGAGATACCCTTTAATAAAATTGGAAATGCAGCTCTTGCATTATGACCCATTTAATGGGGAATTAAGCCCCATTTTTTTTACAGGAGCAAGTAATTCTGCTCATGCTGTGCCTTTCTGCTTACTGCTGTTTAGTCATGCCTACTCACTAAAGAGAGTGGTGAGCTGTTAGCTGCTACATGAAGTAATGCCAACTGCTCCTGAATATGGTTACTCAGGAAAGTGCAAATAGGATTTCTTACTTCCCTGAGATAATGACTTTCAAATGGCAAAATGTTTTGAGGGGTAACACATATTCCCATATGTAAGGACATGGACACAGTCAAGAGGGGTGGTGGACTAGACCCATTTTATTTATTTTAAATAAATATAACTATGGAAGTTATGCAAACTCATACAGGCTCATTTACCCAGAGCTGCTATCGCTCTGGATAAATGCTCCTTTCCGTATCCAATATCGTGTACGCGAATGTGGGCCTGATAAGGGATATACCCACTGCGGGATTTTAACGACAACTTTTTGCTGGCATTAAAATCCAGTGCTAAAACCAACACAAACGCGACATTGAATCATGAGCATCGGATGCGGGGGTGATATTTGTGTAACCCGCGCATCCAACGCTAATATGGAGATAAAGTCCATATATTTGCCCAGCGACACTGGGTAAATTGGCCCCATAGTCCACAATATATGCTCCAGTCCCCCAATCACCTTAAAGATTCCCCCTCAGATGCCCCATTCATCCCACTGATGCACCAGCCATTCCATAGAGATCCCCCAGTCCTCCACAGATACCCCAATCACCCCACAGAGATGCCCCAGTACCCCACAGATGCTCCATTCACCCCACAGAGATGCCTACTCCCCCACAGATTCCCTACAGCTATCCCTGTCCCCCAGATGCCCGAGTCTCCCCCATATGCCCCATTTACCCCACAGATCCACAGCCAGCCACAGATGCCCCATTCACCCCACAGATGCAACAGTCCTGCACAGATGCCCAGTCAATCCACAGAGATTACCCAGTTCCCCACAGATGCCCCAATCACCCCACAAATACTGCAGTCCCCCACAGAGATGCCCTAGTCCTGCACAGATGCCTTAGTAACCTTACATATGCCACATTCACCCCACAGATGCCCCATTCCCCCGAAGATGCCCCATTCATCACACAGATGCTCCATTCACCCCACAGATGCCCCAGTCACTTCAAAGTGATGCCCCATTCAACCCACAGATGTCCCATTCACCCCACAGATGCCCCAGTTACTCAACAGAGAAGCTCATTCCCCCACTGATGCCTACTCCCCCACAGATGCCCCAGTAACCCTACAGTTATCCCTGTCCCCCAGATGCCCCAGTCTCCCCCATATCCCCCATTTACCCCACAGATTCCACAGCCAGCCACAGATGCCCCATTCACCCCACAGATGCAACAGTCCCACACAGATGCCCAGTCAATCCACAGAGATTCCCCAGTTCCCCACAGATGCCCCAATCACCGCCAAATACTGCAGTCACCCCACAGAGATGCCCTAGTCCTGCACAGATGCCTTAGTAACCTTAAATATGCCACATTCACCCCACAGATGCCCCATTCCCCCGAAGATGCCCCATTCATCACACAGATGCTCCATTCACCCCACAGATGCCCCAGTCACTTTCACAGAGATGCCCCATTCACTCTACAGATGTCCCATTCACCCCACAGATGCCCCAGTCACTCCACAGAGAAGCTCCAGTCCCCCACAAATTCCCTATTCACCCCACAAATGCCCCAATCACCCCACAGAGATGCCCAATTCCCCCACACATGTCCCATTCACCCCCAGATGCCCCATTCACCACACAGAGATGCCCCAGCCCCCCACACATGCCCCATTCACTTCACACTTATGCCCCTGTTTTCCACAGAGATCCCACAAATGTTCCCCCAAATGGCTACATACTCCTAACTCCCCTCCCTATATTGAAGCCCACTAAGATTCCATCACCATCGTTATCAACATTAACATCAGCATTATTATCCAGCAACCCACCACCAAGACACATTCTATCTTCTAATCTATTTAAGTATTTAAAATGCTGTCAGTCTTTGTTTTTCAATTGTACAGACCTCAGCACAGATCTCCTGCTACTGACTGAACGCATGCAATGTGGCGCATGACGTCACATTTCTCTTGAACTGCCAACGACCCTTGTTGGTGTGTCACATGCTGCCACCCTATTGGGTAAAGATGGCTGGAAGGAGCAGCGCAGCTCCCAATCCCAGTTAAAGAAAAAGCCCAGTCTAACCCTGGTTATCACGTGCGGGCACTGTCATTATACCCAGGCACACACCGTGACGTGCCCATGAGTTACAACAGCCGTGAACAAAACCCTGGAGCTGGTAAGCTAAAAAAGAAACTTAAGTGTGCCCTTTCACACAAAGTTGCCTCATGTTGCCTCATGAGATAGAGACAGCCCTAATCTTTAACACAGAGTTGTTTTTTGAGGTCCATTTGACATATTTTGCATTAATTTGCTAGGAAATTGAAATCCCTCTTGTTGAGCATTGAAGTGGCAGAGATTGCTTGTTTCAGACAGGTTTATTTTCTTACAGTATTTCTGGGATCTGCTTCTGCAAATTATCTGAATCATTTGATTTTCTGAATTTTTTATAGATTTCCCTGGTAGGTTAACAGATATCGCTTTATATCTATTTTGTTAGAAAAGAAATTAGAATAAAAATTCAGTGCATGCTATTCTGTCGAAAAGTTGACATAGTGGTTTTGTTCATCTCCAATTGTGATACTGATTTTTTTTTAAATTGAAAGCCCGGTCAGTACTTTCGTGCCAAACACTATGGTGAACACACAAAGTGCTTGGTGCGGTGGTTTGGACCATCTCCCTTCTCATTTGTCCAGCCACAACTGGAACCACCTTGAGGGGAACCATAGGTCCTCCCTTTTAGAAGGCCCACCAATACTGTCTTCAACCCCCCAGCAAGTCTCCAGGAAGGGTCCAATTGGGAAAGCTGAAGGTCCTAAAAAGAACCCAGTCTGTTGCACCACAAAATGGAAACAAACAAAACATTAAACAAAAATTGGGGAGTGGGGAATTAAGTGCAATAAACAAGGGTGCCATTTCATTCAGGCAAATTAATAGGAGTACAACATTTAGGGCCTAAGCCTCATCTGGAAAAATTATCCAGTCCCATTTAATGGGAAACCAGGATGAGCAGGGAATAGAACCAGGTGTGTACAAATTGCACAAGGAAAGTTGGGCTTCCATGCCAGCCCTTGGCCTGTGACCTCGATCAAGTGTAGTGTGCAGACCCATTCATTATCAGGCGGGTGTCTGGGAAAAGCACCCCTAGTTTGGGAAAAGTTTGAGCTGAGTAGCGAATTAGTTAATTAGTAATACTGTGATACTGATTATACAATATAATTTGTTGGGTTCTGGGTGTTCTGTGAAGGAAAAGCTGGTTTCTCAGACTGGAGAACAAGCTACAACAATGAAAAAGAAATGTGAACCTTAATGGAGAACTAAACCCAATTTTTATACTCCAGAATCTGAAAACAACCCCCCTAAAAATACCAATAAGCTATAAAATCCCACTTCAGTAAATTGTATTAAAGTAAATGTAAGCCTGTTAAGAACTGGATGAAGTATCTGTGTGTATGTGCAGTGTCAGACCACACCTCCTGACCTCAGTCACATGCTTCCTTGCTTTATCTGTCCTGTAAAAGGATTGGCTAGAGATTATTAATGGGTGTGACCAACTGTAACAAGTTTCAGCCATAGCTAAGGACTGAGCATGTGCAGAACATAATAGTCGTTGACCAAACTGTGTGATACTAGAATGCTGTGAAGTAAAGCACAAACCATATGTTATTTAGGTAAATTTCCCAGCCCCCATATCAAAATGAGAGGTAAGACACAGATTACTGGTTTTATACGAAGGTGTTCTGTCTTCCGGTTCAGTGTTGTTCTGTGGCTTTAGTTGTCCTTTAATCTTTGCAGTCAAATGGTCTGGGAGATAATCTAAATTATATCCAAATTCTCCCCCCCAAAAAGCACATATTGACTAAAATAAAAAATAAAATAGAAATTATAGGTGATTTGTGCACCGAATGTTTCATACTGTGACTTTACCTTTAATTTACATTTAAAAAAGGCCAAGCTAATTCTGTCAAATACCCCTTGGCTGCTGTGCTGTGTATGCTAAGGGAAGGACATTGTTTGGCACATCTGCAAACCAGCAGTAAAATCAATAGTGTAGTGGTTCTTGTTAGGAGTTTAAAGTATTAGTAAACAGTGGGGTTGAGGCTCTTTATGTTGGAAAGAGACAGCATTACTCAATGCAGTTACTAATATTAGGAATATTACATTTTCTTCCACAAATGCATTCTTGAATATACAGTTCATTCAATATTATGCTATTGTTGTTAAGCAGTATTTAAAGTGGAATGTTCTCATTCTGCTGAACACAACTAGAGCCCATAGTGATATAAGAAGTCATTATAGTCATTGTATTGCTTAGATTTCATAAGGAATTTTGACACTGTTACTGCATTTAGAACCTTAGTGATAAGATCTAATAACTGTGTTTATATTCTCCATTCATTTTCCCCTATTTTCTTCTAATCAGCCTCCAGTTATGAAAGTGGAAAAAAAACTGTCAGGGGAATTTTTAATTTCAATTTAGTTTTTGAAGTTGAATTTTGGCAGTGAAAACCAAGACGAATAGCCATGAGAAAATGTCCCTTTAAGCCATAGTATTTCATTTGAGATTATCGCCCCCTGGATCATAGTGGTAGACTTATTTACTGGGTATGGAGACACTTTATAATAGTGAAAATTCCCTTTAGGCACATCCACATACTCCACGAGTATAATGCATGTCAGCTCCAGCAAACTCATCTTTCAGGGTTATCCAACAGTTTTAATATAAAGGTTAAGACACACACACAAAAAAATAAAATAACCTCAAATTTCATTATTTATGACCCTGAAGTTTGTATATTTTCTGTAATACTTGGAGGAATTTAGTATTAGAACAATTTTTCGCTCGGTTACAGTTTTTCCCAAGTTGGTACAATAAATCTAAATAACTGAAGCCAATAGCATTTCCAAGGATATGCTTCAGGGAGCAATATTGTTTTGAAAAGATATAAGAACAATAATTTCTTTAACTTCAGTTTAAATTTTATTTTTTGAAGCCACATCAAAATGTTCCTCTTGATGCATGTCTGTGAGGGCTGCATTAAACTGCTTGTAATTAAGCAAGAAAAGGATTGCAAATAGTTTTTATGTTTCTGTTAAGATCTGGTTCTGTTAGAACTGTGTATCTAGGTTACACAATGAAAATCCTTATTTGTGTTAAACAATAAAGCAAAACAAACAACAAAAAAACAAAAACGTAACAGATCCACATAGACAGAACATTACTATTTCCACATGGAGAACACAAATCCTCCCAGGGGACCAGGCCACAATAATTATAATTTAGGGTGGGGAAAGAGAGGATATTTATTTCTGTGGGAGGTGGATACAAATTTCAATTGTGGAAAAAACAGAAATAGAAAACAGGATAGAGGCTATTTTTTAAAGTTTAGTTTGAAGGCAATTTTTTTGCTGAGGGAGATGATACAAGAGGAGGCAGAAAATTCAATACTGGGAGGAAAAAAGGAAGGATGCAAAATATACCTGTGTGTGAGAATCAGAGAGCATGAACACCATGAATAACAAAGAAAGTAGATCATAATTACGTAAGAAAGCTGATACACTAAGCCTTTATCACAACAAATTCATCTTCTGGTGGAACAGAGGGGTGATTCCCTTTGATTGTGGAGTGTAGAGGAAACCTGCCTAAAGTCTTTAAACAGATAAATTTGCGACAGTCAGTTTATTACAAATTAACCTAATCCCTTCAAAACTACTCCAGTTACTCTTCTTACTCTACTCAACCCCAGTCAGGTGACAGTTGGAAAGCGACAGTTGGAAAGCAACAGTTGGAAAGTTAAAAGTTTTGAAAATGTACTGTAGATTAATCCATTGGATCAACAGATTTTCGAAAACCACACTTTGAAAACAGGTTTGTTTTGAAATCGGGATTCATCACTACTTGCTAATATACTAACTTGGAAAAGTAGGCCATACATACTATTGATATTGTTGTACAATAATGGTATCATGTATGGTAACTGAAGACACTAATCACAAAACTTAAAATACATCTCAGAAAAAGATTGTTGCCCCTTCCCCCTGTAAATAAACGACCAGGTCTTGACAAAATTTAACAGCAAAGTGTATGAAACAGTTTGATCAATTTTCCTCCACTGTAATATCATTTCTGATGTAAACATTGTCAACTTACTGTCACAGTGTCGATATTGTACAATAGATAGTCAGGGTTTCCTCCATAGTCAACAGACATTAGTAAAATAGTTAAGAGACTTTAACTGAAATAATGCAACCTCACTGATATTTTCCAAGAGAGATACTGTAGAAGAAATTATGGCTAACAAGTGGTCTTGGGGCTGTTTATAGATCTTTCATGGCTGGATGCAGCTCCTAGATAAATCAGTAGTGCAGGTGGTTTTCCATTAGACTGAGTAGGATTGTATCTGTGTCAGTTTAATAAATAACAAATAAAAACAGGCGGAGGGGCGTGGCTTGCAGGCCCAGGGAGCAGTTGCATGGACTGAGAGCTCCTGGAAGCTGCCGTGTAAAACTCCACTTAAGACCCACTTACAGGGCTGGAAAATCTCCTAAAAGCGAGTCTGATATACCTAGAATGGGGAGAAACAAAACTGGAATGAAAAAAAATAATTCTAAAACACTTACCCAGTATTTCTTGGATGAGAAAGGGAAGCCTCCAGAAATCCAAGATGGCGGCGCCCATGATAAAGCCGAGTGCGTGCCAGATTCTCCAGCCGACCCACTTCAGGAACCTGAAATGACAGATAAACATAAAAGAAAAAGATTGGACACTGAACAAACAACAAATAAATACATGGATTTAATACAAAGGCTGGAAATGGCAAGCAGTGAGGAGGATTGCTTAGTTTTATCAGATGAATCTATGATCAGCAAAAGTAAGCAAATTTCCTTTCCTACATATGATATTATAATACATGAAGATCAGGAAATAGATCTCACAAACAAAGATAATATCTCACCGACAAATTTGTACACAAAAATCAAAAGTGACTCCATTCCAAAAACAAACTAAACAGCATTTTCCAGCCACAGAAAAACCCATATCTGAAGCAGTAATGAAGGAGTTACTTATATCACAACACAATGCATTTAATCTGGATATATCTGAAATGCTTAATTCTGTAAAAAAGGACATTACAGATATAGCTCAAAGAACCTCACACATTGAACATAAAATGGAACAGTTCACTAATTCATTTAATGAACTAGCAGATGCTCATAACCAACTAGATGATTCAGTATCCTACTTGTTAAATAAAGTTGCAGACCTGGAAGACCGTTCCAGAAGGAACAACTTAAAAATAAGAGGAATACCAGAAACAATCAAAAATAATGAACTGGAACAATATGTGCAAGAACTGCTAGAGATCACCCTACCAAATACTCCTCCAATTAGCACTCAATTGGACAGAACACACAGGTTGTTTAAATCTAAAAATACACCTCCTAATGCCCCAAGAGATGTAATTACGAGATTTCATTTCTTCCAAACAAAAGAACTATTTCTGAGATCAATCAGAAACAAAAGAGATTTGCCAGATAAATACATGAATCTACAATTTTTTGCAGATCTCTCACAAAACACAATGCAAAAAAGAAAATCATTTAAAACAGCTATAGAGATTCTCAACCACAACTCTATTACATACAGGTGGGAATTCCCAGTCAGTCTAACAATAATGAGAGAAGGAAAAGTCACCAAACTTACCTCACCTAGAGAAGCAATACAAAAATTCCAAGAATGGAACCTGAGAATCCCAGAAAAAATAATTAAAGAATTTAAAAATGGCAGCGAGGAGAGGAAGATCCCACAGGATTGGATTACAACTCCCCAAAGAAAGGAAAATAAAACCACAAATGGAAAAAATATCAAGGACAAACAACCGGATTCTTAACAAACTGGAACATTTTAAAGATAAATATCCAGCCCTAAACCTCTTAAAAATCAAACTCACGGTATTTCCCCCCCACAGTTTTAATAATGAAACCTGGAATGGGAGAATCCCCCTCCTCCCACCATGTCTGGGATCATTATAATATACAGGTCATGTTTTATATGTTTTATATGTTATATTTGTTAACTGTTTGTATAATCTATAGAGTTGCACTGTTTAAATATGGTACCTTGAATGCTGACCGTAAGGAAAAAAAAGAAGAGAATAATGTGGCCGAGAAGTCCCTGATTGACAGACAAAATCCAATGCAAAATTTAGAACCCTCTAAAAATGGTTTTAACAACTGTAACTTATAATGTAAGAGGGTTGAATTCCCCACAAAAGGGATTCTCACTAAATAAAGAACTTAACGAAATAAAAGCAGATGTAGTATGTCTCCAGGAGACACATCTGCTGCACCAAAACAGCATACTGCTGAAAAATAAAAAATTTCCCATATATATTCCAGGCTACTTTAAAAAAAAAAAAAAAAGAATAGTGGCGGTCTTGATCAGGGACTCTGTGGCATTCCAACTGAAAGATAAAGTTATAGATGATAATGGAAGATATGTGATACTGTCTTGCAAGATAAATAATTTGATGTATACAATTGTGAATTTATATGCACCAAACCAGAATCAACTCAGATTTATTAAAAGAACTATCAATAGGGCTAGAGAATTTAAGAACAATACAATACTTTTATTTGGAGATTTTAATCTAATTCTAGATCATGAGACAGATTTCAAAAATATAAGAACCAAGGGTAATAAGGAATTTAGAGAATGGTTAAAAAAAGAAGACCTCTATGATATATGGAGAGTAACCCATCCATTATTCATATTACTCACAAACCCATACATACTCAAGAATAGAGATGGAGGCTAAACTCATATATCCTATCTAAACCACAAATTAAAGAACAAATTAAAAAAGAATTAGAACAATACTTCCAAATTAATATGATACCTGAAACAGATATCAACTCAATTTGGCTTGCACACAAAGCATATATTAGGGGCATATGCATAAAAATTGCCTCAATACAAAAAAAGGAGAGAATTACAAAAAATGGATATTCTCCAAAAACTCACAGACTTAGAATCAAAACATAAAACACAACCAACAGAATCAATAAAAAAAGAAATCCAAAAAGTTAGAACCGAACTACATCAACTAAATCTTTATGAATATGATAGACTTTTGAGAAGACTAAAATCCAACCACTACATACAAGGGGACAAAGCAGGCAAAAATTTAGCTGACAGACTAAAATATCAAGCTGCTAAAACAAAAATAACACACATAACATCAGACACTGAAGAAAAAATTATTAACCCACAGAAAATAGCTGATCAATTCAGCCTATACTACAAAAAACTTATAATCTCCAAGAATCAACCCCCAAACCTATTACAAAAGATATTGAAGAATTCCTCTCAAAATTAGAAATCCCAACACTTACAATTCAACAATCAGAAGAATTAGGTAAACCAATAACAGAGATAGAGATATTTCAAGCAATCAAAACATTAAAACCAAATAAATCGCCAGGACCCGATGGATTAATGAATATTACAAACAATTACAAACACTATTAATACCATCCCTAAAAGCTACACTCAATAAAGCAATAGAAACTAATATATTCCCTCAAGAAATGACCAAAGATCTGGTTATCCCAATACATAAACAAGGGAAAGATCCAGCACTAACCACAAATTATAGGCCAATCTCATTATTGAACACAGATTTAAAAATTTACTCCAAAATTCTAGCTACCAGACTCAACAAATACTTACCTTTACTCATTCACTCCAATCAAGTAGGATTTGTACCAGGCAGAGAATCTATAGAAAATACAAGAAAAATAATCAATCTAATACATAAATGTGATTAAAAAAATATATTAGCCTTGTTCATCACGCTTGACGCAGAAAAAGCGTTTGATAGAATAAACTGGAATTACATGCAAATGGTACTGGAGAAATTTAAATTTCCAACTATATTTAATAACGCAATACTAGCACTATATAAAAATCCATCAGCTCAAGTATTAATATCCCAAATGCTTTCAAGTCCATTTAATATAACCAATGGTACTAGACAGGGCTGCCCTCTGTCACCTTTAATTTTTGCTCTACTTATGAGGCAATAAGACAAGACAACAATATCCATGGTATCCAATACAACAATTCAACCCATAAAATAGCCCTATTTGCAGATGATATCATACTTACAATAAGAAACCCAATGCAATCACTACCACATATCCAAAAACAAATAGAAACATTCAACAAAATATCCTACTACAAAATAAACGACACAAAGTCACAAGTAATACCAGTAAATATATCCATAACCCTCAAATTATTTCTCACTTGTAAATACCAATACAACTGGAAAATAAAAGAAACTACATATCTAGGAATGAAAATGACACAGAACAACTCCACTTTATATCAAAATAATTATTTACCACTCCTCAATAAAATCCAGAAACAATTAACAGACTGGAAACATGCCTCCTTAACTTTAACAGGCAAAATAAATATTATTAAAATGATGGTCTTACCACAATTCTTATATATATTCAGAGCAGTGCCAATACCAGTCCCACCAAAATATTTCATTCAAGCCCAAAATATAATAACAAAATTTATTTGGAATAATAAAATTCCTAGAATTAATAGAAAAATATTAGCTAAAACAAAAAAACAGGAGGCTTGACATTACCTATATTGAAAGATTATTATCAAGCTGTGATAATGAACCAATCAAGAATTTGGTGGCAGCAAAGGTCCAGTGCTCAGGAGTGGTACAATATAGAACAGGAAGATGTAAAACCTAACACCTTAAAACAAGTGTTGGGAGCGATCCTGTTAGGATATAAATCTAGAAGGAAAGTGTTGTGGTCTCCTACAGTACAAGCTACTATATTAATATGGGAAAACCTCTCCAAAGAAACGCAGTTATTTACAGATTATTGTGGTGATATTGATATTTCCAGCATTGAACTGTGCATTCACAACCTAAAACTCTTATGGGATAAATATAATCTAATCTCATTACATTTATTCGAGAATGGCCAATATATACCATTCCCAAAATTAAGAGAAAAATATAACATGCCTACAACAGAATATTACAAACATATACAGATATTATCTTATCTGTCCAGTAATGCATATTTCAATGTAAATTGTGAACCAGAACATATAAAATATCCATTGGAACTACTGTTGAAACCGAAAACAATTAAAATATTTTATATAGCTATAGAAAAGAAAGATGCAATAGAATCTATGAGTTGGTCACAAAAATGGGAATCTGATCTTAACCAATCATTTACAAATGAACAATGGCAAGATGCTCTATCAGTACCATTTCAGCTGTCTAAATGTGTATCGCATTGGGAAATGTCAAGGAAAATTACATACAGATATCACAGAACCCCAGAAACTTTAGCAAAAAGGTTTCCCACATACTCACCTTTATGTTCGAGATGCCAAAAGTACATAGGAACATTCCTACATATCTGGTGGACCTGCGCAAAAATACAAGAATTGTGGATTCATATACAGAACTTCTTGGCAGATCTATTTCAACATCCCTTCCCAATGAAACCGGAACTATCATTATTATTAATCAACCTCAATCTATTTCCCATAGAACAAGGACGATAATTTATCATACTATCACCATAACTCAAAATAAAATTGCCAAAAACTGGTTATCAACTAATGTTCCTAAACTTTAAGACATAATTACTAACCTGAAAACAAATATGCAATATGAAAAAATGTTTTATATAGTAAATAATAATTTCCCTAAGTTTTATAAAAACTGGGAATACTGGTATATCGATAACAGATCCCAAACAAGACCTTCATATTCAGTCTTATAGATGATGTCTTTATTAAAACAATATATTTTGTGCGTGCAAATTTAAGGTACCTTAAATTAAGTTATTGTTATATTTTGTTTTGTTCTAAAATATAGTGTATGCAGAAGATAAAATATACTGTACTAGATCACAATGTTTTTTTTTATGTTAATTTTTTATAAATATAAGGTCTGTAAAGTTGAGTTTCAATATGTATTGAATATTACTTTTACAGAAAAAATTTCAATAAAAATTAATAATAAAAAAAAAAAAACAGGCATTTGGGCAGATAAAAAGAATAAAGTCACACATGGTTTTATAATCACATAGGAACCTACCTAACAGTTGCTCCAGAGGAAGGCAAATCAGATCTTTTCCTAAAACGCAATATGGTAGCAGAACCTTGGAAATATACTGGGTCAGTTTCTTTTATGATCACTAGGGATTAAAATAGATATAGCATATGTCATCAAAAACCATGAAGTATAATGTGCGGCACATTCAATGGGCTGAACTGAAACAAATCAAAAAAAAGCAGTTAAGACAAATTAATATGGACCTGAGTGTGATGAAACTACAGCTCTCAACCTCAGACCAAACGGAGCTTTCCCAGCTCACAGGGTCAAAACCAGGTTGAGGGCTGCCGTCACTTACCATATACCACTTACCAGGTATATAAAACACTGCCACCACCCACTCACTAACGGCTGTGGGAACCGATACCAGTGACGATACCACAACTCTCTACCTCAGACCAAACAGAGTTTTCCCAGCTCACCGGGTCAAAACCAGGTTGAAGGTTGTCGTCACTAAAATATACCCCTTACCAGGTATATAAACTACTGCAAAAACCCACTAACTAACAGCCGTGGAAACCGACACCAGCCTTAACGGCTATAAATGTAAAATAATACTAAATACCTGTACACTCGCTGCCACACTCAGGTAGGAATAGTACCAGATAATACAAGAAATACAGAGTACAATTACTATATGTAGCATCTCAGAGGACAGGATTCTTACTTAGTTCTGTTAAAGCACTAGGAGAATCAGCTTAACGATTTTATAGAATATCGTTTAATAAAAGAAAAACAAAAACGGTGCAATAGTGATTACAAAAAATATTTAACAAACAGACATAAAGACAAGCAACAGTAAAATAAAGGGATAAAAGGGAAAAATACTTATATAATGGTCAAAGTCCTTAAAAGAATAAGTCCATTTGATGTAAAAGAGTTCCTCGGCTCCAAAAAGGTAACTCACTGTAATCCACTTTGATGTTTCATATATTTCATGTCGGCTTGCCATGTTCTATTACATAGGCAGAGTTATGTATAGGTTATGGAAAAGGGGATTGTGCCTTTATCATAGTTAAACCAAAGGTCACATTCCCAGGTCTGTTTGACCTCCTGCTGAGATCAGGAGACTCAAGTCTACTGTATCCTTTTAGAAGTAAGCTACAAGGAATAGAAATCCTTGGCATCCTGCTGAGTTTTATGACACCTCAGCCAAATGGTACAGAAATACAGAATGAAAGGGGGAAAACACAAGGTACAAATAAATAAAACAAATGGGATCCTACTATTACAGACATTATATAATTAATAAGTAGACTAGATCTGCTTACAGCAGGATCCATATCATGACACTGAGAGTCAATAAAAAAGTTGTGCCAGCCAAAAGATGGACATTTGGAAAGCTCTAAAGTTGGCCATATACAGATCAATCCATAACACATTCAATTCAATACTCACTGATCAAATCAGAATCCCACCTTGCACCATCAAGCTTAAGCAGATTCTAGCTAGACATCAAGGTTCTGTGGCTGGCGGTACTATTGATTAAAAACATCGACAGATACAGTAAACTGCCTGTAAAAGGTTGTTAGGGGTTTGGTTGAAAGGTGAACTGGAATTAATTTGTTTAAAGTAAATTAAAAAACAGCGATAATAACAAAAAAAAAGAATCAATCTGTGTATTCAGTTCTTATATATACTGTCCAGTATATATAAGACTAGACGCTACAATAGGCAGGGAGGTAAGGGCCAGAAGAGAATATAAAGGGAAGAATAACCAATGAGGAGGAAGAGAGAAGGGAAGGGGAAAGGTAATAGGCCGATTCAAACTAAAGCAAGTAAAACATAATAAACACACATAACTAACGAGCTACACTCACTTATACAAGATCCAACACAAACAAACTGACAGCATTCATATGTAGAAAGTAAAATGATGCTGACATCACCAGCCCTAGAGGAGAATAGCCAGCATCAATGATTGGTATATTTTGGTGTTTCCAGTGTTAAAAATAATACACTGGGGAATTACCAAACCTTAATTTGGTATTGGCATTTTTTAACATTGACAAGACTACAGTCCTATAATGCACTATAAGCTACCCTCTAAAATGAAAAAGAAGTTAACTCTTGTTGGTGTTCTTACATGATAAATGACAATTAAACCTATACAGGGAGATATAAGATAAATTACCCCCTAAATAATGAAATACACAATAACCCCCCTTCCCTTAATTATACCTTGGGTGAGGATCTATAAAGCTTGGTCCTTAATTATAGATGCCCATGCCAATTTATCTGGCCCCACCCCTTACTAAGCTGGCATTTGAACCAATGGGAGGAGAGAAGCAGCAGGGGAACCTAGAAAGTAAGTCTTCAAAGTATCAACTGTACTTTTTGGGTTAAGCTTGCTTACAGTATGACACAAAAGTTGGTGAAAGCATGCAGGCACTCGAAACTGATTTTATTCTTCACTTGTTTGGGAGCTTTTTGGGTTTCTAAGAATGTACTACATACTGTAGCAAGGATACGTTTGTCTTGTTGACACACAAGTGTATGAAATTGTTACTTTAATTTATAACTATCTGGATATATTTCATTTTGATTGTATTTTCCCTGTTCTTGTGAATTCACGTTGTCACACAGATCTAGGTCTTATTACAGCCAAGATTTACTCATTTATTCCTATCTTATTTTGTACAGACTTTTTTTTTTCATTTTAAGAGGTCCACAGATATCTTCACCTCAGAATACAGATGAACTATTAAACTCAGATTGGTAAAATGTTCAACAGGATTGATCTTGTGGAAAATGCCCTGTAGCAGTTTGTTTTTCTTTTTTGAGTCAGTTTAATTTAGCATCTTATCTGAACTGGTTTGAACACCTGGCAAATGTATTACATATTCTGAAAAGATAAGCAACTAAAAAAGGCCAAATGTGTGTTCCACTGTGACTTCTACAGTAAACTGAATGATATATTTTTAAAAAATTAGATTGTTTGAAATAATGTTGTTTGCTTTAGGTTTCTTTTGTGTGTGTTCACTGGTTACCTAGAAACACAGTCAAACCAATAAAATGAGGAAAAGTAAACCTAAAGGTTCGTACTGACGAACGACCCCCGGCGTGTGTATGAACCTTAACTTTCTCTCTGTGTCTGTGTATATATTGAGTACCAAATTGTGAGCATTCAATCTTTATAAATGAATTACCACTTTAAACCCCAATGCTACTGGAAGATTGTGCATATCTCCATTCCAACTAAATCCAGTGCACATGAGGAATTGTAATATTTAAAGGAATAGTTCACTTCAATAGTGAACTATTCATTTTCTACATTGATTGAAGCCAGGGAGGTTAAGGAGCTATGCCTTACCTCCCGTTTTTTAATCAATGTTTGGATAGCCAGGATGAACTTCTGAAAATCTTACCTTTCACGCGATCCACCGAGGGCCGCTCTGACAGTTCCCGACTGCTTCCTGCTTCTGTTCTGCTATAGCGTGCATTATTGGGCATGCACGTTATAGCGTAACAGAAGCAGTAAGCAGTCGGGAACTGTCAGAGTGGCCACGCTGGATCGTGCAAAAGGTAAGATTTTCAGAACTTCGTTCCTGGCTATCCAAACATGGATTGAAGAACGGGAGGTAAGGCATAGCTCCTTAACCTCCCGGGCTTCAATCAATGTAGAAAAGGGATAGTTCACTATTGCAGTGAACTATTCCTTTAAGCTTATTTTTGGCTGTACAGAAACAGGCAGTAGGCAACATTTCAGCTTTGCTACATGGGCCCTTATAGAACCTTGTTGTAGGGCTGAAACACATTAAACATTCTCACCTGGTTTCCTAGTGTAAATATGGCATAAACATTGTCATAATTCAATTATGTAAGAACATATCTTGCTTTTATATAATGGATAATGTTATGTAACAATGGAAACAAAGGATGAATGATAAATGAACATGATATGATTTTGGACTAGTTTATGGCGGATATGTGGTAATATAACGTTCACCCTCCCCCACCACTGGGTAAAGACACTGGTTTTAATCTATTTTGCAACTCATGTAGAAGGTTGATCTGGCCCTCCAGGATGGAGGGGAAACCACTGGTGGGTCCACAGTTTATTAAACAATAAAAAAAGAGAAATGGGTTAAATTTTTCTGACTGTGACAAGGGGAGAGTCATAAATCACAAGTTAAAAAAACCTTAAGAGTAAGGATAATATAAAAAGAGTGAGAAATTATGAAATAAAAGTTAAGGGGCATCTATAGGGAAATTTATACATTGCTCCAATCCAGACATAATAAATGGTTAGTATGTGCAGCCTTATTCCCACCGTGGCTCTGTGTTTGCACACAGTCTGATTTACTGCAGAGCTCCCCACTCCCCCTCCCCTCTCTGGTCATTCCCCCATTCATATAGTCCAACTGTTAACCAAGCCTGTGAAACACGCTCATGAGCATTAATCCTTCTACACGTTACTCTAATCTTTGCAAACAAACAAAAAAACCCTTGGTATGTAAACCTGTAGATAGGAAATATCTCTGTTGTTCTGGAGATACTTGCTACATAAGGAGTAGGAGGTGGCTGAGCTAGGAGAGACCTGCCTTATCACTGCAGCCTGATCTCCCTTTGACAGGCAATAAATTGGTGAAAGCTTAAAAGCTGCCCTTTACTTCTGTTTTTGACCCAGTAATTGCCAAGCATTTTAGTGAGCAGAGTCATTGGGAGACTTGCTGTAAAAATTGTGTAAGCCTACACACTACATCGGCATGCTGTTAGGATATTTGATTAACAGTTCAAGCAGGAGTGGTATATTGAAATCTTGACTTCTTTTAACTTATATATCTTGGGACAGAGGAGGAAACTGAAGAAAATAAAGGTACTCTGGGGGTTGGGGGGAATTATAGAACATATAGAAAAAAAATATTTATCCCAAACCTTTTCCCATTATAGATGCCCCGTAATGCCTCCTAATGGGACCCTGATCTTATATTTCCTTGTGGGCCCCAACACCCCAGTCAGATACTGCTCTAGTAACTTTATGAGTTCAGACGAACTAGAACTATCCGACTTACTTCGGGGTTCCAACTTGACCTGTTTTCCGAACTCGCAGCTGTATTTTGGATAATTATCAAAAATTCGCTAATATGCAAATTTACGAGCTAATTTCTACCCCTACAATGTATCCTTCGTTAACCCTCAAATGTAATGTTCGTTTTTGATAACCCTCAAATGTATCGTTCATTTTCAGTAACCCTCGAATGTAATGTTTTTTTTTGCTAAGCTTGAAAATATCGGTCGCTAATAGAGATGTCTGAACTTTGCAAAATCCGGTCCGCTCAAGGAGCCGCGAATTTTCGGAAAAATTCGAAAATCAGCGAGCGGACCCATTAAAACTGAAAAAATCCTAGAAAATACGAGAAATCCTCATAAATTTGAAAATTTTCGAAAATAGGTGAAATCCTTGTAATTTCAAAATTTTTTGAAAATAGGTGAAATCCTCGTAATTTCAAAATTTTTTGAAAATACGGGTTCGGAAAAGTTCGGAAGGCCGAAAACAGGAAAATCCGCGATATCCGCCGTTCGCGAATGAGGTAAAACCGCTGCGGATTCTCTAGTCGCTAACCATCAAATATAATGTTAGTTTTTGCTAACCTTTGAATGTAGCCTTTGACTTTCGGTAACCCTGGAATGAAATGTTTGCTAACCCTCGAATGTAAATGTTTGTTTTCACTAACCCTCGAATGTAGCCTTCGACTTTCGGTAACCCTTGAATGTATCGTTCGATTTTGGTAACCCTCAAATGTAGCGTTCGGTAACTCTCAAATTGGCCATAACCCTCAAATGTAGCTTGTACAAATCCGACAATTGCCCAATTGTGGGGAAAGAAGTTCCAAGAACAGGTTTTGGTGAAAAGTTTCCCAGACCATTTCCCAGGTGCCACAGCCATTTACATTAAGTTGCTATTGTTATTTTTTGTGTTATTGATCTCTACTAGTAAACCCAGAGATATCATTAATTTTTTTTAGAAATCTTGCACTTGACTGCTCTGCATTGTTTTATATACAATTCCCAATTGCAAATGTTTAAAAATCCATCTCATCAATAAAGTCTTGACTTACCTGATCACACAGTAAGCATAACGTATACAATATTTAAGCTTTTCTTCAAAGACAACTTCAAAGGGGTTTAACCTTCACCTATATATCTGATTTTTCTTCTTTTTTTCTTCTCAAAAATATAAATATTAAATAGAAACAAAATATTCACTATCTTTCATTCTGTAATGTTCCTGTTCTTGATTCCTTTAACGGATGGTTGCATTGTCCATTACTTTAGGCTTGGTGTAGATGATCTCAGGAGATCAGCTTCTTTTGCATCTGTAAGAGTAAGACAATAAATCACTGGCGCTAAAACCAGAGTTACATGTTTGTCAACTTGTCCTTTCTTACACAACATAAAATATAATACAATCTTTATCTTTTTTAACCCTCCCTAAACGCCCCACCTAACCATGAGAATTGGTAGTATCAATAGGGTGCAGAGCCAAACACCACACTATTAAATCTATAGAGCTGATAAAAATATCTCAACTCCTCTACTGCATCTCCAACGGGAGGGTAAATCTATGGAGAATCCGGACGCTCCAAAACGTCATCACATAGGAATAAAAAGTAAGATTATCTGACACCATCAACCATAGATAAAAAATAACCTTTATTCCAACACTAAAAACATGGCTCACAAGACAAAACAGGAAACCCTGACGTGTTTCTTGACATTACAACATCACTTCATCAGAGGGAGTCACTATAATTTCATTACTGCTATGAAAAAAAGGCAAAAAATGGGTGATAAAAATGATTTTTCTTTTGCTTGCCCAATAGAGTACATAAATATAAAGTAATCTAAGTGTTGAAAACAAACTAATAATAATTTAAATATTTTGTTTTATTCCCACAAATAAATGTACATTTTAATTCCGCACAATTCATTTTTCATGAAATAGTCTGTAGTCTGTTTTCCCCCAGAATGTGCAAAGCAATTTCATGGTTAAATTTGTTTTCAAATAATAAATGTTATATTTGCTGCATATATTTGCAATCTAGTAACAAAAAGACAGAAATGACCTTGTTGTTGATTCTGGCATGTAATTAGTATTGTTGTTCAAGAACTGTCCCAGATGTTCTAGGAACAGATTTTCCATGAACAGATTTACTAATGATGCTTTATGTTTTCATTAATGTTGTTTGAAAAAGCCAGATTAAAGTGCTCATGCACCTCAATATAGGGAAACCCCTGAAAGGATCTGCCCTTTTTCACAAAGGTCAAGGTGTATGGGCCAAAAATGATGACAATGAAAATGAACTACTGCCGTTGCCACTATGGAGGATCTATAGAGAAAGCCGATGCGGTCAGGATGTGTATTCTTGTTGGTCTCTATATAGCTTTAGTTTTACAGTCACAAACACAAAAACATATCCACCAACACACACCCTAGGTACATACACCTACTGATGCACCTCCACACCCACCCTTTCATTCTAAATTCTAAATGTTTATTTTACAGGCTTAAATGCAAAAACTTACCACCAACCCAACAGGTACATACACCTATTGCTATATTATATAATTTTAATTATAATGATCTGTAATGATGTTTCCCTTCTAAAATGTGGCCTTTCAGGCAAAATTTAATGCTAATACTGAATATATTTAATATAATTATATTATCTACTATATAAAGTAAAAAAAAAATCTTGTGAGTATGTATGTATATATGTATGCCAACCATGCCCCTAAACAGTATCAGGTGTCAAATCTTAAAAAAAACATCACATTGAGTAGCTCTGTGTATGTAATCAATTGAAGAAAGTATAAAACCAAAATACGTATTCCAGGACTTTCAGATCTTCCCCTTCCTTACAAAAGCATGTAATGTCCTGATTTAAATTACTGTCCTAGTGTTCTGCATCACGGTTTACTCTTATTGATTAACTTACAAGGTAAAATAATTGCACAGAATTAATACATTAACAAAAACGTTCAAACCATTTTCAGTCGGTGTTTGTGAACATCCCCAATGAGTTTCTTATACCTTAGTTTCTTCCTCGAAGGAAACTTTCTTATTTGGTCTATTTTATAGTATATACTGGTATTTAATTAGTATTTTAACACATTCATATAGGCATACATGAGTATTGGAGAATGTTTTGTTAATTTTAAATGAACAAGGTATAATAGTGAAAAAAACAACAAAAATGTCTATATCCTTTTATATAGAGAGTATTTTGTGACATCGCATGACATTGTAGCAATGTGATTCAGGCTGCTATGGTTAGATAGGATTACAACTTTTATAACAATGTGAATGACCTCAATCTTCAATTTCAGAGGAACCTTTAAGCTGCATGGGAATTATCTAGTTGCAACAGCAATGGCTTTTAAATCTGATAAATAGTACATCCTGGCATACGGCTACACAGCATTTAAATGTCTCACCAGTGTCCTGAAATCCCAGGCTAGAACACAATACTTTTAATAGATACACAGGCTTTGTCTGTACCTTTGAGCAGAATAACTTTTTTAACCAATGACCTATAAGATAATCTTCAGCAAGCATTTGATCAGGAAAAATGATCCATATAACAAGTCAATAACTCGCATGGGGTCTTAATCTCCTTGATAAATTTGTTATAGATAATTTCTAACTCTGCAGACATTCAGTATTTCTTTTGTTTGGATTGTAAATAGAAGAGAATGCTGGTGGTCAAGAAATATTTAATTGTTTTTTTATTGGGCATGCTCACCCCTTAAATAAAAAATAAATTTCTAAATATAAATAGATAGAGCACCCATGTATGAAAGGTGAAAGATGTAAAACTAACCAAAATGTTATTTTCTAACTTCCCTCTGCCTCTCAAAAGAGTTTGTTCTCCAAGCTTGTAATGAGCTTGCACATGCTAGAGGCAACAGCTAGGGGAATAGCATTCAGCCATTGTCTGTAATGTCAAATGTCACTTCCATGACTGAAAGAACATCGGCCAGGATTTCAAGTTAGCCTTAGATCTCTCAGATTTCTAATAATTGCAGTTTTGGGGTTAGAGGGTGATTTAGCTATATACAATTTTTAATTTGAGGTGTAAACTTGTCTATTAGAAAAATTAAAAAAACTTTAAGGAACTCTGTTATATACAGTACTATTAGCAATTGCATTGGTATGGCATTTACAGTGGTTGTGTGCCAGCCTTTTTAGAAACTGCAGCAACCACCATCTTAAAGGATAACAATCGTGTATATAAAGTTTATTTAAAAAAAGTAAAACTGAAAAGTACTTGGGACAGGGATATAGGACTGATAATTCCTACCTCCCAATATTGTTTCTGTGAGGAGCAGCATCCCAAAGAGAACTGATTCTGCCAGTCTTCCTCCTGGCTTCTTTAATACAGGAACAATATTGTGAGGTGAGAGTAATCAATCCGACCTACTTGCGGCATGTAATTTCTATTTTTAAAAAGTGAATTTTTAGAGTATAGATATCCTTTAAAGGACAAATTCACTCACAAAAAAACATGCTCAGTCAGTAGAATGTACCCGGCATGAGGACCTAAACCGCAGTGTCTTCACCCTTGGGTTCAATTTTTAACTCTAGATTTACTCCCCTAAAGTTTCCATTCGGTGCTCCTGAAGTCCGTCTGCAACTTTGGCCAATGAGAAGACGCGCTCTGAAAGAAGTGTGGCTTCTTATTGGCTGAATTGCGAACATGGAAGTGGGAGCGAAGCACCAAAGGAAGCTTTAGGTAAGTAAATTTAGAGTTAGAAAGTGAACCTAGCGGTGAGAACAGTGCAGTTTAGGTCCTCAACCTGGGTACTACTGATGGCATGAATGACAAGAGCGTGGTCTAGATGAATATAATTGTCCTTTAAGGTAACTCTAACCCTCAGTTAGCCAGACTTAAAGATTACAATTAATAGTATCAAATCTTCTTACATGGCCCCAATGGTTTTCCTATTTTGGATATGAGAAATGTGTAGAGGTGTTATTTATAACCAAGAAATGTATATTCATACAGCTATTATACTCATCCTAAAAATTCTCCCTTTTTCTATCTTCTTGTACTTCTTCTATAAGCTAAGAGGGACAGATAGCAAACTTTCTGTTCCATTTCTTATTGGTGACTAAACTAAAGCTTGTGAAGACATGATTCATATTCATTTGAAAACAAGTTTTAGATGTAGCTTGTGCTGAAAATATTTTTTAAGAGAAAACATAAGGATTCCAGCATAGCTGGAATTATTGTTACAACATTACAGTTCATGCTGCAATTTACCACCCATGTATATTGTTTTATTTCTGGCATCTAGACAATTTTAATGGGATTTTAAGGGTCATCTTTTCAAATTTTGAAATGTAACCTTCCTTACTTCTAAAGTTTCCGTAACATATTTCCTTCTAAAACAACATATTCTACAATATAAATGTAATTCTATTAAAAGGACAAATATAGAATCTTTTATTCTGAATTTCTTTGAGTTCAGAATGATCAGAATAAAGGTTGTTAAAAAGTGACTATAATCCTCTTATAGTATTAGCCTGAATTTCCACATTTTGTTCCTGTGATAGCATTATATTGATTATATATAGATATAAAGGCAACAGCTGTTTTGTATTCAAGGCTTGTATAGATCTCCATCTTTGATGAATTATTTACTTTTTTTATTTTAAACATTCTCTTTATTATAACTACTGTGTGAAGTTTGTATTAAGGTTATTAGTCTCTCTAAAGATTAAAGGGACAGTTCAGTGGAAATTATCAATATTTGTTAAATTGTTAGTTTGTGTAATGCACACTTAGTTATTCAACATATTCTCTTCCGTTTTGAAAAATCAGTTAATCTCATACCCTTTGCTGTTCCCTGCTGTTGACATTAGTGATCTGACATTTCAGGTTCTAACGGTCCTTCTTCTTCCCAGGATGCACCACTTCCTTGGAATGTTCCTAACAGTAATTTCTACTGATTGGCTGTTGGATGGGTCAATGATGTTCAGATCTCTACTGAGCACCTAAATCAACCCAGGCGTTGGGTCAAGGGCAAAACCATAACGTTCTTTACAAGGGGTCCTGCAAACAGGAAGTCAATATTTCGGTTGCATTTATTTATACACAGACAAAATGCTGAATTGGCAGATTAAGGTCATTGGGATTAAAAAATACTGCTCTTTTTTCTGAAAAGTACATGTATTTCCACTGAACTTCCCCTTTAAGCCTCAAAAGTAGATTCAGTCCTAGATATTGTCCCTTTGGTCTTCATTTTGTGAATGTTACCTTAATTTCCATTCACTTAAAATAGGTTGAATCATCATGTCTTAGATTAGATTTTAAGACCCCTTTATAATGTAATCTGGACCTAGGTTCTCACCCTGGCTACCATTGGGTTTAGGAAGGAAAGATGTTGGGGGGAGTATAAATTCCCTTTAATATGCAACAACCAATTAGATGTTTTTAAACTGAAGAAAAAGAAAAGCAGTTTAAAAGCAAACTTTTACCTTTTTTTACTAAACCCCAGTGTTTGCACTTGTTAACTGCCTAACAAATTTTATTTTGCATTGATAATTTTACTGAATTAATCATCATACATGACAAGGATATAAATTACAAGAATCATTCAGGAGACTGTTTTCTTTTTAGGCCAAATATATTTCATCAATGTTTTGAAAATCCTTGTTTCATTTATAGACCATTTCATATGAAACAGCAGTTGATAGTTGTGATTTCTCAGTAATGTACAGTAGCAACACAAGAGCCCAAATGAATCTCTCACAGCTGAGAACACATTATGTTTTCAATGTAATTGCACAAAATGACTTTAGCTTGGATCACAATCAGTTCCCCTTCATTTTAAGGAAGTATAAAAGGAAGTGCCAAATATCCAGTTGCTAAAAAATGTAAAACATTAGGGATGTTCGACATATTGAAATTGGAAACAGGAAGCAACGCAATCAAATACAAATCACTTAAACAAATTGTAGCAGACAGATGATTTCTAATTTACAGTTGTGTTCAAAATTATTCAAGCCCCAATGCTGTAAAGTGTTTTAGGGAATTTCAGTGTACATTTGTAATTGTGTTCAGAATGAAATCTTACAAGGACTTTTTAAAGAACCAAATGCAACTAAAATGACATTAATTGTTTTTGTAATACAGTATTAAAGGGCATGTCCACCCTTATTAACAACTTTGGTCCATTAATAGAATACCCTCCCCCAGCCCCAACCGCTAGAAAAATAATTTAAAAAAGTGACCAGATCTTTACTTACCTTCCCTCTCTCCTCCGACACCCAGCCTTCTGCTTGCAAGACACTGCAAGCAGGGGGTGGGACCGGCAGCCGCGTCCGTGATTGGCTGAGAGGCAGCCAATCACCTACGCGGCTGCTGGCTTCTCAGAATGCCGGGGGAGAGAGGGAAAGTAAGTAGAGTTCTGGTCACTTTCTTAAAATAATTTTTATGCGGTTGGGGTTGGGGGAAGTTGTTCTATTACATGGCCAAGGGGTTTTATGCTAGGGGAGAGGGAGGGGGAGGGAGGGGGAGAAGGGCTGCAGTACGCATGCCAAACTTCTCCCGGAGGCCAGGTAGGAGGCAGAGTCCTATATGGACTCTGCTATCATCCTGCTGGGGAGTTTTTGGGACTTTGGGGGGAGGGACTACAGGAGAACCTTATGGAGCTGGGATGTGAGGTAAGGATTTTACTACACTACATGGTGGGGCCAGTAGTGGGGGGGAATATAGTTTTGGGGGTGGACATGCCCTTTAAATGTTTTTTTTGTCATTTCTTCATTGACACAATTATTCAACCCCTTGAAGACTACCACTCTTAAGAACAGAGGTTCATTTAAGTGTTTTCAATCAGGTATTGAAAACAATGGAGGATGTCATCGAGCAGCAATCAAGCATAATAAGCACCAATTAGGCGGATTTAAAATAACGGTGATACTTAGCTCCTTCTAGACATTTACTGGTGTGTTTACAAACATGGTGAAGTCAAGAGAATGGTCCAGGAAGACCAGAGAAGTGGTGATTTCTCTTCACAGGAAGGGCAATGGCTATAAGAAGATTGCAAAGATGTTAAACATACCAAGAGACACCATAGCAAGCATCATTTGCACATTCAAGGCAAAGGGCACTGTTGAAATGCTACCTGGTCATGGCAGAAAGAAGATGCAGAAAGAAGATCCCTGTGTGACTGCTGAGGAACTGAAAAAAGATTTGTCAGATGCGGGTACTGAAGTTTCAGCTCAGACAATAAGGCGCACACTGTTTAATGAAGGCCTCCATGCCAGAACTCCCAGGCGCACCCCCTTGCTGTCTCCAAAGAATAAGAAGAGTCGACTGCAGTATGCCAAAAGTCATGTGGACAAACCACAAAAGTGTTCTGTGGACTGATAAAACAAAATTAGAACTGTTTGGGCCCATGGATCAATGCTATGTTTGGAGAAGGAAGAACAAGGCCTATGAAGAAAAGAACACCTTGCCTACTGTGAAGCATGGCGGGGGGTCAATCATGCTTTGGGGCTGTTTTGCTTCTGCAGGTACAGGAAAGCTTCAGCGTGTGCAAGATACCATGAATTCTCTTCAGTACCAGGAGATATTGGAAAAAAATGTGATGCAGTCCGTCACAAACCTGAGGCTTGGGAGACATTGGACCTTTCAACAGGACAATGATCCCAAGCATACCTCCCATCCACTAGAGCATGGTTGCAGATTAAAGGCTGGAACATTTTGGAGTGGCCATTGCAGTCACCAGGCTTTAATCCGATTGAGAACCTCTGGTGGGACTTAAAGAAAGCAGTTGCAGCGCACAAGCCTAAGAATGTGACTGAACTGGAGGCTTTTACCCATGAAGAATGGGCTAAGATACCCGTAAATCGCTGCAAGACACTTGTGTCAAGCTATGCTTCACGTTTAAAAGCTGTTATAACTGGAAAAGGATGTTGTACTAAGTACTAAGAATGAATGTCACTTGGGGGTTGAATAAAACTGATAATGATGTGAGCACAGAAAAGACATTTGTGGTTATTTCATTATAAATGTTATGTTATATTTGTCTGACTTAAAGTGTCTCTTTGATTAAATTGTAAACAAGATGACTGAAATGATCAAAATCAATGTCAAACTGGCCAAAACACCCAATTTCAGTGGGGGTTGAATAATTTTGAACACAACTGTAAATAAAATAAAAATAAAAACGTTTCATAAAAAATTTAATGTAAAACAATAATGAGCAAAAATATTTTTTGTCACCCATTTGACATAATAGTCAAAATGTACTCATTGGGCATAGTTTCCTTTCAATAGATAAGTCTATTTGTATGTATTTTATTTCTTATTTGTAACCTACTGTGAGAGGAGCAGTGCTGGAGGTGGTCTGTGCAGTAAGATGCCCCCTAGAAGAACATAAGAACAGAAGAGGGACTGAGCTCCCCAAAAATAACATGCAGTCCAGAAGGTATAGTAAAACGCTAGGGTGTAGCTACCAGGGGTGCAATGGATACAACCATACCAGGGCCCTTGTGAAGTTTCCAAAGCTACCAGTCTGTGCACCAACTATTTTACCAGTGGTCAATGTACTAAGCATTTGTACCATTGTCTGTGTGGCACGCATTTAACCAGTGTCTGGATGTGTGCAGTGCCAACCATTTACCAGTGTCAGTTTTCCAACGAGTTTATCAGTGTTTGTGTGCCAAGCACTGGTGTAGGAACTGGGGTGGAAAAGGCCGGTGGCCCCGCAACAGCCACAGTAGTGGCAATTGGGGTAAAATCGCTCAGTGTAAGGAGAAATTGATCATGCCAGACAAATTAACATTGTTAAACTATGCAGAACTTTGGAAAATTCAAATGATGTTCAAGTGTTGCAAGCAGACCTAGATAGATTATCAAAATGGTCAGCAGAATGGCAGACGAGATTCAATGTTGGCAAATGTTAGGTGATGCATTTGGGGTTTAACAATCCTTGTACCTACACCATCTACACCATAAATAACTCTAATGGAAAAATATTTGGGGGTTCTGGTAGATAACAGACTTAGCTGTAGCAAACAATGCCAGACAGCCACAACTAGAGCTAGCAAGGTATTGACTTGTATAAAGAGGGGAATAGATTCAAGAGAGAAAAATATTATTCTCCCTCTTTACAAGGCACTGGTAAGGCCTCATTTGAAATATGCAGTGCAGTTTTGGAATCCCATATACAGAAGGGACATTTTGCAAATGGAAGCAGTTCAGAGAAGGGCAACTAAAATAATAAAAGGAATGGAGAGGCTTGACTATGCAGGCAGATTAGACAGTTAGGACTGTTTATATTGGAGAAGCGACGTTTGTGTGGGGATATGATCAACAAATATATTAATGGGCCATACAGTAAACAGATGTGTTAATGGAAAGTTCATTGAATAGCTTTAAAAGTGGCCTAGATAAAGGAATAGTTCACTCCCAAATCGAACTTTTCCTTTAATGTATTGATTGAAGCATGAGAGGTTAAGGAGCTATGCCTTACCTCCCGTTCTTCAATCAATAACTCAGGAGCCAGGGCAGAAGATAAGTATATTTACCTTTCACGAGATCCACCACTCCAAATCTCCGATCGCTCCCTGTTTAATTCTCTATAGCACACATTATTGTGCCTGCGTGCTTAAGAGAATTAGAACAAGGAAGCGGTCGGAGATTAGGAGTTCTGCAGCGGTGGATCGCATGAAAGATAAATATACTTATCTTCTGCCCTGGCTCCTGAGTTATTGATTGAAGAAGAGACTGACATAGTGCAAAGTCAAAACAACTTGCATTTATAAAGTGCATACAGTGTATGTTTTTATCTATATGTTTTTATCTATATTTACACTGTATGCACTTTCGTAATGCAAGTTGTTTTGATTTTGCACTATGTCAGTCTCTTCTTCAGTCTCCTAGGTGGGAGACCAGTCTTAGGCATGGGCCCGAAACTTGGCCAATATGCGTTTCTTTTTGTGAATAAAGCACTTTATATGATTGGAAAGACCCATGTGTGCACTGAACCTGTTACATGCAGAATATCTGAGCAACACATTTCGCAAGAAATATGGCTTCCTCAGGATCAAAAAACAGCATAAAAGTAATGGTAAAGCTAGCTAGCTTTTATAGACATTTTCAAGGCCAAAAAACTAAAGGGAAGTGAGTGTATGCGTTCCACCGGATGGATTATCCAGTGTTACCATATTTACCTTTTAAGCCCTCCATTTGCCTTAAGTGAGCATTTGTTAACAATTTAAATCTACTCATTAACTCCTTGTTTAGCCCTATGGAATATGACTTATGTTTTTGACCCTAGCAGAGCTTCTGCAGCATTTTTTTCATTTATGTCAGGTCTAATAAATAATAATAAATAAATTATAATGTAGTATGACTTTAAACTATATATATTTTATTTAAATTCTATTTAAAAATACATTGTAAAGTATTATACATTTGAAGTTAAATGTATGTATGTGTGCCCCACGGTGTGAAAAAGTCTAAGAACCAATGTTTTAGACTGAGTTTTTAATTGTTTATTTGGAACCAGTTTTCTACTTGTCGCCTTCACTGCTGATAATATAATATTCGAAGTGGACCTTTGTTTACCCACAATTTAATTTTTACTTTACCTTAAATTTCATTGGGCAGGTAAGTTACGAACGTCCCGCACTCCCCACTTACGTCATCAGCGCGTCCTCACAAGGCATAGAAGATGGAGGATCCTTACAAACTCCCACAACCTGGCAGCCCTCAGCTACAACCTCAGCCCTCAGCTAGTAAGGAGGATCTTCTTGTGTATGTTGGGTTTTGGGGTGGAATATTAAGTCTACCTTATGCAGTGTGTGTGTGTGTCACTGTAGTAAATGCAATTATTACCAGTACAGTGGCTTTCTGCAGATTTATTTAAGTTCTTATATGGTGCATAAGCCAGTTCATCAACTTGTGCACTGGCAAAGAAGCAACAAATGTGCTTGGATTTTCTTTTATTCAGTTAAAGGGAGATGAACCTGATAATGACTTGACCACCAGTGCAGTACTTGTGTAACATGCCAGAAGACACCTTTTCATCACAGAGCTGAAGTAGGACTGAAGCATTAAACTTGCCACTCCAGATGTTTAGAAACTATAACTCCCAGCAACCAAAGCATGCTGGGATTTGTAGTTTACAAATATCTGGAGTGCCATGGAATAATTGGTTACTGGATTATTATTATGGTATGGTACCATATATTGGGGACAATAGCTCTTCTACTACTGTATGGAACTATAACTATTGCTGTTCATTATAAAAGAGTCCATTTAAAGGGCAACTAAAGCCTCAGAACAGTACCGAATCAGAAGGCAGAACAGCTATAAAAGCAGTAATCAGTGCCGCACTTTTTTTGTGGTTGCTAAGAATTTTTTCTTACGGTTGACTGTGGAAGAAAATTGCGCAGATCATGCGACACTGGCTTTAAACTAAGGGTTGTGTCAAGAGCAGAAGAAAGCAATTTGGCATTGACGAAAGACAGGTGCGAGGCAAAAAGTCGTGGTTTAACAACCTCACATGGGGCTCTAGAGATGGACTTGCAAAAATGGGTTGTGGAATGTCGTCAGAATGGATACTGTAAAACACGTATGGGAATCCGATTATGTGCCCTTCAAATGGCTAAAGATGAGAAATATAAAACAGAGGGTATTGAGAAATTTGTTGCATCAGCTGGATGGTGTACCCACTTCATGAATAGGTTTGGCCTTTGCTTGCGACAGAGAACAAAGATTTCACAAAAGCTGCCACAAAATCTTGAAGATTCATTATAAAACAATGAAAGTTTTATAATTATGACCTCGGAAATAACAGGAATATGGATAAGACAGCAATGACTTTTGATCTTCCAAGCAACAGAACCGTGGCATCCTCAGGAGAAAAAACTATTTTTCTGACAGGGAATAAAAAAAAATCATTTCACAGTGGTTCTGGCATGTTTAGCCAATGCAGTCAAGCTGAGGCCTGTTATTATATTTAAAAGCAAGACCTTGCCTAAGAATGCCAAATTCCCTCTGCGAATTATTGTCCGTCCACATGTTAAAGGCTGGATGGATGAACAAGGAACAAAAAAATGGCTAGAAGAGATATGGAATGGACGACCAGGAGTAGCCTTAAAAAAACCCTCACTGCTAGTTTGGGATATGTTTAGAGCCCATATACATGAAGATCGCATTGCAAACCACTTTGGCTTTTATTCCAGGTGGGCTTACATTTGTTTTACAGCCCCTGGGTGTGTCTATAAACAAACCTTTTAAACACTGCGTGCGGAGAATGTGGCACCAATGATTGTCATCTGGTCAAGCCTGATTGACTAAAGGTGGAAATCTTATGAAGCCAGACATAGAATTAGTAGCAAACTGAGTATGAGACGCATGATAGGACATTCCAGAAGACATCATCAAACGTGCTTTTCAGAAATGCGGTGGATGGTAGCAAAGACAATGTTTTGTATCAGCACAGCAGCAGCGATGAAGGTGATGGAGATGTTAATGATGCAGATGACATTACACCAGCTGAATTTGAGGCACTATTTGGAGAAACTGATGATGAGGAATCAAACTTTAAAGGATTTTAAATGTGTTTATATTGCTGTTCAAGGCATTGGACTTTGATTCAGTAAAAAGGCTCCCCAGTTACCGTAAAATATTTATGGTACCATACTTTTTTTTGCTAAGCCTGACACCCAATTGCAGAGCTACAGTAGACAGTACACATTACTCTGGGCGTTCCTATAACACCTCTTAGCCACTATCCAATCACGCCCTTAACACCTGGCTGTGATATTCTAATTGGGATTTTCCAGGGTACATAATTGCCACAGATTCTTGTACAAGTCATTCTGAATTGAGAAAGCCAGTCGGATGACTAGCGAAATGTCTTCAAGAACTACATTTCAAGTCCAGTTGATCTAATTGAAAACAACAGATATACCATGACCTGGATGAATGAGAACCTCCACAAGCATACAACTCCCAGCATTCCCTGACTTCTAGTAAAGGAATTCTGTGTGTTGTAGTTTTCA
Organism: Hymenochirus boettgeri; assembly: GCA_019447015.1. Lineage (NCBI taxonomy): Eukaryota > Metazoa > Chordata > Amphibia > Anura > Pipidae > Hymenochirus > Hymenochirus boettgeri. The sequence goes on along the minus strand of CM033475.1, from coordinate 179,734,614 downwards.
AACATCTGGAGGGCCATAGTTTGAGGATGTATTAAACCCTTAAAAAATGTCCCTTTGTACCTGTCAATGTGTTTATTCTAACTTTAAACTCTATATTGCAATATTTTATTTGCTTACTTATTTAATAAGATGTGCAAAATAATGTTGTCTGTGTAAAAATGTATCATCTTATTGGATGAGGCAAATTGACAGCAAAAGTTATGCTTAACTGTGGTCCAAAAAAGACTTTAGTTAAATTGACAGTGATTGCTTTTCGGATTATTTTTGCAATTTACGTTCATTATTTTTTTTACATAGTTTTTAAGATTTTTTTTTACATTTTTTACATTTTTATGTGTGATATGGTAGCAGCATCACCTGATTCCTGTTCTGAAACCATGTGTCAGACCATCTCTGTGTGGGAGGCATTAAAAAAGACAAAAATGTACACACCTTACACACTCCCTGCTGTGAGCTGAGCTGTCCCCCCTCCCCTTCAGTCCTCCTTCAGTCAATTTAACTGAATCTTTTCCTGGTTTCTTCTGCTTTCTCCTCCACACTCCATTGCCAACCTCAGATTAGAAGGAAGGACTAGTATTTTGACCTCAGATTCAGAACCTCCCACCCCCTAACTTTCTGATCAGTTATGTCTTCATATCTTGGGCTGTGCAGCATGTAGAGAGGTTGATGGATCATTTTAAAGGTAGGAAAATGTATTTAAAACCAACTTGTTTTGAGACCACAGTTCCCCTTTAAATAAGCCTATTAGAGAATAGGAAAGTAGATTACATTCATTGAAAGGCTAGCCATTGATATACTTACTGTATTACACAGTTTGTTTTCTAAATGTAGGAAAAATATTCTTCTAACAAATAGAAAAATGCTAGACCTGCCCTGTGATTTTCCTTGTCTTCACATGAGGTCTAAAATTCTTAACCTGTGGTGTAAAATGTGCAAAGTAGCATACCATACATAAACAGCTTAAAAGAAATTCAGACAGAGAGCAGAATGTACCAGGAATTTCATTTTCTGACTCCAACAGTGGATTTAGTTTTGGAATCTGATTGTTAAAACCCACAGACTTTGTTTCTACACTGCTCCTGACTGTTTATTAGAGATGGACCCAAAACCAAACTCGAAACTTTATGAGTTCAGACAAACTCAAACTATTCGAACTAGCTCGGGTTCGAACAAGTTTGTTTTATCGGACACACGGCTATATTTTCGATAATTATCGTAAATTCGATAATTATCGAATTTACAGACCAGTCACTAACCCTAAAATGTATTGTTCGCTAACCCTCGAAAATATCGTTCTCTTTCGATAATCCTCAAAGGTAGGTGTTTTCGCTAACCCTAGAATGTATAGTTCGTTAAACCTCGAATGTAGCCACGATTTTCGGTAACTCTCGAAAGTATTGTTAATTTTTGGATAACCCTCGAATGCATGGATCTTTTTCGCTAATCCTCGAAAGTATCGTTCGCTAACCCTTGAAAGTATCGTCCGTTTTCGATAACCCTCAAAAGTATCGCTCGATTACGGTAACCCTCGAATTTATCGTTCTATTTCCGCTAACTCTCGAAAGTATCGTTCGGTAACCCTCAAATGTAGCTTGCGCAAAACCCGACAATTGTCCTTTCGAAGTGTTTTAACAAGTTTTGGTGATAGGGACCATTTCTCAGGTGCCACAACCATTAACAGTAAGTTACCATTGTTAGTTTAGCTGTAAATCATCCGGACTTTTCAAACTATCACCCCTCCATTGACTTTTATGGGTCCGAATTCGAACTTTCGAACTATCGAACTTTTAATGAAGTTTGAAAGTTCGAAAAATGACCAAACTATATATAGTTCGGCCATCTCTACTGTTAATAGAGGAGGTAAAAAAAGAAACATTTATCAGTATGTACAAGTTACAACAAACCTTGCAATTTGTAGAAGGGGATTTATTGATAGTGCCAGTCCAATAGGAGACATAATGAAAATATCTATCTGTGGTTCCTTTACCTACATTATCTTCTCTATGGCTGTGACTTCAGTTACCATCTGGCTTGAATTGCTGGATGCTTCCTTTATGGCAAAATTAATTCCTCCACTATTCAGGTTGTTTTAGAACAAATCTGGAAGAGGGAGACACACAGAATTAAAAAGGAAACAAGAAAAACCCTTTTCTCTTTTGTAGTCCTAACGTTGATCACTTAGGGAGATCTTAACCAAAAACTGCCCACCAGGAGGCTAGCAGAGTCCATATAGGACTCTGCCTCCTACCTGGCCTCCGGGAGAAGTTTGGCATGCAGTACGCATGCCAAACCTAAGAATTTTAGAAATAATGATATCTTATACTGAGCTTTCCTTTTTTATCACATACCGCAACATTATAGCATTGCAGTACCATGTATGTGTAAGTAGTTATCAGGTGCAAAATTGCATCTACCGCATGGTTCTTTAGGAAATGTGCTCGAACATCTTCACCACAATTCTCTCAATATCTTCCTCCACAGAACTACAGAGCATGCGGCGGGAGATGCGCCACATGGTGCGGCGCCTGGACCGCCGCCGCGGCTGTATGAGATGGTCAGAGTAGGTGACACCACAAAGGTGCCTCATGGAGAGAGAAGGAAGAACAAAAATGTAGTACTGCTCTCGGGCCAAGTAGGATCGACCCAATCTTAGAAAAATTAGCCACAGAGTAGCTGTTGTCGCAGAGCATTTGTTATTTCACAACTTTAATGCACTAGAGCAAGGTAGGACCATATATGGCCCTGCCAATAAGAAAAATTTGCCATTTGCCAGCTAAGCCTCTAGGTGGAAAATGAGGCAGAAGGAGCAGTACGGGTGGCCAGGGGCAGGAGGCCTTCAGTCACGGGCATCAGCAATAGGGGTGCTGTATTGAGATGTGATCCACTCCTCATTCATCTTGATGAATGTAAGATGGTCCACATTCTCAGTGGAGAGACGGGTCTTCCTCTCCGTTACAACACCCCCTGCTGCACTGAAGGTCCTCTCCAAAAGAACACTGGATGGGCATGAAAGGACCTCGATGGCATACTGTGCCAACTCGGGCCCGATATCAAGCCTCGCCACCTAGTAGTCCAGTGGATCCTCAGTCTCTGATGTGGCTACACCGGCCCTGGATCCGATGTAGTCAGTGACCTAGCGACTGAGGTGTTGCCTGGTGGAGTTGCCAGTAGATGGGCCTGGCAACTGTGGCTGGAAGAACAGCCTGAAGTTGGCTGCGAGGCCGCCTCCAGTGCTGCTGCTCCTCCTGTCAGGCACAGGGGGACGTGAGCCCTGTTGATCCCCAATATCAGGTGCTGTAGGCCTGCCAGCACCTGGAAAGGCAGAACAGAGGCAATGTAGCAGTGTTGCCTCATAGTGCTGCATTCTACTTTACCCTCTGAGATGCGGGGATAAACTCCGACACTTTACCCTTATAGCGGGGATCTATAAGGGTGGCCACCCAGTACTGCTCCTTCTCTTTGATGGCCTTAATCCTGGGGTCCTTGCGCAGACATTGCAGCATGAACGAACCCATGCGCCACAAACTGCCCGCCGCAGAGGACCCCATGTCCTTGATGTCACTGAGGACAATAGTGTCGGGCTCAACCTCTCCCCAACCACGAATGACATGTGGTACTTGGGAGGGTTGAGATGTCCCCCTAGAGGAATGCCCCATTTCCCCTTGGTCCAGATCACCTAAATCCCCCTCCTCATCATTGGATGGCTGCTCTGCACTGTGATGTTCAGACTCGGAAAGCATCACAGTGTCGGCGTCCTCCTCTTCCAGTAGCTGCTGCTCGACAGCAGCCACCTCTCAACCTGCCCTTGCAGTGCTGCCAGCAACTCGGCCCCAGTGTGGCTCCTATCACCAAGGCACACAAGCTGCAACACTGCATGGCACCGTCTCGCCTGGCACGAAGCATAGGCTCTGGGGGGGCACGGAGCTGTCCGGGAAGAGGGCTCACCGGAGGAGGAGGGGGGGGTGGAGACTGGCGTATCACCAATGCGTGGTGGTACCCTTATCATTGAAAATGGTGCTAATTTTGCCCTAACCAATCAGATGTTAGCTTTCTAATTGATTGGATCAAAATTAGCACCACTTTGGGCTGGGTACACACAAAAGTTTTTTTTGTCCCAAACAAGCATTCACTACAAACTCATCATTCCCATTATTGAGTTTTAAAATCTGCAGCAAACACACATATTCCCTTCCAAACTGCAGCCTTTCAAGCCAAATTCAAAGTTTATACTTAAACTTTCCCTTTCTAGTTACTTTTATACTTGTGTCTTAGTAGTCAAATGGATCTGGGGAAAATTGTTTTTTGTTTATTTTAAATATAGCGGTAGAGGTTTTACCAGGAGTGCTTAGTTATTTTTCATTGGGGTCAGAGAGGGATACTGAGACCTAAAACACTCTCATATCACGCTTTAAACTCCCACAGATTGATTCCATGGTGCAGAAGGGGTCTTATGGTTTACTGATTTTTTAATGGATAGAACTACAGTTTATTGAAAACATAATGGATATTCAATTGGAATAAAAATAGACGCAGGACAAGAAATAGGAATCGTGCTATTTAAATGGGGTCACTCAACAATTGGCTCTAACTTGGTAACTGGATTAGCTATTGATCTGGAAAAGCTACATAAAGGGCCAGACTCCTGATTGCTTTCACGTTCCTTGTAGAACTCTGTAAGATTCCTTATATCCCGTTGTTTACTGAAATAATCTGTATCTGATTTTTTGTGAAAAAAAGCATTGTGTCCAAGTGACTAATTGCTTCTCCACTATTTCCTGCCAAACACATTAATTACCTTCAGGCTTCCCACAAGTTAAGAAATTGTATTTATCCCATTGAATATACAGCATTATGTTTACTGATAAGTTGTTTGAATGTTAAACCATAGAAATAATAGTAATAGTTTGTGAGTAGTCATTCAGCCGTGGCTTTGCAGCTGTGCTGTTTTAGGTAGATTTGGTTGATAAAGCCGCCGGTGAAAACTTCACAGTCAAATGCAGATGAGAACTGATAAATTGCTAATATACTTTTGTGTCCAAGCTGTGCTGTGTTAAGGAGGCAAATATTCCTTGTGAATGTAGGTGAAGCCAGATGTTTGCATATATTATATAAAAAAAAATTATATTTGGGGATTTCTTTCCGAATTCTGAATTGAGAAATGTTCCCTGGATCAACCCAGCAAACATGTGGTCAGCTATTGACCAATCATATTTTAATAAAATAATAAAATAGGATGACCATCAATATCTGACCATATGATTTCTGAGATTAAAATACTTAGCAATCAAAATTTAATTTGGTCTCATAGCAATCTTATTGTCAGTGACTCAAAGGCACTTACAGTATAAGTGCAGACGGAGTGTGTGTCCTGGCTTCAAGCTGCAGGACCTTCTTAAGCCTAAAAAGGCTCTTTTAAGGGCCCCTGGTGGTGTTCTGGGTCCCTGTCTTGGAGGCCCCGCTGCTATTTTGCACCCCCATGGGATGGCACTAGCAGCCCAGCAGCCCCTCGCACTCCATCTCACAAATTAAAGTGCGCTGTGCCATTATTACTGGTGTACAAAAACGGCAGACATTTGTCACGCTATCTGATTGTGAGTACATTGTGGCCCTATCTTTAAAGGGATGTCTGGATTACCATGTGAAACTGGAAAGCTAAAGATGGTTTAAAGGAGCGCACTAAGACAGAGGGAAAAAGCCATAAGACCAGTGCACGAAGGACAATACACCTAATGGAAATGTTTATGGTGCCAACTAAGTATGTTAACGTTAACATATAAGTAATGTCTGCATTTTATCATGTACTTCTCCTCCATACAACTGCAAGTACCCACAAAAATGCTAGTGAAAGTTCTCATTCATCCAGGTCATGGTATATCGGTTGTATTTAGTTAGATCAGCTGAACTTAAAGTTTAGTCCTTGAAGATGTTTTGCTAGTCATCCGACTGGCTTTCTCAATATCACTTTATCAACCAAGGAGGAATGGGTAAAAATCTGACCCGGCCAGAAATGGAAGTCCTGGCTAAGGGCTTGAACTTTGCCATCACTGCTAAGAGCCATCACTGTGGTGGATATTATAGCTGCCACTGAAGCCTCTATCCACAATACTAAGGTACCACAGAGTGAGGCAGAACATTTTTGCCTTAAGGTATCTGTAGCCTTAGCCAGTGCTAAACCTCCATTATCTAACCTGACCACACAGGAAAAAAGAGCCTCAACATCCCTCAAGAAAGATTCCAGTATCACCATTCTGCCCATGGATAAGGGATGATGCACAGTGGTACGCAACACCTCAGACTACCATGCTAAGATCACCACACTTCTTGCCGATAACAACACATATGAGGCTTTAACAAGTGATCCCAACATCCGCTACAAGAAAAAGGTCATAGACTTACTACAACAGCTTCAAAAGGATAAAGGCATTGATTGAGCAATGTATTATCGCCTCTACCCTGGTAAGGCGCATCCATGTATATATGGACTCCAGAAGATACACAAGGAAGGTGCCCTACTAAGACCTATAGTCAGCAGCATCAACTCTGTAATATACAAGGTGGCAAAATACCTAGCCAACATACTAGGGCCATTGGTTGGAAGTTCTAAGCATCACATTTAGAACTCCCAGGATTTCACTAACAAGATAGTAGAGGCAGTACTCGATGCAGAAGAAACTATGGTGTCCTATGATGTGACATCTCTCTTCACTCTCTTCAGGCTGTTGAAATGGTGAGAAAACGGCTAGGCCAAGACAGTGCCCTTACCAGCAGAACAGATCCTAACCCAGAACAGGTGTGTTCCCTACTTGACTTATGCCTGAATACCACCTATTTCAGATATAGGGATAAGTTCTACAAACAAAAACATGGATGTTCTATGGGATCTCCAGTTTCACCCATCATGGCAAACCTTTACATGGAGGAAGTTCTTAATACCTTCAAGGGCATTGCACCTAGCCACTGGTTCAGATACGTGGATGACACCTGGGTTTAAATCCACCAGAAGGAAGTACAAGCCTTCACAGAACACATCAATGCTGTAGACCAAAAATCAAATTTACAAGGGAAGAGGTACAAAACAACACACTGGCTTTCTTGGACTGCTTGGTATAAGTTTGGGAGAATGGTAGAGGTTTATAAAAAACCAACCAACACAGACCAGTATTTGATATTTGACTCCAACCACCCTTTAGATTACAAGCTGGGTGTCATGAAACACAGAGCAGAGAACATCCCCACTGGCAATAAAACATCCCAAGGGAGCCCTTAAAACTTGTAGATATCCAGAATGGGCCTTTTCAAAAGGTGTAGAAGGAAGGAAAAGAACACAAATACCAACAGTGAAGGGGGAAAGCAAGACAGGAGAAATGACATGGTCATCCCATATGTAGCAGTTGAGCTGGCCGAACTTCATAGAGTCCATTTTCGAACTTCATAAAGATCCGTTTTCGAACTTTCGAACTTCAGTAAAAGTTCAAAAGTTCGAATTTGGACCCATTAAAGTCAATGGGAGAGTGGTAATTTGAAAAGTCTGGATGATTTACAGCTGAACTAACTATGGTAACTTAATGTAAATGGCTGTGGCACCTGGGAAATGGTAAAGGGGAACATGTCACTATCACCAAAACTTGTTAAAACACTTCTTAAACACGAGCGGGCAATTGTCGGGTTTTGCGCAAGCTACATTCAAAGGGTTACAGGCAATTCGAGGGTTACCAAACGATACTTTCGAGGGTTAGCGCAAACAGAATCATAAATTCAAGGGTTACCGAAATCGAACAATACTTTCGAGGGTTAGCGAAAACGAATGATACTTTCAAGGGTTAGCGAACGATACATTAAAGGGTTAGCGAACGGCTCGTAAATTCTATAATTCCCGAAACAGCGATGACGAACGTTACATAATTATCAAAAGTTCGAAAGTCCGAAAAATCCGGGTCTGGGATAGTTCGAGGAGTCCAAGTCCGTTCAAACTCGATAAGTTCGGCTCGAACTTGGGTTCCAGTTCGAGTTCTAGTCCATCTCTATGTAGCAGGGGTCTGTGAGAAATTAAGAAGCATTTTCAAAAAACACTGTATGCCTGTCTGCTTTAAACCAAACAACACACTGAGGCAGAAATTTGTACATCAGAAAGACCCAATACCAAAACATAAGATGAGTGACATTACAAACGCAGTGCAGTGAAGAGTGCTCTGATTTGTATGTGGGGGATACCAAACAGCAGCTGCACCAATGTATGGCCCAGCACAGAAGACTGGAGTACACCTGGAGTACACTGTGTTCAAGTACAAGTGATGGTTTGTGTATGCCATTCACAGATGCTGTGTTTTAATATGTTCCAATAAAAGCTATATTTTAATTCTCTCTGGCGGGATCTCGTGTTCAGATTTGGAGGAGGCATAATCCATTCTTCTTTACCCAGCACAGAAGAGCCAAATCCTCAGGTCAGGACTCAGCGGTGTACCTGCATCTTAAGGAAAAAGGACATACCTTTAAGCTTGTGAAGGTTCTCATTCATCCAGGTCATGGTATATATATTGTATTCAATTAGATCAACTGGACTGGAAGTTTAGTTCTTGAAGATGTTTCGCTAGTCATCCGACTGGCTTTCTCAATTCAGAATGACTTGTACAAGAATCTGTGGCAATTATGTACCCTAGAAAATCCCAATTAGCATATCACATACCGAAATACTGACTTCCTGTTTGCAGGACCCCTAGTAGAGACCATTATGGTCTTGCCCTTGACCCAGCACCTGGGTTGATTCAGTTGCTCAGTAGAGATCTGAGCATCTTTGACCCATCCAATAGCCAATCAGTAGAAATTACTGTTAGGAACATTCCAAGGATGTGGTGCATCCTGGGAAAAAGAAGGACCATTAGAACCTGAAATGGCAGCTCACTAATGTCAACAGCAGGGAACAGCAAAGGGTATGAAATCAACTGATTTTTCAAAATGGGTGAGAATATGTAGAATAACTAAGTATGCATTACACAAACGCAGATACAGTTTTTGCAGATATTGCATATTTATATGATGCTGATAGCAGCAGAGAACAGTTTGTGAGCTATAACAAGCTGCAAACTTGCTTAAATGAGGTAGACTGTATTAAAACTTTGTAGAAAGCAGTTTTACAGTACCAGGTCCTGTTTATTCCAGCCTATTATTATTATTATTATTATTGTTATTACAAAATATTATCTTTTAATAAAACATATTTAAAGCTACAGCATTTACTGGAAATGTGAATTATTCCTTTAATGCATTGATTAATTGATTTAATAGGAGGTTAAAATCAATGCCGCTTAACAGGAGGTTAAGCGTCATTAGTTGCCGTTTAAATGGAGAATAACCCTACACAGTAACCCCCAATTCCTTGCCACTCCAGATGTTTAAAAAGTACAATTCCCAGCATGGTTTAGGGTTGGTACACAGGTGCAATCGCGGGTGCCAACCCACGACGCACAATGTGTATGAACAGCCGTTTTGGCTGATAATCGTGCCGTGTATGCAGGGGTGTCCCTAAGGTTTTTTTGCACCTGAAAACAAGCGCGCCGCCACTGCAGCAAAGTCGGCATGGCTTTGTATGTGGATGTGGCTTCTTTGCTGGGTGTGGCAAAACTTGTTTATTTTATATCTAAATACATGTTTATAAAGTTTTCAAAAACATGGTGCAAGTGGTACAATACATTAGAAATCCCTACCATACTTTATGTAGAATAAAACATGTTGGCCAAATTATTTGTAAGTCTGCCACCACCTCAAGCTACATTCTTGCTTAAATATCCAACGTGCCTGGTTGGACAGAAGGACAGAAGGTGTCAGAACCTTAAACGTAGCATTTCAGCCACGCTCCAGGCTGGCGTCATGGTCTTGGTTCTCTTTTAATCTGCTATTTTACAGTGTCAGACACTAGAGATGGCCGAACTTTTTTAAGTTCGGTCCGTTTTTTAACTTTTGAACCTCTAAAAAAGTTCGAAAGTCTGTAAACGGACCCATTAAAGTCAATGGGAGGTAAAAAATTACAGTGTAAACTTACCTTACAGGCCTCTGGGACCTGGGAGATGGTTTGGGGAACATGTCCGTGCGTGGGAAACAGCATAAAAAAACAGACGTAGTGCACACACGTGCTACTTTTGGTTTCCGCATGCCGCTTTCGGTAATCCTCGAATGTTCAGAAGGGCCCTTTGGGGCTTAAGAGGTCGCGCAGCTCGAACCGGGACCCCCTCCCCAGCCCTTGTAAGAGCCCTTGCAGCACTAATAAGTGCCTTTGTTCGGGGTCCCGCAGCTCGAACCCGGACCCCAGTCAGCTCTTAAAAGTGCCCTTGGGTGGCGTCTTCTCTCTTCCATCCGGTGACACCAGCTTTGCTGAGGCTACCAACCCCAAGAAGTACTCCTGCGGCCACCAGGGGTACTTCCGGCGCCGGTGGCCTCAATGAGCCCGATGTAACCGGCGTACAGTAACCAATCATATTTTGGAAAATCTAATTGGTTAATGTAAACTATGCAAACTAAGTATTGAAAAATTGACAGAATCAGAAACGGATTAGGATTTTTTGCAAACCTATATAAAGAACTGCAAACCTCCACGGAGCTCAGAAGTCATTGAAGTAGATGGCAGAAGAAAGAAGCGGCTAGCAACATCGGCTCTGCTGAGGCGGGCGGTGCCAGCGGGGCTCACTGTCGGCCACAGTGAGCCTGCCTAGCATTGGCGACTTCAGTGGTGTTGCTAGCCCGAAAACGACACGTCAGATCAAGACCGGTAACATCGGCCTCGCTGAGGCCACCGGTTTCTAGCTGCGGGACACCTGAACATCCGGCCGAGGGACTGTCGGCCGTTCGGCAATCCGTGAGCGGAACGTTTTTGTGAATCTCCGGCCGTTCTGGGTTTTTTGGAAGCTGCCGTTTGAGGCATGCCGACTGTTCGAAAATCCTCGTACAATTCTCAAATGTTCAAGGATTTTCGAAAATAGTCACGCGAGTCCGGAAAATCTAGCTAGTTTGAACCCGAACTAGTTAGAATAGTTTTAGTATGTCCGAACTCGTAAAGTTTGGCTCGAAATCGAGTTTGAGTTCTAGTCTATCCCTATCTGACACTCCCAACATAGGGTAACCCTGTGAGAGTGATACATCCCCAGAGTAACAGTAGGAAACACTGATTTATGGATGGCAATGGGGATATTACCCTGATGGTGTAATGGGGATATTACCCTGAAAAATAAAGTGTCTGTACTCACAACACAGGCCCAAAACCAGCTGGCATTGTTATACAGATTATCAATAAATATCTCTCAATAAAATAGAAGCATTAATTGAAGAATGGGAGGTAAAGGAACCATGTTTTACCACCTGCTCAATAAATGTACCAGGAGCGAGGAGCATTTTTAGTGGACTAATCCTTTAAACTGACATTCCGGACACAGCTCCCATTACAACTCTCCACATAAACATCATTTCTCTCCAGCTTAGACCACTGATAATTAACCTATTTGAAAGCTGAACAAGAACAATCATTAATTCAGACTGCCATGCAACAGGTAAAACCCCCAAAATAATCCAAAATAAAAAAAAATCTTTCCCCATCATTTAAAATACATTATGCCCCATCAGCTGAGTAATACACACAGACATGTGTGTGCATTATTAATCAGCTTGGAAATGATTGTTTAACTTATATATAAATATACAATTCATACCAGACAGTTGCCCTCCGGTTGCTGCTGTCCTATGGCTGCTGTCAGCGATTGTTGTCCTCTGTCGGTGATTGTCCTCTGGCTACTGTCGACATTTGTTGTCCTCTGGCTGCGGTTGGCGATTGTTGTAGAGCCCTGCAGACTAGGTGGACCCTACAGAATAGGAGGGCCCTGCAGACTAGAAGGGTCCAGCACACAAGGAGGGCCCTGCAGAAAAAAATTGTCCTGCAGACTAGGGGGACCCTGGAGACCAGGAGGGCCTTGCAAACAAGGAGGGCCCAGCAGACAAAAATGGCCCTGTAGACTAGGAGGGCCCTGCAGACTAGGGGGGCCCTGAAGACTAGGAGGGCCCTGCAGATCAGAGGAGCCCTGGAGACCAGGGTACCCTGCAGAACAGGGGGGCTTTATAGACCAGGGAGCTTTGTATACCAGGGGGTGCTGGAGAGCAGGAGGGCCCGGCAGACAAAAAGGGTGTTTTTATTGCCTGGGGTGCCGCCATAAGCATCTTTTCCAAGTTGCTTCATGGTAGGAGCTGCGATGTGTGTATGGGCACTTTCTCTGCCAAAACAGCTGCTCGTTCGCAGACCCACCCAACTGGTCGGGCAATGGTCCCTGACCGAACGGCTACTTTGGCCGAGAAAGTGCCCATACACGGCACGATTATCACCCGAGACGACCTCTTGTACACATTGTGCATCGCGGGTCAGCACCCACGATCGCACTTACAAACCTTTAGTTGCTGGCAGTTGTAGTTTCCAAACATCTGCAGTGGCAAGTACTCACTTGCCTGTGTAAAGCAGTAATCTCAGTAGTCCAGCTGACGCGGTCAGCAATCCAGCAATTTCTGGCTCCACATCCACTGTGCTGGAGACTGATGTCACTACTCGATGCCGGGAAGTGAGACCGGCTCCGAATAGTGACGTCAGCTGCCAGAACAGTGGTTGCAAAAGGATTACTGGATTCGCAGGTGAGTTAAAAAAGGTTAAAAGTTAGGACCCAGCAGAATAAAGCAAACTGTGAAGTGGTTGCTGAGCTTAAAATAATTTGGCCAAGTTATTGAACTAATTGCTTTTATTTATCCAGAGAGAAGGGCAGGCTTTTTAAGTTGCAATACAACGGTAAAGTAAAATATAAGAAAATTAATTGGATATGCACTAGGCTTCTATGTTTTGTCTGTATATCTCCAACTCCCTCCCCTTTTCTCTGCTGATTCTCTTAATTGTTGCGGAAAGTGTGCTGGCAGGCAGCCAAGAATCCTAGTAAGAGAGTCAGATATAGGGCACATATTACAATTTCCACTCCTGGATTGACAGGTCTTTCCTTGTATATGCTGTGATTAAAATTATGATTTCTCAGGATCTACAACTCAGATTTAAAATCCGAAAAAGTTTTGAAGTAGTGGGATCTTGCTGTATCTAAAGGTATAATTTTAAAAATTTGATTTTTTTGTTTTTAGAATATAGATACCCTTTAATTAGAAAATGATTTGAGCTTTTGGATTCTAAGTAAGCTGATGAGGTAAACTGACACATTGTTCCTGAGCACTCTGTTCTGTCTACACACCTGATTCTTTTCATGGTACTATAAGCAGAACAAAATATCAGAGCCCCAGGAGATCCAGATGTGTATAGGATTCACAATTTGCTCTTCTTATACTACTATATAGAACTATTAAAATTGATTTGTAAAAAAAAACCCAAAAACCGGTTGAATTGTAATTATCTTTATCAGTTTAATTGTATTCATACTACCTCCATTACATCTTACTATGGCCTCCTTAAATCCACAGCACAACTGTTATCAATAAAACGGGAACTAACCTTGTTTCAATTTAGTTTGTGCTGGAGAAACATGGCCTTTATTTACATAAAAAAAGATGAAGGTAATAGTTTTATTATTTTATTTATTTAATGTAGTGGATTCACAGACAAAACGCCTTAAGAACATTTTCTTGTTTAGCTCACCTGAACTTAGCAATTACAAAAAGCAACATCTAAACATAACTTGCTCTTAATGTTAAAGGAGAACTAAAGCTAAATATTCATAAGTCTGAAGGAGTTCTATAATCCTGAATAACAGAAAATTGTGTAGAAACCTTTTTGTTACTTTGGCCATTTTCTAGCTTATACATAATAGAACACAGACAGGAAACATATTTGCACAAGATAAATAACTTCAAGTTAGTTCTGCCCTCTTCCCCTTGTCAGAGCTACTAGGTGACGTGAAAGCCACCTGTCTCAAAACAAGGAACAGAGAAAAAAACCGAAATAAATTGAGGCTAACCGCTATCTGTAGGGATAAAGTTTGGTTCCGTGTTTAAGCCCGGTTCTGGCTCAAAACTAATGGTTCTGAAGTTTCAACAGTACTCTCTGTTTTGTCTCGAATTTTGAAAGGAATATTCGAGAATTAACAATTTTAAGAAATTTATAGAATTATCAAATATGCATAGTGATATTGAATATGTAAACCCTCTATCCCGAATATGTAAACCCTTGATTCCGAAAATGTGAACCCTCGATTCCGAATATGTGAACCCTGGATTCCGAATATGTAAACCCTCGATTCCGAATATGTAAACCCTCGATTCCGAATATGTAAACCCTCGATTCCGAATATGTAAACCCTCGATTCCGAATATGTGAACCCTGGATTCCGAATATCTGAAACCTCGATTCTAAATATGGGATAAATATTACATTTTGTAAAGTTTTGGTTCTATGTATGTGTTTCCCAGACCATTTCCCAGGTCTCTGAGCCATTTACACTAACATATTATTGCTATTTATACTTAAATTTAATTGGAACTTTTGTATTTTTTTATCTCCCATTGACTTCCAAAGGTCCATTTCCAAAAATCCAAAAGTGTGGAATTTAGCAGTTTCGAACATCTCTAGCTATTTGTTAGTTATAAATCATAGAACCTATAGCTTGCTTTAATTCTTTTTTAACTGCAATGTTTTTTTAATCTGTAATGTCCAGTTACCATAAAACATTTTTAGTCCAAAGTTCCTGTTGTACAAAATTAAATCTCAGGAACGGTTAAACCAAGTTAGGAATATTGGTTATTTTTTTCTTTTCCCCTAAGGTGTCCATAGGTCCATAGAGGAATGGACAGAGAATGGTTGTAGGTTTTAATAACAAGTTACATTTTCTGTGGGTGGGGCTTATGACATATTGGGCTCCTTTTACACATGGGAGACACTTTGATAATAATTTTGATGCATCTGTATAGGTATAGGTCATAGAATAGGCAAAGAAATTAGAGTTCAGATTTCCCAGACCTAGACTGTTTCATCCTGAATGCTTATCTACCGTATCTTTGTTACTAATAACTCCGTGGGAAATAATTACAGTCAATTGTGTTAGTACTGGCACTTTACGTGTAATCCATTTATTTAATATCACATGAGATATTAAGTGAAGGCAGGATAGTAATTAGTGAACAGGAATGTAAACATTCTTTTTAAGTCTATGACAAAAAGAGTTTTTTTGCAAGTATACTTACTAAAATTGAGGGATTATCAGAGGCGTACCTACCATGAAGCAAATTGAAATATTTGCTCATAGCGCCCCCTGTGGTCACATAGAAAGGCAGCAGTTAAAAATAAAAAATCCTCCTTTCTGCAATACTACATTTCATCACAACATGAGAGTTCAGTATAAAGGAAGAAGAGAAAGGCGGCATGTGCTTCACCTTACAGTGCCTGATGAGAATCATAAGAACTATAGTTAGGGGAGAAATTTGTTAAGTTTAGTTACTCTTCTCTATGCATGTGTATGGTTCTGTCTGTATGTTTGTATCTGTGCATGACTAGGTGTATTTCTGTGTCAATGCATGTTTGTGCCTGTCTGTTTGCGTTTATCTATGCATGCAAGTGTATATGTATGCATGTGTGCCATTCTGTATGTGTGTGTTCCATTATGTATGCATGGGCATGTTATATCTTTATCAGTCAGTATTGTGGGCATATTTACCAGTTCCCCAGCCCTCCAATTCTCCAATCAGTTTAATGTCAGCCCTCCAGTTTACCAGTCCACACCCACTTCCACAAACCATGGCCATGTCCACAAGCCACACCCACTTTTCCAATGTAAAAAATAATTTAAAAGTTTGGAGTTGGGGTTTATAATGCAGCTAGTGATGCGCTGTTTCAGAATTGGGCATGCTCAAACAATAGACTTGGCTCTGGTGATGTTACAGCTCACAGTGTTAGCCAGAAAGTCCCCCTTTACACTGCTGTTAGTTTGTATAGACTGCAGCTAAAAGCATGTCATAGGTAGAAGTGTGTTCTTTTTAATAAAGGCCACTTGTATGTATACCCCTGTTCCCCTTTAAAATTTAAATTCAAAATTTTTTGAAGACTTTTTAGTGTAGTAATCTCTTGAAATTCAGATATTTTGGGGGTGTCGTGTAGATCAATTCATAGATGATTTGATAAATTAATTACTATGTAGCTAGATATTGTACATTTTCATTTTGCTTACAATGAATTGCTATTGGCTACAGGAACCACAATCTTCTTTCTCCACTAGAGATTCGCTTAGCTTAGTAGGTGGTACAAGGATAGTTAAACCCCAAATGCATCACCTTACTTTTATCAACATTGAATCTGATATGCCACTCTACTGCCCATTTTTGGTAATATATCTAGGTCATGATTATCAATGATCATTATTACATGCCATCTTTCATCACATAAGAATGTTGTCTAATTGTTTTACTAGTTTTAAAACTCACAGCACACACAGGCACATCACAGCAAACACAGAAACATCACAGCACCCAGACACATCACAGCACACACAGACACATCACACACAGACACAGCACACACAGACACATCACAGCACGCACACAGCTACATCACAGCATGCACACAGCTACATCACAGCAAACACAGACACATCACAGCACGCACAGACATCACAGCACACACAGGGACATCACAGCACACACAGGTACATCACTGCACACACAGGTACATCACAGCACACACAGACACATGACAGCACACACAGGCACATGACAACACACACAGGCACATGACAGCACACACAGACACATCACAGACACACATTATTGGAGGTTTGCACATTCATGGCATGTTATCTTTCAAAATGTGGCCTTTCAAGCCAAATTCAAATTTAAACTTAAACTATCCCTTTTTAGTTCAAGACAAATTCTACATAACTGTCCTAATTTCCCACAATTTTTAATAATAAGAAGATCTAATTCTATGTTCTTTCATGTTCCTGCTTCATATAAAAATATTCTGTACATGCCCATACATAATTGCAGTCATGAACCAGTGTTGTATATTCTTCCTAGATGTTGTGTGGGGAAAGAAATCCACATAAAACATTCATTAAAAAATTGTCATGGATTCCAGTGTACATCATAGAGATCTCATCAAATATGTTTTGCAGCTACTATGTGTACCGGTAATCATTTTAAATCTCCATATTATGCAGATAACCCAGGTGTTGCCTTGTTTTTTAAGCTATAGGAATGTCTTAGTATTTCTCATTAAACCATTAGTTATCCCTTTGGCCCAGTATACTCTGTTGATTTCATTTCATCTGTCATTTGAGAACAACATTCATACATTGCCCAGTTGATGTTTGATCCCAAAGACTATATTAATGAACACATTAAACCTTTCAGATGATGAATGTTATATAGAAATATTAAATAATTTACATGCTCCTCTTTTCTTCAGCAAGGCATGTGGCCACTGCCTGTAATTGCTTATGATGAATTTAAAAAACACTCCTACCTCTTGTGGAAAGTGCGAGGAGGTATAAACAAGAGTGATATTGTGACAATTTGACACGGCACATGCAGTAAAAAGTTCAAATATTTGCCTGGGTTATTAATCTGCACCAATAAATCAGATATAATATCTCTGCGGTAAAACTCTAACATATGATTGGTTGCTGCAAATACTCTACTGACAATTCTAATTTAGAACAGATGAGTGTTTGATGCGCTGATGAGTTTTATTAATATCATACATACTGTAGTTAGTCCAAGAATTACATTCAATGCAATGGGTATCAGATTGGATGGAACGATCCTTGAGAATAATAAAGTAGAATAAAAGTAATTTGGGAAAATGGAAATTAAATTACATATTTTTGGAAACCCATGATCACCTTTTTCTTCTTTTTTTGTTGCTTAATTGGAATTATTGCAGCTTTTTATCAGCAGTATTGCAGCAATGGTTTGTAGAGCAGTTAGTTATAATACTTTAATTACCCTTTAATTATACTACTGTATTATGCATTTCATTAAGAAAGTGATATTTGGGATTTGATTTGGTCACATGACTCTGAAACTCTGAAATATTCATATTTGAGGATTGGATCCATTATAATCAATGGGAAAATATGTTCTGAAATTCACTGATAATACTTTAACGCTTCGCTAGGTAATAGCGTGTGACACACTACTATGTTTCTCACACACCGGTACTGAATCTCGTGTATTTAGCTGGAGGTACAGTCCAAAAAAGCAGAGGAATAATAAGAAGAAATAGAAAGAACAGGAATTTGCCTTTTTCAAGCCACACTGACTAGTATATTTAAATTAATTGCAGGTGTGAGACCTGATAGTATACAGTTTGCCTGTATAGTTTGTGAGTCTTATCCTACTTCTCCAGTACCAGTTAGCCAATTTCTACCCTTGGGTACTTTGTCTGATTGGACTTAAAAGGGAATGTCCATCCTTATAACAATAACCTGGTGACTTGTCAGTTATCTGCCCGCAACTCCAACTGTTATATTTACCAGTATATTACATGCATTTGTAACCAGATATTTAATTATAAGTTCTATTCCTTTCTGGCAAATGTATCTGCCTCCTCCATCTGCTCAATGAGCTTTTTCATAAGATTGAACATGTCTGGATGTGGCAGCAGGGGAAACAGCAGTCAATCATTTGTTGTGATGACATTTGTCACAGCCTTCATTGACTGCTTGGAGGGAGGCCAGCTTACTCTGCCAGAATATAATAGAAAATAATTATCTTTAAATATCTGGTTAGTAATTCAGCTAATAAAGTGCAAAATATATCAGTTGGGGGCAGGTAACCAACAATTGGACAGTTTTTTGTTTTAAGGGTATTCCCATTAATGATTCCTAGCTTTTCCTTTATTTCTGGACAAATATTTGCTGTGTTCAGTTAGATCAACTGGCATGTCCACCCCCAAAACTATAATCCCCCCACCATTGGCCCCACTCTGTAGTGTAATAAAATCCTTACCTTACATCCCAGCTCCATATGGTTCTCCTATAATCCCCCTCAAAGTCCAAAAAAATGCCCACCAGGAGGATAGCAGAGTCCATATAGGACTGTCTCCCTCCGGGAGAAGTTTGGCATGCGCACTGCAGCCATTCTCCTCCTCCCTCCCTCCCGTATAGTGTAGGGCTTAGTCCCCCAGCCCCAACCGCTATATTTGTAATGTAAGAAACTTCCCAGATCTTTACTTACCTTCCCTTCTTCTTCTGCCGTTAAAATCTACCAGCAGGCGCGTCCCTGATTGGCTGCCTCTCAGCCAATCACAGACACGGCTGACGGTCCCGCCCCTCTGCTTGAATTTTTGCACAAGCAGAGGGCCGGGCAGTTCGGCGGAGGTAAGAGGGAAGGTAAGTAATGTTTGGGGAAGATTCTTTCATTAAAAAAAAATATAGCGGTTGGGGCTGGGGGACTAAGCCCTACACTATATTAAAAATTAAAAAGAAGGGTGGACATACTGGCTTTCTTAATTTAGAATGACTTGTACAAGAATCTGTGGCAATTATGTACCCTAGAAACTGCTAATTATCTCTGAACATTTCCTCTGCCTTTTACTTTTTGTATATTTTCCCATTTCGGACTATTATTGTTTCATTCTTCCCGCTGAGCTAGAAGCTTCCCCTGTTGCAATTTTCCCCATTCCTATTACCTGTTTCAGTATTCAGCTGCTCTGTGTATCCTGGATGTGCCAGTTTCTGCCTTACAGAATTTTTATTTGGTGAGTACATTTTTAACTTCTTTGGTGTTCCTGAACTTTACTTCTTAAATCTGCATATAAGGCATCATCAATTCCTTCCCTGAGAAATCCACAAAGTAATCAGATAAAACCCTAATATTATTTAAGAAGTGTATGAAGTACCCCAAAAATTGCTGCCCTTGTTAAACCATTTTTACAGAAGTTTGCAATCTAGTATTGTCTTATATATCAAACAGTTGTACATTTGCAACATCTGTTTCATCACTACTGTCTGTGCTCATTAATTTGTCTTAAAGGCCAAATTCTATTTCCTCCTCCTCCTCCTTCCCTTTTATTTTTTCTGCTTTTTTGGACTGTATCTCTTTTGGACTACCTTCTGTTTCCATAGCAACCATACCAAAATCATCAATAAAGTTAGTTTTATAGTTTGAAGTGCAAAAACATACCTCCAAACACCACTCAGACACTGGGACACATAACTACTGATACACCATCTTTACCCAACCTACCCTTCTGTCACCGTAACAACCATACCTTACCATTAAAAAAGTTAGTTTTATGGTCTAAAATACAAAAACATACCCCTTTCCACCTCAGACACAGGTATACACACCTAATGATGAACTCTCACAACCCAACCTACCCTTTCGTTTCAATGGGATTCATACCTAAACCCCCCACCAAAAAAATAAATATGTTTTAATGACACAAAAACATTCTCCTGATCACCACTTAGATACATGTACACATGCCCAAACCTTTCTTTCCATTGCAACCATACACAATAATAAAAATATATTTATAAGTAAAGTATAAGTAAAATATATAGTATAAGTATTTAATCAGAATGGATTATGAAATATATACGTCCTCTTTCATTGCCATCGTAAGGTTATAGAGATTTCAAATCTGCACCTCAGACGCACACATTTCCTTTCAGAACTCAGCCAAATTTAAAGTTTATATTTAAACTTTCCCTTTCTAGTTACATTTGTATTTGTATGTGTCAAAATCTAGAATTCTGTTATATAAGGATGAACATTTGTTTAACCAGTTGAAATATGCCATTTGTCATCATATGCCGCATTATGCCCACGGGGGAAAACATGAATGCCTAAATGCTTTTTACTCTCTCTAATTCAATTTTAAATGCTCATCTGGAGCTAGAAAGAAACAAAACACAAGTCCAACATCTCAAGATAGTTTTAAAAGAAATGTAAAGTGATTAGACACAGAGAAGGCAGCTACCAGCAAGAAAACTGTGTGATTTTATGCCAGGAATACAGCTACATTTAAAAGGCCATGCAAATTTGTAAAGTGTTGGTTCAAACAAACCCAAGCTTTCTCACCCATTTTAATGATATATAATTATGTAAAATGTCTTTTTAGGGGAACTTTTGCATCTGCACTTATGTACAGTATATTTTGCACAATGTGACAAAGTACACATGGTGCAATAAGAAAACATACACACATAGTTCCAACTTAATTTTATAGTTCTGATTCAGCTTATAGAAATAACATTGAACAATCACACATTGGCCATTTAAAATAAAACTCTGAGGCTTTGTTTGTCTGTTTGTCTGTCTATTTAACAATATAATGGAAGAATGGATTCACTCCTGGGTCTTTTCCAACAAAAAACTATGTTTATTTGTGCATAGTAAGCAGAAACAACGTTTCGGTCGCAATTCAAGGACCTTTATCAAGCTTGATAACAGGATTTAGTGATTGTTAGGAAATATATATTTTTTTGCATTCATTTGTATATATATATATATATATATATATATATATATATATATATATAAATAAAAAATAATTTATATCAATGCTTTATTTGTGCTAAAAGCATCTGCGCATTATCATTTCACTGTGGCAAAATCGCTGGAATGGTGTTTGCTTATTTAAAGGAGCCAAGAGCCAAAGATCACTGGTTAAACGAGGAGAAGAGGGCTCCCTGGTCAGTCTGTTTGGATTGCTGGTAGTGATTGTTAAGAATTTTTTTTTTTAGAAACTAAAGTAATAAAAAAAAAACCTCTTGGGCATGGTGCTCAGAGTAACATTCGCCCAATGGCAGTGAAGTTGTATGGTTTTAAAGCTATCCTATGGGGGCTGCCATATTTGATTCTCTTCCTGTGCCTACTGGGTATAACACAATCCCAATAGCCATTACTATTTTGCATGTATCAGAACTAAAAAGTACTGCAACTCCATTTTTCTTGTGTACTATAACAGTGCAAATGGATTTTAAAAGAACAAGCTTGCTAAATCCTGTTTAAACTGGGTATTTAAAAAAAAAAATCATTATGGTTGCTTATCTGATGTATTCAATTAGATCAACTGGACTTGAAATGTAGTTCTTGAAGACGTTTCGCTAGTCATCCGACTGGCTTTCTCAATTCAGAATGGATTCAGAATTCACCTGGATGAATGAGAACCTTCACAATCATTATGGTTGCTTGTTTTTTTCCTACTACTGTAAACTAAGCAATTCTCTGGGAAACTTCAAGGTCTAAGGTGCATGTTTTATGTGGTCCAGGTTAAAACATACACTCCAACAAATACTTTTAAATTGTGCTGAAATGTCTCTGTAGCTCTATAATTAGTTAATTTCCTTTCTTTAAATTTTATTTCAGGATATCAATGATTTTATGCAGACCCTGTATAGCACATTGTTTAGTTTTTAGGGTGATTTTTATGTTTAAGGATAAATTATGTCAGATTAATATCACATATGTTGCACTATATTCAACATTGCACAGAAACATACATACAGTCCCCATTTAAAAGTAGAGATGAACCCGAACTTGGCTCCGAAGTAGATTTCACGGATCCACTGGAACTCAGACTCAGGCAGTTTTCTTTTTTTGGACTTTTTCAAAACTAAAAATTTTGATTTTGTAGCCCTTTCCCCCCCTTCCGCACGATCCCTGTTTGCTGCCCTGTGCCCTAGCTGCATTAAAACATTTTTCTGTAGTGTAGTGGACCCTAAAAAAAAAAAAAAAAGCGTCTTACATAGCCTTGTTCCCCCTGTGTCTCAGCCAATCATGGATGCAGCTGCCGGCCTGGCCCCCTGCTTGTTTTACAAACAAATATGGTGGTTGGGGGTGGGATAGGATTCCCTACACTACAGAAAAAGTTTAAGGAGAGGTGCAGATTCCCTTTAATTTTAGGCAGAATTTTCAGATTTTTTAAAAACTTTTTAATTGACTTCAATGGGTCCGCTTGAGGATTTTCAAATTTTTCTAAAATTTGAGAATCTGAACGTGAAACGGATTTCGGTGAGTTCGGCCATCTCTATTTAAAAGGTTCATTTATGGAAACAACATGGTCCTCAGCTACAGTGGGAGGGTAATGAAGTAAAACTGATCTTAGCACAGCTCTCTGCAATGCTGAAACTTCTTTTCTTCCAACCTTAAAGGATGTCCACGAGTCCTCTGATATGACCTATTAGTAAACAATGCACCAGAGAGTTGTATGGCCCATTAATATATTTGTATAAGGTTATCATGTCCCCACGAAAACGTCGCTTCTCCAATGTAAACAGCCCTAACTTGTCTAATCTGCCTGCATATTCAAGCCCTTCTCTGAACTGCTTCAATTTCCAAGATGTCCCTTTTGTATATGGGATTCCAAAACTGCACTGCATATTCCAAATGAGGCCTTACCAGTGCCTTGTAAAGAGGAAGAATAATATTTTTCTCTCTTGAATCTATTCCCCTCTTTATACAAGACAAGATCTTGCTAGCTCTAGCCGTTGCTACCTGGCACTGTTTGCTATAGCTAAGTCTGTTATCTACCAGAACCCCCAAATATTTTTCCATTACAGATGCACTTAACACAGAGTTATTTATGGTGTAGGTGGCACTGGGATTATTAAATTCCAAATGCATCAACTTACATTTATCAACATTGAATCTCATCTGCCATTCTGCTGCCCATTTTGATAATCTATCTAGGTCTGCTTGCAGCACTTGCACATCATTTGAAGTTTCCAAAGCTCTGCATAGTTTAGTGTCATCAGCAAACACAGAGACCTTGCTCTCAATGCCCCCTTCTAAGTCATTTATAAACAGATTAAACAGAAGCGGCCCCAGTACAGAACCCTGAGGCACTCCGCTTAGAACTTTAGCCCACATAGATGTGGGCTCCACCACTCTTTGTTTGCCATCCAATAACCAGTTCTCTATCCATGAACAAATGTTTTCTTCAAGGCCAACAGTCCTCAGCTTATACATTAGGCGCCTATGTGGCACAGTATCAAAAGCTTTCGCAAAATCCAAATATACCATATCCACTGCTGTGCCTGAATCTAACTTCTTACTCGCTTCTTTATAAAAAACAATTAAATTTGTCTGGCATGATCTATTTCTCATAAATCCATGCTACTAATAAGATGATCTCTGGAGACAAAGTCAAGGATATGATCCCGTAACAAAGTTTCCAGCACCTTCCCTACCACTGATATTAGGCTTACAGGTCTATAGTTACCAGGCTGTGAACGACTACCCTTTTTGAACATTGGCTTTTTTCCAGTCCAGCGGCACATCCCCAGACCAAAGCGAATCTGAAAAGATGAGAAACAGTGGTCAAGATAGAACTGAACTAAGCTCTTTTAAAATCCGAGGATGCAATCCATCTGGTCCTGGGGCTTTATTGATATTAACATTGTCTAATTGTTTCCGTACCATATCCTCTGTTAGCCAATTTGAATACTCATACATTTCTTCCCTGCATATTATTACAATCCCTGCTGTAAGGACAAGGATTCTCAACAGTAAAAACCGATGTAAAAAAACGGCTTAGCAGATTAGCCTTTTCAACCACCTCAGCCCCATTATTTAATGGTCCCACATTCTCAGTCCTCATCTTTTTACCATTTATATACTTAAAAAACATTTTGGGGTTGGACTTGCTTTGTTCGGCAATCTGTATTTCATTTTCTATTTTAGCTAGTTTAATTGCTTTCTTGCACTCTTTATTACAACTTTTATACTCCCTGTAAGCCTGTTCTCTTCCCTCTGTTTTCAAAATTTTAAAAGCCTTTTTCTTTTTTTCCATTTCCCTTTTTACCTGAGCATTAAGCCATGCAGGAGTGGACCTAATTTTTTTACACTTGTTACCTAAAGGTACAGATTTAGAAATGTAATAGTTTAATATCCCTTTAAAAGTGGTCCAAATCTGCTCTGTTACTTTACCTAGAAACAATTCCCCCCAGTCTTTGAGCAGGAGTGATTAATTTAACAGCATAAAATTAGCTTTCCTAAAGTTAAAAGTTTTGGTTAACCCAGTGAACATTTTTTGCAACCTATATTAAAGGGTATGTCCACCCAAAAAATAAACTTTTTATATGTTCTTTATATAATAGCACCAACCTCAAACGCCATGTTCATTTTTCTAAAAATCATTTGCTTTGCCCAATATTTAATGATATATATATCAGGCTGCACTTCCGCTCCACTTCCTCTTTAGCTGACCCCTGTAAAGTTTGTTTTGGAGCACTTATTTGGGCCAAATAAATATAGAAAGTTAGTTTTGGGGGTGAAAATGCCCTTTAAATGCCACTATATCATGGTCACTATTCCCTAAGCTTCCCATTACCTTCATCTCCAAAATGAGCTCAGGGTTATTAGATATCATCAGATCCAACAACGCATTCTGTCTAGTAGGAACTTCTACTATCTGTGAAAGAAAATGCTCATATAGGAAATTTAAAAACTTTATACCTTTTGAGGTGCTGGCAGTTCCCTTACTCCAACCTATGTCAGGGTAGTTAAAATCCCCCATAACCAGAACATGCCCCATACCAGCAGCCTTCGCCAACTGCATATGGAGATTCCTTTCCACCTCCTCCCCAGCATTTGGCGACTTATAACATACTCCAACAATTAATTTACCTACCTTCTTGCTTCCTGTACACAGTTCTACCCATATTGTTTCTGCCGTATTGTTTACTCCCCCATCTATTTCATCTTTTAAATTTGGCTTCAATTCCTGTTTAATATACATACATACTCCTCCTCCTTTCTTATTAACTCTGTCATGTCTAAGTAAGGATTATCCTTCAATATTTACTGTCCAGTCATGTGAATCATTAAGCCATGATTCTGCTATACCAATCACGTTATACCTTCCCTTTAAAGCTATAACTTCAACTTCCCCGGTTTTTCCGGCCAGACTTCTTGCATTTGTAAACATACATTTTAGATTATCAATTGATTTACTTCCATACATGGTCGTACATGCCTCCTTATCCTCTATGCTCCCCCTTCTCCATCCTCTGTTGTGTTAATAGCCCCCTGATCCCTGACTTCTCTATTGTGTAGTTCAACATACCCTCCCCCCATACCTAGTTTAAAATCTCCTCCAACCCCCTAGCCATCTTCTCCCCCAAAACAGCTGCACCACCACCATTGAGGTGCAATACGTCTCTACTAAAGAGCCTGTAGCCAACAGAAAAGTTAGCCCAGTTCTCTAAAAACCCAAACCCCATCTCCTTACACCACTCTCTTAGCCACGCATTTATACTCCTGAGCTCTCGTTGCCTCCCTAGCGTAGCACATGGCTGTGGTAGTATTTCTGAAATCACTACC
The DNA here is from genome assembly GCA_019447015.1 of Hymenochirus boettgeri. Lineage (NCBI taxonomy): Eukaryota > Metazoa > Chordata > Amphibia > Anura > Pipidae > Hymenochirus > Hymenochirus boettgeri. The sequence continues at coordinate 179,708,334 of CM033475.1, read as the reverse complement.
CTTGAGGTCCTTGCTTTTAACTTGGCCCCTAATTCTCGGAAATAATTTTTAAGGACCTCACCTCCACCTCTAACTTTGTCATTGGCGCCAATGTGAACCAAGACCGCCGTGTCACTCCCAGCCCCACCCAATAATCTGTCTACACGATCCACCACATGTTGAACTCTAGCACTAGGCGGACAACACACTTTTCGGCATGCAGGGTCTTGGCGACAGATTACCCTATCTACCCTTCTAATAATGGAGTCCCCTACCACTACCATCTGCCTATCCTTCCTAGCCCCCAGTTCTCCCTCCCTTGTAATGGAGATGGCCGTCCCTTGGGTGCTCAAGGGAAAGGCCCGCTACATATATGCTGCTTCTGAGCCATCGTCCTCCACATCTTCGCCTAAAATGGCAAATCTGTTGGGATCGACCAACTGGGAAGAAGTGCCCCTATTCTTCCATCCCCTACTTCCCCTGGTGACCCTTACAAATCTATCTTCCTTTACCACCTTATCTGCCTCATCTCCACCCTCCAGTTTACTGGCCCCTGCCAGTACCTGCATTTCCCCCAGGTTTGCCAAGCCCTGCAATGCTGCAAGTTTCCCCTTTAGATTCTAGACCTCAGATTTCAAATGGGCAACCCACTCACATCTGACACATACATAGGTCCCCTGGGGCGGCTGCTCCAAGATCCCATACATGCATCAGGATGCACATTGCGTGGCCTCAACAAAACTGTCCAATACACAGCAACAGCAATACACAGCAACAGCAATACACAGCAACAGCAATACACAGCAACAGCAATACACAGCAACAGCAATACACAGCAACAGCAATACACACCAACAGCAATACACACCAACAGCAATACACCCCAGAGAAACAGAAATACACAGCAGAGAAACAGCAGTGTTGTTCTTAAACCCTTTCTTGTTCTAAATGCTTTTGTTTCTTAACGCACACCCCTTAAATACAGACAAACCCCTTTAAAACAGAAAATCCATTTGAAAGAAAATCGCTATCGTATATTGAGGTTCAAAACCAAAGAGCCAACAGCCCTTAGCCAATTTAAACCAACTAGCTACACCCCCATCCAATCAGAGAGAAAAGAAAAAAATATGCCATTCTTTTGTCTCTTAAGCCCCCTACAGGTAACAATGCTGTTTAAACACCAGTATTTATTTTAGTAACCCAGTGCTTTGAGTTTACTTAAACAATTTCTACTACCTTATTCAAGTAGTAAGTAGTAAAAAAACAAACAAACACACCAGTGATTAATTACTTACCGTAACACTTCTTTTCTTGTTTCTTTAAATGCCCTAGCCATCTAAGTCTGTTAACGTTTATGTCTGCTACAATATCTGCATATAAATGTCTGATTTCTTTGGTTATCTTTACTATTCCTTTTTCACACACATATATTTTCCAAAACAATTTTCATTACCATACTTATATGTTTTCTGTTAACCTTGTGTTTAGCACCATCTCCATGCAAAAAAGCTCAATGTGTGTGGCCTAATTATAGCTTTTTAAAGTTTTATTTTGCAAGTTTTGGAAACTACACTTAGTTTTATTATAGTGGTTTTTACACAGAATTTATTCTAGTCTTGATTTCACAGCTTACTTTTTAGCTTTAAAACTACTCCATAGATTGATTTTGCCTTTTTTCTGTTTTTATTTGTCTTCTGTGACAGGAGACGTCAACTTCATTTATGTCTATAGGACGAATGTTGTTTCTAGCAGTAAGTAGAGGAGGATTGTTACTAGAGATGCATAAAATCTAGTTTCATTTTCGAAGTGCTGGTTTTGAAAATCTGTGGATCCATTGGAAGTTTCAGAAATTCCAAAAGTTAAAACATTGAATTTTGAAAATCTAAAAATGGAAAATTGCAGTAGAACATTTAAAAGTTGTAATTCAAATCCGGAATCCTGACAAATGAGATTGAAAACAACTTCATCTGCTGTACCCATAGTGAGGAACTGAAACACTGAAAGGCCAATGCATAATACTACATTAAACTCCTTTGGGAGACTTTCTGTATCGCCAGCTCCCGGTAAGGTAAGACATTTGGCTTTTTTTTCTGCTTGGGCCCATACGCCTCCATAGAAAATTGTTGAGCATATCTCAATCTTGCCTTTTCTATATAGGCTATGCTGCGCTATTTCCAAAAAGTTTTAGAAATGGCGTGGTCTGCACTAAACAAGTGGAAAAATTCACGTTAACCCATAGTTGCTCTCAAATTAGGGAGAGCAGCAGAAAGTGCTGCTTTGGTCTGGTGCCCCCTACTTTACTTGGTGTGAAGTTCAACCTGCAAATAGCACATCTACCCACAGTTGGTGAAGAGCTTGGATTGTGGCCAGGTGTTGGCAGGATTGAAGCAACACCTAGAAACAAAGTTTTCTCCCAATCTGCTGGTACTCCAGAGGCAGTTATGAGTTCCCCTTGAAATTAATGCACTGAGGAACTAAACTTAAAAAAATATGTTTATGCTGGTATTTCACTTGAAACCAAGAGTATATCTTCATTTAAAGGGACATGCAGAAGAGAGGAGAGAACTTACTGCTCATCTCTCCACCGCAAGCTTCTCACTGACAGTCTCCTACGCATCCACGCTCCCTTGCACTGTGTGCCACTGTTAAAGTTAAGCATTGGCTTTTCTGGACTACTTTACATCTTTATATACATAAATGAATATATTGATTACCATTCCATTAGCAATACAGCACCCCCCATTATAGTTTCGCTGACCACATGTGATGTTGGGCAGCACCATGGGCAGCAAAGTAGCTCAGTTTCTGTGCATGCGTGGGCTTCCTACAGGCACTGCGGCTTCCCCCACAATCATAAAAAGACATACTTATTGGTTGTATGTGTGAAATAAAGTGCTTAGATTGTAATCTCTTTGGGGCAGGGACAGATATAAATGTATGAATGTAACTGTTAAGTGCAATGGAAGATGACGCTATATAAATCCACAATAATAATGTTCTTCCCTAGAGAAGTATTAACCAAAGAATTACCAATATTTATTTGGACTGGATAATTGAATATCCCCACTATTGTCTTTCCTGGATTTCAGTTAAACTGTATATCTTTGGCCTGGCACACATACAGGATGATTTTTGGACCAATAATTCTAACCAATATTATTATTAATCAGAATGAAAGCGTTAGTGGTACCTATTGCTGACCACCCATTCTGCTGTGTTTTCCTGACATGTCAGATTGCATTTTTGTGCTGAAAAATTGGTTGGAGACAACTTGCCATGTCAGAAATTACAATTTATTTTTTCTTCTTTTTGATCCCAGTGTACCTTATTGCCAATTAGTGATTAGAGATGACCAAACTCACTAAAAACCCTTCTGCTTGCAGATTCTCGTCTTTTCAAAAAAATTGGAAAACTTGAAAATCTGCAAGCGGATCCATTAAAGTCAATGTGAGTTAAAATATCCTAAAGTTTCACCTAAAATGAAGGTGTAAATAGCAATGATAACTTATTGTAAATGGCTCAGGGGCCTGGGAAATGGTCGGGGGAACACGTATCAATGCCCATAATCTTTAAAAAAAACACAGTCCAGTACTGGAAACTTGATGCACTTCCTGTTTTGTCATTCCGTATTGTATCGTCAAGTTTTAAATTAGGAAATTCTCGATTGTTCCTTAATTATCGAAAACAGTTCCGCGGTTCAGCACGATCTGAAAAGTCTGAAATCTGCAAAGTCTGAGTTCCGGCAGATCCCTAAAATCCCCTTCGGGTCCATCTCTATTAGTGAGGAGTCCCTGCAAAACGTTAGGAATTTTGCAAAATGCCATCTATATTGCTAATAACATTTTCTATTTTTTGGAATTACAGTATTGAAAAGCCTTTGATTTTTATAATGCATTTTCTTCTACTTGAATTATTGCTCAAAATGTGAAAAGCCCTTTATGCATTTGGAAATGTAACCTGTGCTTTCAGTCATAAAAATGTCTTTGTGTCTCTTGTAAAAAATATTATAGGTTCATAGGTAGTTTTTTTTTTTTATAGCTCTGTGATACTGTATATTTATAAAAAAAAAAGTGTTTATGGTCGCCAGGAAGTTGGTGATTTATTACATTATTTAAAAAATGCTAAGATATAATGTAAAAATGAGACTTAAAAAAATGACTGTAAAATGACAAAGTAATTTATTTACAATGGAATTAGATCTATTTGTGAGTTTGACATATGAGAGGAATGTTTTAAGTAGTGACTGCCAATTTAAGAGGATGTTTTTTTCCGAAAGCATGATAGAAATTTTGATTGCAGCAGATGTGTGAATCTCTGAAAGCCCCTCAGGGATGGTTACTCAGCACCTCAGGTAACACATTCTTTATTTGGTTGCTATTAGCTTTAAATTATGGTTTTGGGCAAATTCTAATTTTAAGTAGGAATGCCTTAAGCATATCATTTGCATTGGTAAGTGCACTCTGTAGACTATAATTAGATCAGGATCCTGATTTATTATCTTGTTTATGATCAAATCTTGTGCAGAGGAACTGAATAAAATGATTTTAATAATTCAGTATTTTAAAAGGTTGTTTCTTGACTGTGTAATAACATCATGATGCATTGTGCTATGGAACCAAATCCAAATATCTCTATCAGAAGAATTTCTATTCTAAAAGGATCACAGTTCCTGAATATTTTGTTTACCATATAAGAATGGAATTTTAATTGTAGAAAACCACAAGAAATCTCTTAAAACGGAGAACAACCGCCATGGTTCTAAAAATGGAACACAGATCATGAAAAATGTTTGATTTGTTATTGATGCATTTACTATTTGTTTTTTACGTGTGATGTATACGTGTTTTGTAATTTTTTGCACGTTTTCATTATGTTGGCCCCATATTTTAAGTATTATTGAAGTCTATGAGGGTTGGGTTTCATATGATAAATTGCTTTCTAATACAGATTGTTTATACTGTATAACAATGTAATATCCATGCTGAGGTATAAAAAATAATAATTGATAACATATCAAAAATATTTAAAAGTATCACAGGACATGTACAGTATGTAAATAAGCCCAGATGAATGTAGGTGCACAGTTCATTTTAATGGTATTAATTACTCTGGAAAAAGCCCAAAATTAAATTGTGATATTTCACCTGAATTTAAAACCCTGTTAAATAATGATTAATACATTTCAGTATTTGACCATTTATACTATAATATAACCTGGCTATCAGTCCTAGTTTTTCTCAATGTATGCCATATGTTGGGACACATTATAACTTTATATATAGTGACAACAACTAACTTGCCATAATATCTTTGCAGATCAGATCACATTTCTTTTAGTTCCTCTCCATATTGTTTCTAGTTCCAGAATATTATTGACTGTACAACAGTAGCACTTTGTAAAGTGGAGGCATTAAAAAAGCAAAGCCTTTAGACCATCTGGATATAAACTTAGCAATATTGTAAATGAACAAAGGGATATAGAACAAATTACTAGATAAGACTAGGGATGTTATCCAGAAGATAGCAGCTAAAAATGTGCTAAATATAAAGAAAATTAATATGGTAAAATGGCTGTCTGCTTCATCTCTAAAAATAGCATCAAGAATGAAACTAAATGCAATTGAAGTATAAGGAAATATGGGATTGAAGGCTACAACAGGGCATATTTACATATGTCGACTGAGATTTTGAGGAATGATGTTAAATGGCCCATTAAAATCCCCACGGTCATTCTGAATTGAGAAAGACAGTCGGATGACTAGCAAAACATCTTTATCATAAATTCCAAAGTGTGGAACTGTTTCCGATAATTCTTGAACATTTGAAAATTTAGCATTTTTGATATTCCTAGACATTTCTAATTTAAAGATTACCTCCACTGAAAAAAAATGACATTGGCTATTATAGCAGTTTCTAGCTAAATTAAGTCATACCCGGAATCTCAGCTTACTCTGTCCCATATGTGTTCCGATCTGCTGCTTCTGCTGATTTACCACTGTACAGCCATCTGACATGCATGCCTGCCTCCTATTCAGCCGACGGGCATGCTCCCGTTGGACATGCGCACTAACAGGGAGAATCAATAAAAATTCTTATCGTTAAAATTGGTGCTAATTTTGCCCCAACCAATCAGATATTATTTAACATTTGAAAGCTAACATCTGATTGGTTGGGGCCACATTAGCACCATTTTTAACAATAAGAGCTTTTATTGAATAACCCTGTTAGTCCCTTCCTCAGTCTGGACAAGCTGACCCCGTGTCTACTGCCGGCAGCCAATGGGAACGTAGGCATCACATTCCCATGGCAACAAGAGATATTGGCACTTCACTTGAGCTGCCTAAAATAGCAGCTCTGCCTATAAAAAATGTAAAGGCTGTTTTGTGCATGTTTATTTCTTATGGGCAGGGTCAGGCTACACCCAAACATTTATTAGCCTTTGTCCAGTTGCACAGCTTAGTCTCTCTATGCGTGGATACATTTATATTTAATTTTAAAGGAACATTTAACCCATTAAATAATTAAATAATAATAACAAAAGTAATCATCTAAAACTTTTCCTATGTGTAAATAGATAATGAAATACATTGTTTTATATATACATATATGTTACTATTTTATTCTAATTTTTAACATTGAAAGAGACACTAACAGTAATTTATGAATGTATTTATATCTTTGACAGGTAATAGTAATTTCTATAGATATGCCTTGCTGCATTGTAAAAGGATGTTCAAATTTTGTATACAAAATCCAAATATTATCATGCATCCTTTTCCCAAAAATTTGGAGACTATTAAAAATTGGCTATTACAAACTGGCCAAGACTTTGGTAACATTGATGAAATGGCACAGACAGTACTGGAAGGAAAAAAAACAGATTGCTTCAGGTTTTGTTCTGTTAATTTCACACAAGACTGTTACATGAAGAAAGGCAAAAAAACAGTTCTTAAGCCATCAGCTGTTCCAACATTATTTCCTCCATCTTCATCTTTTACAAGATGTACCTATACTTACCTTAATAACACCAACCATCCACATCCAGTTTAATAAACAGATTACACAACGTAACAACGCAAACAAAAATAAGATTCAAAGACGAGTATTGCAACACAGAGCATTGGGTTAATCAACGAGTATCTTACACTCAAACAGGTAGTAAAATTATGGTGGATGCTTCTATTTAAACAGAAGATCTTTTATTAGAAGGAGTAGATATGGAGATGGAAACTGTTGAGACTAGACAAATTACTTCCACTCCTTGTGCAGGTAAATCAAAGAGGAAACGAAAAAGAAGAATAAAGAGGAGGAAGATAATTCAAGAAGAACAAGAACAAATTGTGGTGGCACCCATTTTGTTGTCACCAATTCTAAAATTGGCAACAGAATCACAAGAAAGTCCGAACACCAGTGATTCATCAGTGTTTGTAGATGACCCATGTGATTTGACATTTGATCCAGCCAGAGTATCAAGTGTAAATGAATCGTCATTTATAATTCAAGAAGAAAGTCAAACAAGACTATGTGGAAGAAAAAAAATTCAATGTCTATGACAGCTGTTTAGACTTTTTGATTTCACTTTCCGTTGTCCACATAAAGATGCTGAGTTATGTAATGCAAAGTTTATTGATACCCGAAAAATAATGAAAGGCTGTCTATTGATTGTTGTACTGAAATGCAAACAAGGACACATTTCATGCAAATGGCATAGTCAACCTATGGAAAAAAATATAGCGGTTGGAAAACTTCAAATGGCTGCCTGTTCAGTGGCTACAGCTGTCAAAAGGTGGCGGAAATGTATAAAATTTGGTGTTCATGCTATTTCCAAATCCATTTACTACAGATATTAAAGATCATACATATTTCCAGCAGTTCACCTTGAATGTAAATTTGAACAGGAGCAATTGTAAACTGAGTTCTTGGATCAGGCACTAGTACTGGCCGGTGATGGACAGTTTGATAGTCCTGGTCACAGTGCAAAATTTTGTACATACACACTTATGGACTTAAATAACGAAAAAATCACTCATTTTAGAATATACCAGCTAGGTCCTGGAAAGTGATTAGGTTTGGAAAAAAAGAATTTTTGAAGACTGTCTTACTGATATAATTTCCCATGATTTCATAATAGCTTTAATCGCAACTAATCGGCATGTTGGTATAAGAAAATTGATGAAAGAAAAGTACTCTGACATTTGCCACCAGTTCGACATATGGCACCTTTCCAAAGGCATCAGAAAGAGACTTCTAGCAGCAAGTAGAAAGGCACAATGCTCTGTTATAACAAGATGGATAAACCCAATTATTAACCATCTATGGTCCTGCCAAGGGAATCCTGATTTGCTAGTAGCCAAATGGGAGTGTCTTTTGGATCACATATCCAACAAACACAGCTCCAAAAAACACTCTTTGCATGAAATGTGACCACAAAAGACTTTCCAGAAACAAGATCAAGGAGATGCCATGAATACGTCAAGGAGAGAAGGCACACGTTCTTATAAAAGAAATAGTGTCATCTCCAAAGTTATTGAAGGATATTAGAATGATTGACAAGTTCTGTCACACTGGGTCATTGGAGGTGTACCACAGCAAGATTTGTACCACAGTTATAAAACACCCATCCGGAAGTTCTCTTGAGCTTGGTGAAAAGAGATTTTGTATTGTTTTTTTCCAAACAGAAGAAAGATTGGTTAGCAAAACCAATCTATGACAAGGTTGATAATGCCCATGTGATGAACATTATTAGGAAAGCATTGATGATTCTTGAGGGCACCTTGGAAAGCGACTGGAGATCGCTCTCTTCACAGATACCCCAAAATATTGCATTGGTAGAAAGACCTGCTCATGAAATTGTCAAGCAAAACACAAGAATTGTGTTGGCTTTCAAAAATTTGCAAATATCTCCAACTGACATCTACTTGATAATATGTTATCACTTTTGCACTTAGTAATATTTCACTTTCTATGCTTGTGAAGGTTCTCATTCATCCAGGTCATGGTATATCTGTTGTACTCAATTAGATCAACTGGACTTGAAGTTTAGTTCTTGAAGACGTTTTGCTAGTCATATTAGCATACCACAGCATATCAAAGCCAATGCTGTTTTGACACCTTACTTTGGGCGTTCCTATAAAACCTCTTAGCCACTATCCAATCAAGTCATTCTGAATTGAGAAAGCCAGTCGGATGATCGAATTGAATACAACAGATATTTCACTTTCTATTTATTTTTAAAGGGTATCTCCAGTGAAAAAATAAAGATTGACCATTTTTATTGAAGAATGGGAGATAAAGGAGCTGTGTCTTACCTGCCATTTTTCAATAAAACTATCAGGAGCCAGGAGAGAAGGTAAGGTTCTTACCCGATTGCTTGCTCCTGCTCCGCATAGTCTGATGTGTCCCGATGAACTTGAGCAGGTCCGTCGGACCTGTCAGACCACGCAGTGGAGAAGCGAACAATAGAGTAAGTATCTTCTCTCCTGACTCCTGATAGTTTTATTGAAAAATGGGAGGTAAGACACAGCTCCATTACCTCCTGTTCTTCAATAAATGGGCAAAAACTTAACTTCAAGTTTATTTTAAATATTTAATTTGTTGCATAAATAGTTAAAATTTGATTCCAGATTGTTTATAAGTTTATTGTATATAATAAAAAAAAATTTAATTGTACATAGATGCCGAATTATTCATAGATGCCCAAGTGGTTTCATTCATGACCTAGTCCTTCTGCTGTCTGGTTGTTGCCTCCTTCTCCTGTTGCAAGCTAATTTCGAGCAAGAGCAGGATCAGGGAACCTCTTCCTGGTTGCGTCTCTCAGCTATTGTCAGAGATCGCACATGTGTGCCCTTGACTGACTGTGGCGACCTGGAAAGCCAAGGGACCAGGTTAAGTAAATATATGCAGGTTTACACGTTGAGTATTTGAGTATAATGGATAATGCGTTATGGGTAAGCAACAACTGAATGTTAAATTATGTTCCATAGGGGGACATACATTTGTAAGATTTGTTTATCGATATTTAAAATTTTAGAAAGGATAAAAATAAATTATTTTATTTTAAAAAAAAGTGTTTTATTTATCTTGGCATATACATTGGGATTGTTTTTTTTTTAAATTATTCATAAGTAAACATTTAAACAATTTATAATAACAATAAAAAAAAAATAGATAAACTTGGGAATGGGACTCAGTCCACAGCCATGTCCTCTGAGAAATAGTCCTTAGCATCATTAAGACCAACATAGTGAACATGTTGAATACACCTTCTGTCTCCCAGATCCCCCTGCAATACAGCTTGTGACACTCCCAGCATCCCCTCTGAAATACACCTTCTGTCTCCCTTACAAACACACACACCTCCCCCCCCATTTGGTTCCTATAAATTCTATAACTTATGAAATTGTTAAAAGAAAGTTCTCACAGCCTTTTTACATAAAGCTCTGTGGTTGAAGCCTTATAACTTCCTCCCTCTCCCTGCACATCCAGCTGTAAATAAATAATGCAGATACAGGGAGGAAATGCTTTGTATACATCAGGCATCACTGGGGTCAAGTGGGTGTGCCAGAATCATGAATATGCATGTGATGATGCACATTGACTGACAGCCTGCACAGGAACAGACACACCCTCAGTAACTAGCACATCTTCCAAAGGCTGCTGCAAAGGAGCAGAGATGATTTTTGAGGGGGGGAAAAATGTAGGAAGAGGGTTGGGGGAAGGTAAACTTCCGGTGCTGCAAGGTGTTTTTTTACATTTTCCCCAGACCATTTCCTAGCTCCCTGAACCATTTACCATTTAGTTGGGCAGAACTTTTGAATTTTTTAGCTCACTTTGACTTTAACGGGTCAATGAGATTTTCAAATTTTCAGGAAAATCTGCGAATCTGCAAGCAGAACGGAATTCAGCCCAGTTGATCTAACTGAATACCAGAGATATACCATGACCTGAATGAATGGGAACCTTTTCAAATACCACTAACAAAATTGCAGAAAAAGGGTAGAATTTTAGCCAATTTTCATGAAAATACCCAGAAAGACATGAACTGATATTCCCAACATGACAGGAAGTTTAAAAACAAAACAAAACACAGTGGTGGCCATTGAATTAGTTATGCCAAAGTGCCAAATAGTTGCACTTATCACAAATAGTTAAACTAAGAACGTTCAGGTGCACAAGCTGGTTTGAATAAATAGATAAAAAAAAAATCAAAAACCAAATTGATAATAACCATTGGATAGCAAACAGCAAAAAAAAGGACTGCTTTTTTCTTAACATGTATGCAAATAACATGTGACAAGATATAGCAGTCCGCTAAGTGTTTTTTTTTTAAACATATGTGGACATGATGCCACAATAAATAATACATTTACAGTCCTTTACTATAACAATAATACAATAAGTACCTTTATATATCAAAGAACGACACCCTAGGACTTTCTAAATTGACCAGTGTGTTCTCATACAATAAATCAAGTTCTTTAATGGTTTTTGAAGGCAATGACATGTATAAGATTTCTTTTTTGACCTTGTTAGTCCTTTTCCTTGCCACAGCTTCTATTTCAAAACAGAACATACCGAGCACCAGTAATATTTTCAGACATTCCTTTTTATTAGCGCATAAAGTATATATTGTAGTAGTTTATCTGATTCGGTAAGTTCTGCCAGGAACAGCCGTATAGTTAATTCACATGAAACAGAAATGAAAAAAAAAATGTTTGGACTAGTGATTCAGTGTTCACATTGCTTGGGTAATGGTATGTGGAAATCCAAACAAGTGTTTTTAGTTTGGCAGTTTGCTTTAATTAAATTCTCTCAATTAACAACACCGTGCCTACATCCCTCCTGCTCAAAGCAATCCTGATATCTTCCTATTGTGTTTATGTCAGGGGGAAAATTGAATTTTGGCAATGACAGAATTAAATTCTTTTCACAATGCAACTTTGTGTGTCTGGAGAGTCAAAATGATAGATCCTAGAAAATGTGTTCATAGATTTGGAACTGTTTTGGTCAAAGTGCATGTTTATATGTAAGTGACGCTTGGTACTATGCGATCTTATGGGAGATACAGCTCATTAACATTCTAGTACAACAGCGTACAATAATAAAGATATATTTAAACTGATTCCAAAACATTTTTATTAAATAAAAGAGTTATTTATATCTTGTCTCCACCGATGATCCATAGTATTTGCCGCCTATGAGAAAACCTTCTTTTTGCAAAGTGTGTTATCACTAGAGATGGTTAAACTTCCTGAAGTTCGCTTCTGAATTTCAGTAAAAGTTTGGTAGTTCAAAAACTAACCCATTAAAGTCAAAATATAGATAAAATAACAATTGTAACTTACTGTAAATGGCTGTGGCACCTGGGAAATGGTCTCTGGAACATGTCCATATCACCAAAACTTATTTAAACACTACCTTTCCCCATATTGAAATTGTCAGGTTTCTACAAGCTACAGAACATGTCGAGGGTTATGGCCAATTCAAGGGTTACCAAATGCTACATTTGAGGGGTACCGAATACTACACTCGAGGGTTACCGAACAATACATTTGAGGGTTACCGAAATCGAATTATACATTTGAGGCTTACGGAAATCGAAGGCTACATTCTAAGGTTACCGAAATCAACGATTACATTCTAGGGTGACCAAAATCGAAGGCTACATTTAAGGAATACCGAACAATACATTTGAGGCTTCCCGAAATCCAAGGCTACATTTTAGCGTTACCAAAATCGAAGGCTACATTTGTGGGTTGCCAAAATGGAATGATACATTTGAAGGTTATCAAAATGAAACAATAAACCTGAACTAATTCATATTTCAATATAGATCAATATAGATAATCACCGGACACACCAGTCTTAGGTGCAAAATCAAATTTATTGTGACGTTTCAGGATCACATGCGGTCCCTTCTTCAGACAAACAGTAGTTCAGTTCGTAGTTCAGGTTTGTATAAACTCGTAAAATTCAACCCAAACGCGGGTTCGGGTCCATAACTTATTACAGAGGTTGGCCCACCTGTCAAGAGCCTGTATTCCCAGGAATACAACAGAAGTAACAAGCATTTCTAGTTCTTTCTATGGTTCAGTAGATGGGACTGAGGTTGCAGTAAGCCTTTAATCAGTGTTGGACTGGACTGTTGGGGAGACCAGGGGCCCATGTAACATTTTTATATCTCTATTATAACTCATTAACATTCTACTGTATCTTATTCCTCCTATTGTTTATTAAAGTGCATCTCTTACTGTCCTTTTGGCTCTGTAGCAGTTTTCTCTGTTTTCTTGGGTGAATGGGCTGTGGCCCACTGGGGGATTCTACCATGTAGCTGTTCAGCTGGGCATCATTTGTTCATCTGAACATCATCTGGCTTAAATGGCCTTACATGTGTGACTATCGTGTTACCCTCTCATTTGTTAAGTCTTGTGTGCTGAATACACTGTGTGTAGGGATTAGCGGTTCGCGGATCCGAACCCAGATCCGCCGCGGATTTATCCCGTTCGTGAACGGCGGATTTTTCCGGATTTTCCGCCTTCCGAACTTCCGATTCGCAGATTTTTTGTATTTTCGAAAATTTTCGAAATTATGAGTTTTCACGTATTTTTGAAAATTTTCGAAAATACGAGAAAACACGTAATTTTGACAATTTTCGAAAATACAAGGATTTCTCTTATTTCCATAAATACGTATTTTCGAACATTTTTGAAATTACGAGGATTACTTGTATTTTCGAAAATACATATTTTTGAAAATACGAAAAATCTCGTAATTTCGAGGGTATTTTTCATTTTAATGGGTCCGCTCGCGGATTTTCGAATTTTTTCTAAAATTTTCAGATCCTCGAGCGGACCGGATTTGCGAAGTTCGGACATCTCTAACTGTGTGTACAGAGATTTTGTCTAGACAAGATCTGAAAATAAGCCACCAACCTTGGTTAACATTAAAAAAGTAGTAGATTGTTGTTTTATAGTATGTTAAATGAAAAGTGCACTGTAAAATCAAGTTACGTTTATTTGGAAGCTGCAGCTTCAAAAATACTGTTGCCATATTTTTTTCAGCAAACCAGTAACAAGATGTCAGCAACAAGGCACAAAGCTAGGCTCTGGAGGGGCATAGGTAAAAAAAATTATGGCCATAGTATTTTTGAAGCTGCAGATTCCAAATGAACATAACTTTATTTTACAGTGCACTTATCTTTTAACATAAAGGAAAATTTATCAACATTGTCCCTAAAGCAGGACAATGTAGATAAATCAGTAACTATAACTACTAAGAGAATTATGCTGGCCATACAAGAGCTTAATATTCAATTTGTGATCCAGTAAACATAGACTCAATTAAATATCATGCAGTCCTGATGGACAACATTCACTATCCCAGAATAATCATCTTGATATTATAATCACAAATGCTTATGGATGAAGTGACAGAAGCAGATAGTAGTTGGCTGCATGTTTATTGCAGGTTATAATTAAGCTGCAGTTCTTTCAGAAAAATCACAAACCTAATTATTATCTGTTTGTATAAGTACAAAAAATCGGTGCTTTCCCTAATTGTTACCAATGGAATTACACATGGAGACAGCAGACACTTCTATTGTACACCCTCCAATATAATGGAAATAAATGCTTCTCTTTTTTAATATGCTTTATGTTGCCACTATACTGTAAGTCATTTTTATAATTACTTTGCTATTGTTTAGGTAACATATGTGAGCAAGTAAACTGGAGCAAAGAAGCTGAAATATTTTCTCTGGAAGACAGATGAGTTATTGCTTACTTGTGCCTTTTTCTTTACATGTCTTTTAATTGCCCCAAAGGGAGAAGAATCAATCTTGTGTCAACATCTTAATGGTTTTCCTAAAACTGGGACAGTTTCTCTGAGTTTATAAGCTGAAACAGAGTTTAGCAAAGCAGTCAGCAGTAATCAACTTGTATTGCAGTTGAAGGTCCATACTATTGAAGTTACTGTGGGAGTGTAACATACTGAGAATGTTTTTCGCTATGCATGTAATGATTCTGATGTTTAACTTAATTATTTATTATTCACAGTGGAGCTGATATTCGTAGTTTTTTTACATTCAGGCTTTGATAAAAATTCACACCAGACTGATTATTTCTGTTATCACTTTGCATATTGTCCTTTTATGCTAAACATCATTACAAATTTCATGATGTTGTTTCAGTTGTGCAGCAAATAAAATATTTTGTCACGAATGGACCCTGGTAGTAGGTACAGAGCTTCTGTACCTCATCCCATTTTTCTGTATACCACAGCAGCCAGATTTACCACAATAAGGCACACACAATACCACGCAAAGGAAATGCTCATTTCATGAAAATTTTTAATTTTTGCTAGTCCTGCTGTGTGCAGTGTAAAAACGCAATGGATGTGCTCAAAAACAAAAAAAAGTAAATTAGTAGGTAAACTGCTACATTATTATTATTAATGTAGATGTATATAGCGCCAACATCCTTCTGTAGCGCTTTACAATTACATATATACATTCACATCAGCAATTTCATCATTTATGTCACAAGGGGCAGGGTATCGCTATTTCACAATACCTTCAACGATCATATAATCACCTACCGTACACAATACTATTGTGGTACTCTAATAAGGCATTATTTTGTACAGCCAACAGCAGTCATTTTCTTGCCCCAAGTGGAGCATTTACCATTATTAAGGCATATAGGAGGCAATGTTATAACTTTACTTAACTGACTGTGATAATGAGATGCAGTAAACCCCTTTGCGAGACTTACTGTATCTTGGGATTGCGGTCAGGTAAGTAACACTCGCCCCCTTAGTGTAACACCATGTTTACCTGCTTCCCGTTACCATAATGGTTATTGTGGTGTCTTTAAGCTTCATGCATGTACACCTTCATGGGTGCCCGGCTCTGCTCCTAGGTACACACAGGCAGATATTTTGGTCCGGCTATTGACTGGTCAGCTTGGTCAAAATATTATCGGTCATGGCGAAAGTCTGGCAGAAAGAAAGACGGACATTTCCGGGACCGATTGCATGGTCCATAGGAGACACTCATTTTAGTGTGTTTCAATGGGGCCTAAAAACACAACTCTATGAACACATATTTTAATTGGAATAATTATCTTACTATATCTTATCTCATAAAGTCAAGGCAAGGTTTCCACTAGCCACTAGTAGTTAACCATGTTACATTTCTGTAAAGAGGGAAAGAAATTCTTGAAAGAAATATGGAATTCCAATGAAATCACATTCTGCTTTAACTATTGAACAACTAAAGGATAAGTACACTGTTAAAACAAGTTTAGCGTAATTGGAAGCAGCAGCTTTAACTAATCATCTCCCCTTTTGTTTCTAGGTCCCTTCTGAGCCTACCTGTGATCCTGTTAAGTTCCTGACATCTTGGATGTTCATTTTGTTCTTATTAGCGACGTCCATGCACGTGCCAATGTCATGTCACGTGCGCGGAGCGAAATGACCGTGCATTTTTGGACTACAGCAGAAGGAAATCTCAGGGGGTGGAGCTAATAAGAATACAATGAACATCCAAGATGTCAGGAACTTTTCATGAGCACAGGTAGGCTCAGAAGGGACATAGAAAGAAAGAAAAAAAGGGGGGGGGATGATTAGTTAAATCTGCAGCTTCCAATTACACTTAACTGTTTTTTTACAGTGTACTTATCCTTTAACAACCAATTGAATCCCGTATTTAAAAACAGCTACAATTAAGGTTATTTTACCATTCTTAATTCTCAAGAAAAACAATGATTCACTGTCTAAGATACTGTATACTTTGTTGCATTTTTAGAGACAACTTTTTACTTGAATTCCTGATTCAATAGGAACATATGGAAGAACACACTAAAAAAAATCTCCCAACATGACTGATGAAACAGATAAATGTTTATGATGTTGAATCAAAATGCTAATTTGTTAGTCACCAAAAAGCAAGTTCCCAGCATATGTTCCGCATTACTCTGTGTGTTATAATGAATACATAAAAAGAGCATTCATCTTAATTTGTAAATAGCGTATTCTGACTGAGAAACTTGGAGCACCGACTAACATGCTTTTATACAGTATATTATGAGGAAAGAAGTCCAAGACTTAAACAGTTAAAAATATTCACCAAAGAAAGCATTTTCTCTACACATTTCTGTCCTCTCGGGACCCCAGTCAGGATTCCTGATGATGGACCTGATGACGAGAGGCCTAAAACCCAGAGAGAGAGTAATCAGAACCTTTTGAAAATCCAGATGTTCTGCTACATCCTTGCTTCTTTATATATAACAACAAAAGATATACTGGTGAAAACATTTTCTCTACCAAATTCTGAGACACACCTCTGGCTCTTTAAAGTCATACCAGTGTGCCCCGGCACACACCCCTTAAATACCCTGTCCTAACCTATGCAATGGTCCCACACAATGCAGCCTGCATGTCACTGCAGAAGCACGTCACCATTAGGTGCACAAAAGCAGTAACAGCATTTATCAAATAACTAGTTTAATCTTTTATGCTACATAGTTTTAAAAAGTTGAGCTTTGCATGGATATACTAAAATCTGCTCTGAAAACTGCTCTGAAAATCTGCATAAAACTCAAAACTAACGAGCTAGCTTATTTAATCTATGAAATTGTGCTTTGCATTGCACTCCTGCTGTTTAGGTTGTTGTAAAAAAGCTTTAAAAAATAATTCTATTTTCTTCCACTTTGGCTGGTCATTTTGAAAACATTATCAATCTGTATATGTGGTATTCAATCAGTTTAACTGTAATTGAAGTTTAGTTCCTAAAGTTTTATTAGTTGGCTTTTGCATGATTGAAGGCTAGGCCACACAGCCACATTTTCTCACACGCTAATGATCGTCTTTTTTTGCAAATCGCATGCACTTTGATCCTGGACAATTGCATGGAGTGCAAACGGATGATGACGAGGAATGACGAGCTGGAAACTTGCGCACTTTTCACGTGCACTGCTGCCCGCCACAGTGTGGCCTCAGACACAGTTTTCAGTGTATTTATTGACAACAAATTCTTAAAATACTTAAAACCTTCTAAAAATCTTCACTCTTTATAAATGTCCATTTTGGTCAATTGGAAAGTATCCTCCTAATTTTTAATACCTGTGTGAGGTCGACATGATGATAATGGATGAATTTAATTTGGATGAAATAAATCAACAGGCTGCAATGATAGTTAACATTTAGCCTGGCTCAATAATGCTAATTCTTATTAATTCCATTTTCTATTAAGAAGACATATCCTAGACTCTTGCATTAAATTAGTGCCACAAACTTGTCACTTCCCCTGTGGAGTCACTCCTCAGTTATATTGAAATGTAAATAATATGGAAGTATTGGTCTGATAAAACTTTGGTACAAATTAGACATACATTCCTGAGCCCCACACATTCTTCTACATGTGTGTACATACATAGTGAACTACATGTAGTGTAAAATTATACAACTTTTTTTTCCTAAGAATATTTGAAAATACAGATTTAAACTGTTTATGTGTGCATATACAAATAGCCTTTAAAGTAACTGATATAACTAAAAAATGTTTTGGAAAACATCTTGTAATAGTGCATAGGCAATAAGTAGAAAAGACCAAAGAGGGTCGATCCCTGTTTCTTCCTCCTTGTATTACTGTATCATATTTTTCTAGATTACAGATACAGTATATCATTTTTTTTAAATGCGAAGCTGCTATGGAAAGAAATAAGATTTGTTGCTGCCCAGTATTCACTGTCTGGGGAATGTTTAATTGTTCTCTGAAACTTGCCAAGCACAAGTAGGTCACTTCTAATTGAGCCATAAATGAGATGGAAAGTTTTGAAAGAAATTCTTCAAAATGAAATGTGGTCACTCCGAGACTCTCAAAGGAAGCAAATAGCTTTTTCAACGTGTCTCTAAAATAAATATTCTGATTTTTAATGAGTGACAAATCTGATGAAAATCTTGGAACAGAATCTTGTTATTTTAAGGTGAAGGAAAATGATCCCTGTAATTACAACTATAGTTAAGATTACAGTCTTATACTATTAATCAAAAAGTCATTGAAAGTCATTGAAAATCACCATGAACCGAAAAAACATCCTCATCTTTGAAACCTTGAAAAATGAAGAACATGTCTACAGTACATTCTAACACATTGTTAAACAAAGTCACGTAAAAGACATTACTCTGTCCCTAGGAGAAATTAGGTTTACATTTTTTAACATATGCACAATTTAAATATATATGAAAATAACTTGTATATCAAGTTATCTAAGATTTTGTTTTCCACATGGCATGCATTCAAGACTGTTATGTTGATTATGTTATGGCATATTATATTTAATGTAATGTAGCATTTCAGAATTGATACATTTAATATAGAGCCAATATTGCAATATCACAAATGTTGTTTTCTCCCATCGAAACACCACATTTTAAACTTTGTTGACCAACCCACTTTTGCTGACCAACCCATTTACAGACAAGAGCATAATACTGTAAAATTATTTATTTTTATTTTCAGGTAGTCAAGAAATGATTTCTATGATTTGAAAGGGAAAAAAGGATTTTACTGTTAGCTTATAATTCAATATATAGTAGAAATCAGGGCAGATAATAATAATAACTCAGCTGCGTCCGGCATCATCGTGCACAAACGCGTCTACCGCTGCTCTACTTAAGCCTGTGTCTATTTCAGTCTCATTGCCTGTTATAGTTTTGGTTAGCCAAGCTAGTGGTCCCTGCTATTTCTTATAGTAGCCAAAGTCTGGTTCTTGTAGCCTAGCATTGTTCTTTTCATTGTTCTCCTCATTGTTCTTGTTCATTGCTCTTATCATTGTTTTCCTTGTATTATTGTCCTGTCCTTGTCTTCCAGTTCCTGTCCAGCTCCATTGGTGTTCCGTTTTTCCAGAGTATACCTGGCCTCAGCGTCTATACCTTGCGCTCTAAGACCTGGGAGTAGCCGTGTACAGTGAGGTGCAACAAGTCTCCTGACGATCGGGGGCTTGTCTATAGGTGAAGACAGTGGCTGTAGATTGGGGTATAGGGACTGAAGGTATACTTGGGGTCCCGGGCATCACAAACAGCAGATAACTTTGTGTCAGCAGAAAGGGAGATTCTGGGCACCTGTAATTCACCCCACCCCTCCCCCAAACACGCTACATGGTACAATATAGTTATATAGTTACATAGATTTGGAGGTTGAATAAAGACATCTAGCCAAACCTTTTTAGCCTACCCCAATAGATCCATAGGAAGGCAAAAAATAAAAAAAGTATGAAAGGTCTGTGGGGGGGTTTCCTTCCCGGGATCAACCAGAACTATATATACCAGTAATTGTAAATATATTTCAATCTTAGAAACTTACCTGGCCCTTTTCTTGAAACTACCCAAAGAAGCCACTATTAACACGTCTGCTTGTAGACAGTTTCACAATTTTACCCTTTTCACAGTAAAGAAACATTTCTGGACCTAAGAGATGAAACTTATTTTCCTCCAGTCTTAAAATATATCTGTGTGTCTTTTGAAATGATCCATTGGCAAACAATGCACTAAAGAGTTTATTGTACTGCCCATTAATATATGTACTGTATATCCCCATGTAAGATCTGATTCTCCAGCGTTAAAGGCCAAAACTTGTTGCACTTCTTTGAACCTTTTCCTTTTTCAATATGTCCATTTTATATACAGGATTCCAAAACAGCACCACATATTTCAAATGAGGCCTTTCCAGTGCTTTGTAAAAATAGAGAAGGATATGTTACTACCTTGAATCTATACCTCTCTTTATACAGGACAATATCTTGCTTTAAGCTGCCCTACTTCCTAATTGTGTAAGATTTTTGCATTTCTCTGGTTTTATTTATTGAAAACTATGCACTATATATCAGAGATGTTCGAAACTGTTGAGTTTCGTTTTCAAATTTTCAAAATTTTCGGAAAGTTCGAAAGTTCGAGTTTCCATTTTCGAAAATTGTCTACTTTCATTTTTCGAAAATTATCTATTTTCAAAAATCGTCTACTTTTCGTTTTCGAAAATCTTCTACTTTCGATTTTCGAAAATCGTCTACTTACGATTTTCGATTTTTCAACATTTTTGGAAATTTCAAAAGTCCGAGTTTCGATTTTCGAAAATCGTCTACTTTCGATTTTCAAAAATTGTCTACTTTCGATTTTTGAAATTCATCTATTTTCGAAAATCGTCTACTTTAGATTTTCAAAAATCATCTATTTTCAAAAATCATCTACTTTTGATTTTCGAAAATCGTCTACTTTCCTTTTTCGATTTTCGAAAATCATCTACTTTCGGTTTTCGATTTTCGAAAATCTTCTACTTTCGATTTTCGAAAATCGTCTACTTACGATTTTCGATTTTTTCAAAATTTTGGGAAATTTAGAAAGTTCGAATTTCGAAAATCGTCTACTTTTGATTTTTGAAAATCATCTACTTTTGATTTTTGAAAATCATCTACTTTCGATTTTCGATAATTATCTCCTTTCGATTTTTCGATAATTATCTACTTTTCATTTTCGATAATTATCTACTTTTCATTTTCGATAATTATCTACTTTCGATATTTTGATTTTTGATAAAAATCAAAAATTCCAAAAATTTGGGTTCCGTGAAATTCGGGAGTTCTGCAGACAGACTGCATCAGTTTCCTTTACTTCAAGGGAAAGCAGATGCAGTTGGGTCATCTATGTGTACCTGCCAAACCTTTCCCATAAAGAATTTGGGAGGTCAGTTGGGTGTATGTATGCAGCTGTCTTCATATACTGCAGATAGATTATCTATGCTGCAATATGTGACTGTAGTCACATGTGTATGGCTAGCTTAAGCCTAAATTTATAGCAAGATAAAAGAGAGCAGAAGGGCTTTCCATCAAAGTAACTGTATTTACACATTTTAATCATTATCAGGATAACCACCTGCTGATTAAGTTAGGCATGTCCACCCAAATGACAACTTTTAATATACAGTAACTATCCCTTTTCTCACCCCAAATGCTGGGTTAGATCCAAAAATTAAAAAGCATCCAAATATTTATGGATCTTCGCTCCTGCAGCTATCTTCTCCAGCTCTGTGCTAACCGGAAACAGCAGAGAGGGGCTGGACCACCAGCCTCGTCTGTGATTGGCTTCCTGCTGTGAAGACAGCCGCGGGAGTGAAGGGCTGTAAGTATGATTCGGAAGCTTTTTTTTTAAGGGTGGGAAAGGGAGAGTTACTATATACCAGAAGGATATTGCACTAACAGGGTTATTCAATAAAAATATCTTATCGTTTAAAATGGTGCTAATTTTGCCTCAACCAATCAGATTTTATTTAACATTTGAAAGCTAACATCTGGTTGGGGCAAAATTAGCACCATTTTAAACGATAAGAACTTTTATTGAATCTCCCTGTAAGTGAGGGGCAGGAATAGAGAGATCCAGAGGGTGGGAGGAAGGCTGGGAAAGGGCTCCCCTGCATTTGCCAATGTCTTCTCAGAGGACAAGGAGGAGGCAGAAACCTTTCATACAGGAAGACACCTACTAATCAGTATCCTGGACATTGAACAAGCAGTTGAACTAAACAAATTTTAGTTTTGGGGGTGGACATGCCCTTTAAAAATTACTTTCAGGTGTGGTGAAAGGAGAACTGGCTATTTATACAGTACACAAAAGGCTCCAGCACTTTACTACACGCATGTATATCATAAGGTATATTAATTAAACATACATGCAGACAACAATGGGTAGTCACCTGCACTAAGTTTAAAATGTATACCTTTTAGTTACATTGTTTGTACATACATGCTTAAGCTGATGTGCCCCTCCAAGGCAATATCCAAGCCTCAGTCCTAGCCTAATGAGAAAAGTACAATCCCTGGGGGGAACAAACCATAACTGCTTCTCTCTTTATTTTAAATGACCTATCCACATGTTTGTACAGCACTCCGTACCAAAGTGTCGCTTTATTAATACAATAAAAACATACAAAAATACATATATCTGGGCCAGAGTGGAACCATTATAAACTATGCAAAGCATGAATTTTATTTGCCTTAGAATGCAATTACAGTCCTTCTTATATTTTTACATTATCTGAAATCAATGCTCCATTTGTCCAGGTGGAATTATTTTGAGGTTTCTTAGTGAGAATGTTGATTATATTAAAGGATACAGATCAGAGAATATTAATGCAAATTTCTGAAAAGAGTCAGAAAGCTTTAATTTGTATGTAGTTTGCTTTCAATATATAGATTTTGTTATATTGTTGAGCTGCATGAATCATAAATTATCATGCTTATTTCTGGGTTGAGATAAGATTAGCCAGTTGAGCACTGAATCAGATACATCACTTTTACAGTATCTCTTCTCATAAAAAATCATTTAGCAGTTCATTAGCTAGACTTTCAGTTCATGAGAAGATACTAGCACAAAATTCATTAGAAAGAATTTTATCATATTTATCTCTTCATTGCTGGTGGTAAATTACAACTGAAAAGATCTAGACTGTAAAGTATAGTATATTTTATTTGAAGTTTCTATTGCAAACACGCGCACAGTTTGTATTGGAGAAGATTTAAGAGGCTTTTAAGGTTTGTCAACTCTTACCAATATTAACCAGCCAATGAAAGCATAAAGGCTCATACACATAGTATTTAGGGATGGCATAGAACTCGAACTCGAACCTGAGTTCGAGCCGAACTTTCGAGTTCCGGACGGCCCCTGACTTCTCAAACTATCCCGGACTTTCGATGATTTATCGAATGTTCGAACGGTTGACCATTCGATAAATCATCGAATTAAAAAAAAAAGCACCCACATGTCCAAAATCACCCAATGGCAGCTAATTTGAGCATTTCCAGCCCCCTGGGTATAAAAGGCAATGCGACCAGCGCCATTTTGTCAGTGTGTTGGAGTGTGTTTAGTGGAGATCTGACAGTGTAGGAGTTGGAGAGAGATTTTTGCATTTTTTGAGCTTTCTGTGTGTGGATTTCAGCGTGGTGGTTTAGCTCTTGTAGTTACCCACCCCTGTATTCACACATCTTGAGACCCAACAGTCCTTTTAAGGACTACTCTTGTGAGACCCCAAAGTCCTTTTAAGGACTAACCCCCCTATAAGTCCTTTGGACAATTTTTGTGTTAGACATTTTAGAGGTCTAGGTTTCCCATTTTTCTGTTTGTTTCTAGATCTGTGTGTCAGTGTCTGTGTGTTTGTGTAATTGACAGTGCTGCGTTTAGCAGCAATCAGCAGCTTTTGCTGTCTGATCTGCTGTTTGCTGTCAGTTGTGTCTGTGTCATATTTGTGCTTTTAGTGTAAAAAAAAAAAGTGTTTATTTGTTTGCTTGTTTGTTTCTATGTTGTTTTGTCATTTTGTCTGGCCAGGAGCTACCTGGCCCTTCGCAGGTTAGACGGGTCTCTATACCCGATATGTTTAGGGGTAGCCGCGCTAGGGCTATCCCTTCTGATTAAGGAAGGCGGGTAGTAGAGTGGATTACCCAGCCTTCCTCATCCACCTCCTCACAGGCACAGAGCAGCCGAGCTGCTACTGTAGCTACTGTGCCTGCTCCTTCCTCACCTGAGGCTCCTACTGTGGGCATGGACCCCGATCCTCTCTATCAGGAGTTTGTTGCCCACATGGCCCGTACCTTCGGGGATCCGGAGGAGGAGTCTCAGGATCTGTTTTCGCACACTATGTGTTGGGCTAGTGTGCTTGAAGAGGAGCCGTGCACTGATGCACAATCTTTCCTGTCACCCGAGGCGGAGGAAAGTGCTCAGTGTAGTATTGAGGAGGTGGAAGTGGACAATGAGGTCACCGATTGTCCATGGGTGCCCTCTGTGAGAGAGGAGGAGGATAGTGTGAGCATGAGCCTGAACCCAGAGGCAGGACTGGGGTCGGGTAGGGCAGAGGCGGTGTGTCTAGTGCACCTAGTGCTGCTCGTGGAGGTACGGCACCAATGCCACCTGGTGCCAGTGCCCCACAACGGCAGGTGACCTCTGCTCCTGTGCGTGCCGGTGGCTCTGCTTTATGGGATTTCTTCTCATTGGCTCCCGGTGACAACACGGTTGCAGTGTGCAGTCTGTGCCTGCAGTGTGTTAGCCGTGGGAAGAATGCAGCAACTCTGGGAACCTCTTCTATGAGGAGGCATATGATGCTCCACCACTTTGCAGGAATCCACGCGTTCCCTTCCTTGTGCCCAGGTAGCCACCATTCCTCCTCCTCCCCCTCCGGCCCCATCAGCTGCTTCCTTGGTGGAAGTTAGGGAGGAGAGACAGCCTTTGCCCCCAGCATGCGGTGTTAAGAGGCCTCTTGACACTGCTGCTGGGCGTCAGGTATAAGGCAGGTCTCTCTTCCCCAGTTGTTGGAGCGGAGGCAGAAATTGTCCCCCAGTCACCCCCAAGCTCAGCGTCTCACAGCCGGCATAGCCAAACTCCTGGCGGTGCAGCTGCTACCATTCAGCCTTGTAGACAGTGCAGCGTTTAGGGAGTTTGTGGCCATTGGCACACCACAGTGGCAGGTGCCTGGCCGTAGGTACTTTGCCCAGAAGTCAGTACCAGCCCTGCACGACCATCTGCAGGGCAATATATCTGCTTCGCTGGACCAGAGTGTGGGCAAGAGTGTCCACATTACTATGGACACGTGGTCCAGCAAGTACGGCCAGGGGCGGTATTTCTCATTTACAGCCCAGTGGGCCATTCTGCTAGCCGGCAGAAACGCGGCACAGGGCACAAGTGGTGAGATGGTGGTACCACCATGTATTGGTGATACACCAGTCTCCACCCCCCTCCTCATCTGGTGAGTCCTCTTCACGGACAGCCCCATGCCCCCCCAGAGCCTATGCTTCATGCCAGGTGAGACGCAGTGTTGCAGCTTCTGTGTCTCGGTGATAGGAGCCACACCAGGGCAGAGCTGCTGTCAGCACTGCAAGGGCAGGCTGAAAGGTGGCTGACCCCACACCACCTCTCAATAGGCAAGTTAGTGTGTGACAATGCCACCAATATCCTGTCTGCCCTTCGCATGGGCAGAGTCACACATGTCCCTTGCCTGGCACACATTTTCAACCTGGTTGTCCAGCGGTTCCTCCCCAAGTACCCTGGTCTGCAGGAGGTACTGAGGATGGCTAGGAGGGTGTCCAGTCACTTCAGGCCGTCATACACAGCCCCAGCTCGCCTGGCCGAGTTCCAGCTGCAGCACAGTCTGCCGCAGAACCGCTTGATTTGAGACACTCCCACCCACTGGAACTCTAGTCATGATGCTGCTGAGGCTGCTCCAGCAGAGGCGAGCCATCATGGACTATTTGTATGAGTACAAGGTTAGATCAGGCTTTGGGGACCTGGGATTTCTGTTACCCAGGCAGTGGCTGTTTATTCGGAATGCCTACCGTGTGCTCACGCCATTTGAGGAGGCCACCAGGATGGTAAGCCGTGATGATGCCACCATAGCGCATACCATCCCACTGGTGTTCCTCCTTGAGCACACCCTGTGCAGCATACTCGACAGGGCACTAGCTGCCGAGCAGCAGCTACTGGAAGAGGAGGACGCAGACACCATGGTGCTTTCTGAGCCCGGGCATCACGGTGCAGAGCAGCCCTCCGATGATGAGGAGGGGGATTTAGGTGATCTGGGCCGAGAGGAAATGGGGCATTCCTCTAGGGGGATGTCTCAACCCACCCAAGTACCACATGTCATCCGTGGTTGGGGAGTGGTTGAGCCCGACACTGTTGTCTTCAGTGATGATGAGGAGAAAAGCACTAAAGGCCCCGCAATTGTTTGTGGCGGTTTGCAAAATTGCGAAGCGCTATCGCCAATTACAAGTGATATAAAAGTAACAAGAAAAGTGCAGTAACTTCATATAGTGGTGATACTTAGACAGAGCTTGTCAGAAAGATCTGCCGCAGAACCGCCAGATTAGTGGTGCAAAAGGTGGTGTTTTATACAACTCAATCACAGATAAAATTTAATATATAAATGTGATACTTGCCTTGGACATTCTTCTGGATGTCCTGGACGTAGTTCCGTCTCTGCCGTTTGAGGTCTGACCACCTCTTTTGGAGCTGAGAGGTGGTCAGATCAATGCGAAACTGTGTCCGCAGTTTCGCCTGCAGGTGGCGCATTATGCGCCATTTGCGCTCCTTTATGTTGGGGGTGCTGATTGGCACCCCTTCATAACCCAGCCGGGTGAGATATTCCACCATCAGTCGCTGCAATTGCATAGTGGCCATACTTTCTGTTGGGGAAAGTAATAGTGGAATGACTACACCCACTTTCCAGGCTCAATTTTAGATCCTGGATTGCATATAGAAGTCAATGGGAAGAAGGGATTATAATCGAATGTCGAAATCGAATCCGCAAGTAAAATGTCCAAGGTATCTAAGGCGTGAACATCGAATCTACGAGTAAAGTGTCCATTAAAGCCTATACGCGAGTATCGAATCCGCGAGTAAAATGTCCATGTTACCTCGAACGTTTGAACACGAGAGCGCGAAAGTAGCACGCGTAAGAGTAAAATCGATTTTACGAAAGTCCTGGATATTGGAACATGCTCCCCAGACCATTTCCCAGGTCCCACAGCCATTTACATTAAGTTACCATTAATATTTTAGTTTTATTTGACTCGAACTTTTTGAACTATTTGCCTCCCATAGACTTTAAGGAGTCCGTTTTCGAACTTTCGAACTTTCCCAATAGTCGAACGTTCGAAAACGGACCGGACTTTCGAAAGTTCGGAAATCTTTAATAGTATTGTGTAGAATTTGAGGTTGAATAAATTCATAGGCCAATCTAGTTCAACCTACTCAGCAAGACCCACATTTCCAGAAGAATGCAAAAAAAACCAAAACAGTATAACATGGCAATTAGAGATGGCCGAATTTTCGAAAGTTTGGTCCGTTTTCGAACTTTCGAACTATATGGAAAGTTCAAAAACGGACCCATTAAAATCAATGGGAGTCAAATAGTCGAAAAATTCTAATGAAATACAATTAAAATATCAATGGTAACTTAATGTAAATGGCTGTGGGACCTGGGAAATGGTCTGGGGAACATGTTCGAATATCCAGGACATTTGAAAAATCAATTTTACTCTCACTCGCGCTATTTTCGAGCTCGTTTGCGCCTAGGTACATGTACATTTTACTCGCGGATTTAATGCTCGTGTATAGGCTTTAATAGACACTTTACTCGTAGATTCGATGATCGCACCTAGATACCATGGACATTTTATTCGCGGATTCGATGCTTGTGTATAGGTTTTAATAGACACTTTACTCGCAGATTCGATGCTCGCGTTCGCGCCTAGATACCATGGACATTTTACTTGCGGATTTGATGCTCGCGTATAGGTTTTAATGGACCCTTTACTCGCGGATAGTTCGAGATAGTTCGAGAAGTCCGAATTCGTTCGAATTCGAATAGTTCGGCTCAAATAGTTCTAGTCCATCTCTAGTGGCAATCTGAAAAATCCCTGGATTAAGGGGCATATTTATAAAGGATTGTCTTTTTCGCCAAATAATTAGCGCAGCACATCGCAACGAAAATAGCGCCATTTGGGGCTTCGTCGGAAAAAACACACTTCGCGGCTGAAAAAGGCGAACGGACGCGATAAAGAGCGAAAACTTAACGCATCTAAGAAGACTGCATTGCGAAAACCATTCAAAACCAGAAAAGCCCACTAGAAAATGATGTCAAGTTCAAAATGGCCACCTCACATTTACCAAGAAGTCAGCCATGTCTTATTTAGTCAATCTTCTTAGAATTTCTCAATTGGAATACAATTTTCTTTTGCACTGCACATTCGCCTTTTTAATGCGCGATCGCTTTTCCAAGGCATATTCCATTATAATGCGCGGTCGCTTTTCTAATGTGCGTTCGCTTTTCCAAGGCATATTCCATTATAATGCGCGGTCGCCTTTCTAATGTGCGGTCGCCTTTCTAATGTGCGTTCGCTTTTCCAAGGCATATTCCATTATAATGCGAGGTCGCCTTTCTAATGTGCGTTCCCCTTTCTAATGTGCGTTCGCCTTTCTAATGTGCGTTCGCCTTTCTAATGTCGCTTTTCCAAGGCATATATTTCATTCTAATGCGTGATTGCCCTTCTAATGCGCGTTCGCTTTTTCAAGGCCCATTAGAATGCCTTTTCGCTCAAACAATGACTTTTCACCACCTTCAGGGTCGCGCTAATCTTTTGCTCTTTTTAACACAAAAACCACCTTTCGCTCTTTTATAAATCGCGTTATGCCTTTTCGCTCCCTTTTCGCTAAAATTACCATTGCGAAGTAAGGCGAAAATGGTTTAGCGATAGCTCGCGGAAACGGTTTCGCCATTCGTTAACGCTACCTTTATAATTAGCGTTAACTGTCTTTTTGGCGAAAACCCATGCGAAAAGCGAATGCGAAAACATTTTGCTACTTTTCGCTCTTTTATAAATATGCCCCTCACTCCGACTTTGTGTACCAATACCATTTTTTAAAATAAAAAAACTATACAATGAACCCCTCATCACCACGTCCAATGGAAACGGTTCCATAGTTTTACTGTTCTCACAGTGCTTGAAGACTAAACTTCTTTTCAACCAGTCTTAAGGGATGTCTGTGTAAATAACGTTCTATAAACAACTTGTTCTATTGGTAAATAATGCTTCAAATAGTTTTATGAAAGGCCTGTTAATGTACTTATACACTGTGATCATATCCCTATGCCTTGCCTTTTCTATAGTGTGCATAATTGTAACTTATCCAATCTGACTTCTTATTCAAGCTCCCCCAGTCCCCTTATTAATTTAGTTGAACCCTTCTTTGAACCCTTTCCATTTCCCAGATGTTCTGTTTGTACACAGTATTTTCAAAACTGCACAGCATATTCCAAACAAGGCCTTACTAGTGCTTTTTAACCCTTTCACTGCCAGGAGATTTTCATTTTTTTTTGCGTTAACTGCCAGAAGAATTTTCAGGATTTTGCCCTTAATCGCTTTAGACTAATTTTACAGTAGGAAACCTTGCAGTAAATCAGGAATATTATACATTGTTTTTTTCAGCACAAAGTCTACTTTAATATGGTAACAAAATTTTGTAACTTTTCTGGAAATTTTACTGGAATTATGGGTAAAATATTTTAAAAAAATGAAAAATTTGCAAATTTTCATGGATTTTACCCATTTTTACTTATAGTTATCTTAAGGTTACACACAAAAATCTTACGGTTTCTAAAAGCTCTGATACTCCCGAGTACAACGATACCAGATATATGTAGGTACCTGACTTTTCCTATACAGGAGACCCCCCCAAACTAAAACTGCACCTTCAAGAATATTACACCAAATTAAAATGTATAACCACTACTGACAGTTAACATAGAATATCTACCAAATTAACTAAAATATCCCCACAAGTGAAATATTTTTAGAAACTACACACCCGCAGGATTTTATGAGTGAGGTAAGTTTCGATCAAAATGCAGATACCCGGACGCAGCTCTTCGTCAAATTGTAAGTTATTTTCTCACATTTTCCTTTTTTCCTCAACTGTAAAATCAGAGACAAAATCAAATGCGAATTTCAGCTAAAAACTGTGGAGGAAAGTTCAAACGCATCTCAAATATGAAAGCCTAACCCCTCCCGAATAAAACGGTATGCCACATTCATGGGTGTACCCAGAGACATGGCTACCAACTAACCCAGAGCGTGACCAGTGCCAAATGTCAGTAGCAGCAAAAACAATTTTGCCAGTTTTGTATTTGAACAGTCTGCAGTTTTTCCACAAAACACCCCCCCAACTCAGAAATACCCCCCACAAACTATATATTCCTGAAATCTACACACCTTCAGCTATGTAACGCTGTAGTTCGTTTATTCATACCATCAATGGTGTGGGTGCAGTTCTTCGTAGAAATTTGCACTTTTACCAGATTTTCCAAAAAAATGAACATCAAACAACATTGAAAAAGGTAGAAATCATGCCAAAACCCCATGGAATGTAAAAAAAGGTTACCAAATATCAATCTCCCAAATGTCCTGAATCAAATGGTATGCCATATGTGCGATTACACACTCAGACGTGGAAGCGAAAAGCCACAAAGTGAGACAATGCACGATGGCTCAGAAACGGCAAAAATATTTAGCCAACTCCGAATTTGGACAGTCTGCAGTTTTTTCAACAAAACACCTCCGTAACTTAGAAATAACCCCCACAAACTATATATTCCTGAAATTTACACACCTACAGCTATGTAACACTGTAGTTTGTTCATTCATACCATCAATGGTGTGGGCGCAGTTCTTCGTAGAAGTTCGCATTTGTCTGAAAAATGAACAAAAAACAACTTCAAAAGGTAGAAATCATGCCAAAACCTCATGGAATGTAAAAAAAAGTTACTAAATATCAATCTCCCAAATGTCCTGAATCAAACGCTATGCCATATGTGTGGTTACACATGCGGACTTGGAAGCGAAAAGCCACAAAGTGAGACAATGCACGATGGCTCAGAAACAGCGAAAATATTTAGCCAATTCCGAATTTGGACAGTCTGCAGTTTTTTCCACAAATACCCCCGTAACTTAGAAATAACCCCAACAGACTATATATTCCTGAAATCTACACACCTTCAGCTATGTAACACTGTAGTTTGTTCATTCATACCATCAATTGTGTGTGCGCAGTTCTTTGTAGAAGTTCGCATTTGTCTGAAAAAATGAACAAAAAACAAATTCAAAAGGTAGAAATCATGTCAAAACCTCATGGAATGTAAAAAAAAGTTACTAAATATCAATCTCCCAAATGTCCTGAATCAAACGGTATGCCATATGTGTGGTTACACACGCGGACGTGGAAGCGACAAGCCACAAAGTGAGACAATGCACGTTGGCTCAGAAACAGCGAAAATATTTAGCCAACTCCGAATTTGGACAGTCTACAGTTTTTTCCACAAAACCCCCGTAACTTAGAAATAACCCCCACAAACTATATATTCCTGAAATCTACACACCTTCAGCTATGTAACACTGTAGTTTGTTCATTCATACCATCAATGGTGTGGGTACAGTTCTTCATAGAAGTTCGCATTTGACTGAAAAAATGAACAAAAAACAACTTCAAAAGGTAGAAATCATGCCAAAACCTCATGGAATGTAAAAAAAAGTTACTAAATATCAATCTCCCAAATGTCCTGAATCAAACGGTATGCCATATGTGTGGTTACACACGCAGACGTGGAAGCGAAAAGCCACAAAGTGAGACAATGCATGTTGGCTCAGAAACAGCGAAAATATTTAGCCAACTCCGAATTTGGACAGTCTACAGTTTTTTCCACAAAACCCCCACGTAACTTAGAAATAACCCCCACAAACTATATATTCCTGAAATTTACACACCTTCAGCTATGTAACACTGTAGTTTGTTTATTCATACCATCAATGGTGTGGGTACAGTTCTTCATAGAAGTTCGCATTTGACTGAAAAAATGAACAAAAAACAACTTCAAAAGGTAGAAATCATGCCAAAACAACATGGAATGTAAAAAAAAGTTACTAAATATCAATCTCCCAAATGTCCTGAATCAAACGGTATGCCATATGTGTGGTTACACACGTGGACGTGGAAGCGAATGGCCATGAAGTGAGACAATGCACAATGACTCAGAAACAGCAAAAATTTTCAGTCAAATCTGAATTTAAACAGTCTGCAGTTTTTTCCCACAAAACAACCCCCACAAACCATATATTTCTCGAATCTACACACCTTTATCTACGTAATTCTGTAGTTTGTTCATTCGTACCATCAATGGTGTGGGTGCAGTTCTTCATAGAAGTTCATAGTTTTAGCAGATTTTCTAAAAAATTAGAAAAAAAACACTCTCAAAAGGAAGAAAGCATGCCAAAATCCCAAGTAATGTAAAAAAAAGTTACCAAATATCAATCTCCCAAATGTCCTGAATCAAATGGTATGCCCTATGTTTGGTTACACACGCAGACGTGGAATCAACTAGCCACAAAGTGAGCCAATGAACAGTGGCCCAATTACAGCAACTTTTCAGATTTGTCAGACTAAACACCCCTCTATATTAGAAATACCCCCCAAAACTATAAATTCTTGGACTCTACACACCTTCAGCTACACAATGGTGTGATTCTTTTATGCATACCACCAATGATGTGGGCGCAGCTTCGTGTACAATTTTGCTTTCTTAATAGATTTTCAGGAAAAATGTATAAAAATACAATTCAAGCTTAAAAATCATGGCAAATTTCAATGGCATGTAAAAAAAACTTGTCAATTATCAATCTTCCAAATGCCCTGAATCAAACGGTATGCCATATGTGTGGGTGCACACAGAGACGTGGCCACCAACTAGCTCAAATGGGACGCATGCACAAGTGTAATTACAAGAAAAAAATCAAAGTGCTCTGTAATTTCAAACAGCCCCAAAAATTGGAAATGCCCCCCGAAAATAAAACCCCCCACTAAATATCAATCTCCCACATGTTCTGAATCAAACGGTATGCCATATGTGTGGATGTACACAGAGACGTGGCCACCAACTACCTCAAATGGGACACATGCACAAATGAAATTACAAGAAAAAATCAAAGTGCTCTGTAATTTGAACAGCCTACCCTAATTCTAAGGAACCCGCCCCGAAACTTGGAAATTCCCCCCACAAACTATATATTTTTGGAATCTACACACGTTCAGCTACGTTACGGGGCCATGCTTTCATACATACATGAAGAATTCCAGACCCAGTGATCCAAAGAACTCTGTGTTTTTAGGAGGTTTTGTGAAAAATAAAATAAGATGATTCAAGGGTTGAAATCCTACCTAAACCCACTTGACAAGCAAAAAAACCCACTAAATAGCACTCTTCCACATATCCTGCATCAAACGGTATGCTATATGTGTGGGTGCACACAGAGACGTGGCCACCAACTAGCTCAAATGGGACACGTGCACAAATGCAATTACAAGAAAAAATCAAAGTGCTCTGTTTTTTGAACAGCCTACCCTTTTTCAAAGGAAACAGCCCTAAACTTGGAAATACCACCCACAAACTATATATTTTTGGAATCTACACACCTTCAGCTACGTTACGGGGCCATGCTTTCATACATACATGAAGAATTCCAGACCCAGTGATCCAAAGAACTCCGTGTTTTTAGGAGGTTTTGTGAAAAATAAAATAAGATGATTCAAAGGTTGAAATCCTACCTAAACCCACTTGACAAGCAAAAAAACCCACTAAATAGCAATCTCCCACATATCCTGCATCAAACGGTATGCTCTATGTGTGGGTGCACAAAGAGACATGGCCACCAACTAACTCAAATGGGAAGCATGCATAAGTGCAATTACAAGAAAAAAATCAAAGTGCTCTGTAATTTCAAACAGCCCCAAAACTTGGAAATGCCCCCCCACAAATAAAGCCCCCCACTAAATATCAATCTCCCACATGTCCTGAATCAAACGGTATGCCATATGCGTGGATGCACACAGAGACGTGGCCACCAACTAGCTCAAATGGGACACATGCACAAATGCAATTACAAGAAAAAATCAAAGTGCTCTGTAATTTGAACAGCCTACCCTACTTCTAAGGAAACAGCCCCGAAACTTGGAAATTCCCCCCACAAACTATATATTTTTGGAATCTACACACCTTCAGCTACGTTACGGGGCCATGCTTTCATACATACATGAAGAATTCCAGACCCAGTGATCCAAAGAACTCCGTGTTTTTAGGAGGTTTTGTGAAAAATAAAATAAGATGATTCAAGGTTGAAATCCTACCTAAACCCACTTGACAAGCAAAAAAACCCACTAAATGTCAATCTCCCACATGTCCTGAATCAAACGGTATGCCATATGCGTGGATGCAAACAGAGACGAGGCCACCAACTAGCCCAAATGGGACGCATGTAGAAGTGCAGTTACAAGAAAAAACACCACAACCCACCCCACACACACACTCTCCCCCTTTTAGTGGTATCTTAGTGAAAACCGGTTAGTATGGAGAGTCACACACGTTTTTACACACTTTACTGATCCTAAAAATTTAGCCCGGTCTTTTTTTGGTACCTCTGCAAAATTTCCTTATAAAATAGGCTTAGTTTCCCGTGAAATCATACAAATAAGTATCTGCGTTTACTTTACCGATATAACCGGTGACATTGGGAAGCTTGGAGAAGACAAAGTTTTTTGCTAATTTATAGTTTTAGGTAAAAAAAAAAAAGGTGTGTGTATCACTTTAAGATTTTTTTATGTGCATTTCCCCCTTTTTTTTTTGATCATTCCCAAAGATGATCATCAAATCATCTTTGGGAATGATAACAAACTTGGAATGCGGGCATAAATGCCCGTTTTCCAATTTGAAATCCGATCGGAAAAATCACTTCCCGGAAATCATTTTCCAGGAAGTGATTTTTCATTCATTGGCAAAGATCAATAATTTGGTGATCAGAAGTGATCACCAAATTTTGATCTCTGTCCCCATTTTTTTCCTAAGTCTTCGCTAAGTAGCAAAGACTTAGAAAAAATCCTATTTGTGAATGGAACTTTGAGTTCCATTCACAAAATGTATAGTAAAAGCTGTTAGCTTGACAGCTTTTACTATACTTAGGGACTGCAGCATGATCTGGAGATCACAGTGCAGTACCTCAACTAGACCACCAGGGGGAGACCAGGGGAAGCCTAAGGGAAGACCCTAGTGAAGCAGGAAACCATGTGATCTCACTGGGGTTTCCCTTATCGCACGGACCTGCTCTTCCTTCTGCTGCCGGCTGCTGCTCCTGGCTCCTTCAAGAAAGGTAAGTTATCTCCCGATCCCCACATCAGTTTTGAACAAAACTTATGGGGGATCGAGGGGGCTAGGGGGGGAGTTGAATTCTGCCCCCTGATCGCCCCTAGTGCAGGCAGATTTTTTTTTTTTAAAGGGGAAAGCACAGATCGTATATTCACGATCTGTGGCAGTTAAAGCATTCTCTGCACAGATCGTGAATATATGATCTGTGGCAGGGAAAGGGTTAAAGAGAGAGATTTTTTTTTCTCCCTTGAATCCATACCTCTATTTATACAAGACA
The DNA here is from genome assembly GCA_019447015.1 of Hymenochirus boettgeri. Classification (NCBI taxonomy): domain Eukaryota; kingdom Metazoa; phylum Chordata; class Amphibia; order Anura; family Pipidae; genus Hymenochirus; species Hymenochirus boettgeri. The sequence goes on along the minus strand of CM033475.1, from coordinate 179,672,308 downwards.
ATATCGTGCTGGTTTAAGCTGTTGCCGTCTGGCACTGCTTGCTATATTTTTGTGGGGAAAGATAGGGCCTCATTTACCCAGAGCTGCAAATTGCTCCGTGCAAATATGGCTTCCGGTATTTAATAATGGATTTGCACCTGGTGGTAAATCCCAAAAGGGAGTTTACCCTAGCACCACTTTAAGACCAGAAATTAGCTGGTCTTAAATTGTGGAGTTAAAAGTTGTGCAAATCCTTTATTAAATACATTGCACCGTTTGCACGGGTGTCTTTTGTGTAACTGGTGCAGCCTGTGCAATTATGGAGTTAAACTTGCGCTAACCTATTCAATATTGGTTAACACAAGTTTAACCTCTATTTTTAGCACAGCACACGTGGGTAAATCAGGCCCATACAGGGAGATTCAATAAAAGTTCTTATCGTTTAAAATGGTGCTAATTTTGCCCCAGCCAATCAGATCTTATTTAACTTTTGAAAGATAACATCTGATTGGGGCAAAATTAGCACCATTTTTAACAATAAGAACTTTTATTGAATAACCCTGTTAGTGTTTAAACAAGTTTTGGTGATAGTGACATGTTCCCCAGACAATTTCCCAGGTCCCAGAGCCATTTACAGTAAGTTACTATTGCTATTTTAACTATATTTAATTCAAACTATTTCTCCCCATTGTCTTTAATGGGTTTGTATTTTGAACCTTTTGTTTGCTTGTGTTATAGCCTGAGTCTTGGTGTAAAGGACTTTGTAGAATGTGCATGTGACATCAGTGCACGTGACCAGACTTTTATGCACATGCAACATGATGTCGATGCGCGTGCAGGTAATGTTACTGCGAGTTTGCGTGCATGTGATGCTCTCCCCCGACTTGTATCTGTATGTTGTCCCACCCATTTAGATTGTAAGCTCTTCGGGGCAGGGATCTCATTCCTAATGTGTCAAAGAATGCTGCACTTATATCAATTTATTCATATATATATGCGTGTTCATAACCTATGTATGAAATTTATTTCAAAATATTTAATTTTTATTTATAATTGCTTGCACTTATCCCCTTGTTTGCATACTCTGTATTTTATAATTACAGCACTGCGTACCCAAGAAGCACTTTATAAAAATATTATATAATAAAATAAATAATAATGGAAATAAAAAAAATTATACATACATACATACAAACATCTCCCGACCCAGGAAATGTAGGCGATTTGGAGAATATTGTGGGGGCGGAGCTAAAAACAGCATTACAGCGGAGGAGGAAGACAACAACATTCAGCAGTAAAGGCACTGTAGGGTATGGGAGGGGAATAGAACAACAACAAAAAAAACCTACCTTAATATTTAAAGACAAAGCTGTCCAATAATATAAAGCTGTTTTTACATTGTACATAACCTTTAAATTACAATATTTCATAGTCACTTTTCTCATTTTCCAGTTACCTTCATATTTAAAACTTGCTCTGTGTTGTTAGAGATAACCAGATATAACAGAGTGCCTTTTCTTGCAGGAACATAAACCACCCAAGAAAGAAAATGGTTGTGATGCAAACTGAGGGACCCCCCCCCCCATTACTGTGTTTGCAATTCCACTTATCCAATCAATGTCAGGGTAATTAAATTCCCCCATAATCAGAATGTTCCCCAAACTTGCAGCTCTTGCCATCTGCATATGAAGCTGACTTTGGTACTAGCATTTGGTGACTTGTAGCAACACCAATAATAACTTTACCCCCCTTTCTGTTGCCCAATTCCAACCAATAAGAGTACCAGTTGCTAACCGTCACTGCTTTTCACCTGGTGCCCACTAACATATGCTCCTCCTAGATCAATCGCTATCAGTCCCCTTGATGCAAGAACAGTCTGGTTCTCTTCCATGTTGTCGTGTACTGTGCTCTAAGTTCCAAGGTACGCTACAACACCAACACAATTATGCGTGTTTTCATCAACACCATTTCCCATAAAATGGTTGTGTAAGGCTTATGATATTTTGCATTATGTCTTTAAGTATTACACGAGCCAGCCACACTATAGACAAAGACCATCCCCGTAGAGTGGTAATAGGCAACTCAGAATCTTAGACACATTAATAAGCAATTTTATTGTGGCTTGGTGGATGATCCCCATAAATTTAATACTAGCAAAGAGAAGCTGCAGTGGGGCCGATGCTACACAACCTGGAGGCTGTAAAAATACATCCATACATAAACAACCAGAGAAACCCTTGTCAGGCTGGTAAGCTAATACCATTTGGTTGGTGCACCAACAATAAGCCAAAGCCCCAGATGTTACTAATTGTTGGGTATGTTTGCATTTATCTTTTATTAATAAGGGAGTGCCACTAATAGCAGTCCCTATTACTTTACAGGATCTCAACACAAAAGACTACATACTTGTACAAATCAGTGAATTAAAAACTTTCGGGGTTATTCAATAAAAGTTCTTATTGTTAAAAATGGTGCTAATTTTGCCCCAACCAATCAGATATTAGCTTTCAATGTTAAATAAGATCTGATTGGTTGGGGCAAGTTTAGCACCATTTTAAATGATAAGACCATTTATTGAATAACCCTGTTTGTGTGGAAAGTTAGTTCCCCACAGGGTACACACCTCCAAATTGCAGGCAAAGTAAACAACCCTTCAGTATGTCTGAGATTCTCTTACACTAATAGTGTCCCCACAAAGACTTTTGTAAACAAATATAACATCACTTTCTAGATACCACAATTAAACCTTGGGTTAGTGACTGTAGGGATTAGAGGTCAGCCTGGCTATTGCATATCACAATGAATCTGCCTACTGTCCCCGTGCAACAACAAATAATACCCGGACATGTAATGAGCTCTGCTGGACAAATGTTGACTGGTTGATTCGGAATAGTAGGGGAACATTCAGATAGGGCTCCCATTGTGTTGTGATAAGGATTGTATTTTATCTGTGGGGATAAGGCATATTCATGGTAGTGAATGGGTGGGAGGGGTGACTGTACCTTAGGGTCTATAGTTCCTGCTATAAGAATCAGATATAACATCACCTCACTTGTCCCTGACCCAGACACACCGCAGACCTCCCTCAGTCAAAAGATACAGTAACTGAAGATGAAACAATTGAAACTGAAACTGTACAGACCGAACAAAATTTACATGAAATGGTTAAGAGAGAACTCTTAAGTGAAGCTGACAAAGCATGGATGTGGTTCTCCGCATGGACAGGTTGGGGAATAGAGCTTGCAACTAGACTTAATAAATATGCTAGTATAATGGATGGTATTATTAATGAAACTACTAGTGCTATACATGTTATTTATGATGAACTTTTGCAAGTCAGAATAGTATCCCTGCAGAACAGGATGGTGTTGGACAACATCCTAGCAGACCAATGATATGTGTTTGTGCTCTCATCGTTGCAGAATGTTGTACCTGGATTGATGATTCCTATGATCCAGTCCAAGCCCACATGACTAAAGTGGTCAGTTTAAAGAAAAAAGCAAGGGACATTTCTGCAGAGGGCTGGAATCCTTTCAAATGGCTTTCCTAGCTGACACCTTCCTGTCGCATGTGTATCATTAAGGGTTACATATGGCAAAGCACCTGCTTTGGAAAACATGGTCACCTGCAAAGGGGTGGAATTGATGTGCAGATACCTGGGGCCCCTAATGTTACCTGTTATAATGCTGGGATAAGTATTCATCTATGACACGATCAATACAATAATAATTCATAAAGGCCTAGTGATAAAGGTCTATATTGTGGCAATAATAAAACAACAAGTTACCGTACATTTTTTGCTGAGCACAAACTGTGGTGAGAACATAAAAAGGGAAGGGTGTCCCTGGAGATTTATCTAGGGACAAACATCTTGGAAGGGTCCCAAAGATACATTCTAGGACAAGAATATCTAATACCAGGTGCCAATCATACGTAGGTCATATTTGAGGTAAACCTGCGCAGTTGTAAGGCCTATTGGGATATTATAGAAATTGAATGTCATATTGTCTATATAAGTAATTCAGAGCTTGTTGTAACTGAGCTTGTAACACACAACTACTGCGTGTCACTTGTCTTCACACTTGTGCTTTTTCCTGATAAAGATTTTTATCTACCCAATTTGGCCTCCGAGTGATAATCCAGAGGGGCAACAACCGAGGGTACCCCATTCCGCCTTTCAAAACAGAACACAGTACAGAGCTGCATGGGGAGGACAAGGAATTAACCTGATGTTAGCGAATCAGCGTAAATCAGATTGCAGTACACCAAGTGTGGCCCCACCAATTAGTCAATACTAGCGTGCACATTTTAACATGCGATCGGATCGCAATTGCGATTGGATTACAAGTTAAATCGAAGTAGTGTGTAATGTTTTATAGTTTGTGATTGCAAAGTGATTTCAATTCAACAGCAATTATTTTAACACACACAAATTATATGGTGCATTGCTTGTGAAGGTTCTCATTCATCCAGGTCATGGTATATCTGTTGTATTCAATTAGATCAACTGGACTTGAAGTTTAGTTCTTGAAGACGTTTCACTAGTCATCCGACTGGCTTTCTCAATTCAGAATGACTTGTACAAGAATCTGTTGGCAATTATGTACCCTGGAAAGTCCCAATAAGCATATCACAGCCAGGTGCTAGGAACCTTCTGAATGCAACGTGTTATTGCATTGCGATAGCATTGTACATGGCAGACAGTTGGTGTTGAAAACCCCGCACCCTGACCCTACTAAGAAATGCATTGCACAGAACTGTGCTAAGATCAGGTTCACTTCATTATCCTCTCCCTACAGCTCTGCACCATGTTGTTTCTATACATACAGTATAGACAAAAACACACTCTTCCAGACCTCCAAAATTTCCTTCTAAGAAGGTACACTTTCCACTAACTATTGCTGCAGCTGACAGGGAGCGCTAGAAACCTTCACACTACAACACTGCTACTAGGAAAGTGTTAATCAGTGAATTTCTCTGCATCACCCAGACACTTCTGCAATTTGAATATTGATGATTTAATATATTCTTACATCATAGGGATTAAGTGGTTGGGGTGGAAATCACACATGTGCAGAACATTTAATGAAGGCAAAAATACTGTCAGCTACACAAGAGGATAAAGAAACATCCTCTGGAACCAAGGTCCACATTTTTTTATAAATTCCCATATATAAACGGGGAGTTCAATAAAAGTTCTTATTGTTAAAAATGGTGCTAATTTTGCCCCAACCAATCAGATGACTTTCAAATGTTAAATAATATCTGATTGGTTGAGGCAAAATTAGCACCATTTTAAACGATAAGAACTTTTATTGAATAACCCTGAAAGTGCTTAATTTAAAGTGCTTATTAAGTTAATATAATCTTGAACACATGGGCCACTGTGGGTGGAGCACAAATTTCCCAAGTCAAGTATAGTATTTGAGTTGAATAAAGACATCCGTCCATCCAGTCCAACCTACTTAGCAATAGCCACATTTCCTGCCTAACTGTTGATCAAGAGGAAGGCACAAAAACACACCCAAATTATGAAGTAAAAAAAAAAAATCTTCCTGACTCAAGTGGCAATCGGAAGTATTCACGAATCAACTCTACTTTATGTATTAATACCAGTAACAACATTCCTTGTTTTCAGAAACTTTCTATTGAAATTATCCAATGAACCTGCCATCACAATGTCCAATGGAAAACAGTTCCATAGTTTTACCATTCTCACAGTGAAAAACCCTTTCCGAACTTGAAGACTTATTTTTTTCAAGTCTAAAGGTATGTCTGTGTGGACCTCTGACATGTTCTTTTGAATCAAAATCCAAATATGCGATAAATGATGATTTCATGCTGATGTCAAGGTGGCATCACTTAAGAATGCACACAGACATATTTGAACACTATTAAAAGATGTAGAATGAGAAGTCACACCAAGCGCAATGTTTTTTGGGGTCAAAATACAAATCGGTGCAAAATTGTAATGTCATGCTGATTGCCATAGTGATATCACTAAAAAATGCACTCCTTGTTTTGAGACATGTTGCTGTCAGATCACCTTATCACCTAGTAGCTCTGACAAAGGTAAAGAGGGGAGAACAAACTAAATGTTATTTATCTTGTGCAATTATGTATCTTGTCTGTGTTCTGATATGTATAAGCTAAAAAATTAACAAAAAGATGTCTCCACAAATATTTGTTATTCAGGATTATTGAACTCCTTTAGACATATATATATATTTAGCTTTAGTTCTCCTTAAACGTTAAGAGCAAGTTATGTTTAGATGTTACATTTTATAAATGGAACACTATTAAATGTTTTAGAATAATAACAAGTGCAATTCTTTTTTGGATCAAAATTCAATACTGTACAAAATAATAATGTCATGCTGATGTCATAGTGACATCATGAAATTCTTTAGGGTCAAAAATTATGATGTCATGCTGATGTAAGTGACATCACAAAAAAATGCACCCAGACACATTTTAACACTATTAATAATGTAGAATAAGAAGTTGCAACAAGTGCAATGCTTTTCTGGGTCTAAATTCAAATCTGTACACAATTATGATGTCATGTTGATGTCATTATGACATCACTAAAAATGCACCCATACAGATTTGAACATTATTAAAAGATACAGAATAAAAAGTCCATCAGTAAGATGTAATAAAAGTTCTTATCATTAAACATTGTGCTAATTTTGCCCCAGCCAATAAGGTGTTAACTTTCCAATGTTAGCTAACATCTGATTTATTGGGGCAAAATTAGCACAATTTTACTATTACAAATGTTACCTTTTATTAGCTGATCTTACTGTGTAAGTACAACCATAATATTATACAGAATTAAAATAACTCTAATGTGTTCTTTGCAGTATACAGTGTATAATATAGATTACAACATTTTCTAATTTATTACTTAATATAACAAGATATATATATATAAAATGATCAATTTAAATACACATTTGAAGTTGGGAAAATTAGTTATGATCTAAGTGATTCTTATTCTCCTTCAGGGTCTCCTCCTGTGTGACTTTCAAGTATAATTGGTTCATCTTGCCCTAACCTAGAACTCTTAAAGTTTCATTTCTAAAAAAAGGCACTGAACAGTCTGCTGAAAAATTCCCGAAGGTCCCTCTCTCTTTTCACTCCTCTGCCTGACTCTCAGGCATCTACTCTTATGTAATACAAAATGATTGCAGTTAAGGTGTGCATTTATACTATTCTTGCTTGTATATTTATTAACATTAAAATCATAGTTTAATAAGCAATTAATGCATGTATAACAACATCTGTGCTGACTAATTTATTACTTATTCCATTGATGAATTTTCTGTGTTTGTGTGAATGTGCTGATAGAAAAATTAAACTGAATGACGATTGGGCCCTGTACAGATTTGAAGCCAGTGATACTAACAGTCTACAGAAAATGTTTTGTAAAATCTTCTTATCCTTAAGACGTATTGAATCTCTCCCACATCTGCCATAGCTGTTTACATATAACAGTATATATATATAAGGTTTTAACGTTCTTCCCTTTTTCTTGGTACTTTCTTTTAGTAATCACCTGTCCTTGTGTTTCTATGCTAAAAGCTCTGGCAGTGTGTGGAATTGCGATTAAGACCAGTGATCTAATCACTGACATGATAAAAGGATTCAGCGTAGTCTATGAACAAGAACATCAGTTTTTCCACTGTATGGTCAAAACATCAACCATCAATATGGTTCAGTTCCTTTAGGGTTTTCAATCTTACACCTTGAGTGATGTACATTTTTCCTTCAAGTATTAATGGACAGAATTCATGACACAACAGAATAAATATGTGACAGAATAACTTTTGTGTTATTGTATTTGTGCTGACTATCCGCATGTTTAACACTTTTTTTCATGTTTGCGTGGTTGTGGTGAACTGAGGGGTGCCAATTGAATGGAAGAGAATATGCTTTGTTGTTGGGTTGGGGGGGTTAAGACTGTTCATGGAGGGATTGACTTTGATGGACTGTTGTCTGTTTTGACTGTCCTCACCCCACAATTAACCATGTAACAATGTAACTATGCATGCACTTTTAACATGGCAACTTTTGTTGCTGTAATAAATGTTATATTTACAGATCAGTAGATTTAAAGATAGATACTTTGAGATGCAAAATATCATGTTTACAAACTTTGCTTTGGAGCAATCCTTTCCTAAATGCCACACGACAGAAGGATTTGTGTCAGTGGCTCCTGTGTGTGGTTTACAGGTGCGTACCTGTACCTAGGAGTCTTTCTTACTTACCTTTTACCTGAGGCAGAAGAGTCTGTGTCACTGCACCTAGGATGTAATCTGCTGCCCTGGGATTCTGAAATCTGGGGCAAACTTCTACTAATAGCAGAGGAGCCTCTGACTGCACATCAAAGTAAGGCAAAGAAGAAATGCGAGAAATTGTGTCAGGGGTAAGCTACTTGGATACATTGTTGTTGTGCAAAAAAATAATAATTTCAACTTAGTTTTATTAAGAAGCATCTTAAAAGCTTTGACCTTTTCTCTTTTGTTAGCAAATTAGGTTCCTTTCTGCTAATCGTCTTGTAAAAATGTACAAAAATGTTCTTACCTGTAGTTTAAAATGAACATAAAAGATACCAATCATCTGAAAGCCATTCCTTAGCCTTAAGGACTGAGGAGAAAACGTGTTGTATTACTAGAGTTTAATTCTGTAATTATTCCCTGACTATGTTCAATTATTTACTTTGAAGATGGAATCCAGTAATTTCACCATTGCGTGTCACTGGACTTGCGTTATAATGCTGAGCCATCTATCATTGTCCTATGTGTGCAGTGTCTCTGTTGTAATAAGAAAACTGTGTAGCTTCTTTTCTTTCTCACTAACTCTGTCTTTTTTACATTTGGAATGATATAAAAAAAGGATTTTTACTTTCCTCACTTAAACTTGTAGGGTTATTCAATAAAAGTTCTTTTATCGTTTAAAATGGTGCTAATTTTGCCCCAACCAATCAGATGTAAGCTTACAAATGTTAAATAAAATCTGATTGGTTGGGGCAAAATTAGCACCATTTTAAAAGATAAGAACTTTTATTGAATCTCCCTGTTGGTTTTATTGTATGTATGTATGTATAGTTTATTTATAAAGCGCCACTTTGGGATGCAGCGCTGTACAGTAATAAAATACAATAAAATCAATAAAGTCATACAAGGGGGATAAATACATAGATAGTTCAGTACATAAATATATAAATTATATAAATAGTGCTAGAGCTTTGCAACAAGAGGAAAGGAGGTCCCTGCCCCATAGAGCTTACAATATAGTTAAAGGGCATGTCTATCCCACAAACCAAAATGTAGATTTAACCTAATTAACCCCTCCCATCCCCAACCTAGGGTATGGAGTTAGCTTCGAACCCGGCTCTGATGCAAAACTGTTTGTTGGGAAGTTCCTTGGAACTTTTAAAATCTTTTGGATCTTCCAATCATCTATGAGTTTATCGATTTTTGGATATCGTTTTTTCTATATTTTTCAATGAATTTTTGATCAGTCAATGTTTTAAATGTTGATATATTCGAATATTCTATAATACAAATGACCAAGACCTCTAATGATCAATACCAATCTTCGAAAACAAATGTATAATAGCTGCTTGTAAGGAAGTGAATTTTTAAGGATAATTAACTAGTTTATTTTGAAGCCTTGCATAAAACAGGCAGGTGTTAGGGACCTTCTGAATGCAAGGTGTGATTGTATTGTGCCTAAGAGGGGTTATTGAAACTGCCCAGGGTAAGGTGTCAAAACAGCATTGCACATGGCAGACAGTGTGTGTCAAACCACCACTACCCACCCACCCAACCCTCCACCTCTATTCAGGCTTGGTTTCTTTATTTTAACATAAATGGCCTCCTTGACCTCTTAGCCACAATGCAATCACACCTTTCATCAGAAAGTCATTCTGAATTGAGAAAGGTTCAAGAAGTAAACTTTAAAGTCCAGTTGATCTAACTGAATACAATAGATATTTATTCGGTTCATTTTTAGATTTTGGCACTGGAAAATTCTAAAATCTTTGGACCATGTGCAATGTATACGTTGTAATGCTACATTGACATTGAGTAAATGCCCATAAGGAATGAAAAAACCTTCAGGGAGATTCTATAAAATTTCTTATTGTTAAAAATGGTGCTAATTTTGCCCCAACCAATTAGATCTTATTTAACATTTGAAAGCTAACATCTGATTGGTTAGGGCAAAATTAGCACTGTTTTTAATGATTAGAACTTTTATTAAAAAAGCTGCTGCTTGTGCTTTAAATAACACACAGAACTGCACAGTGGGATGGAGCCTAAATTTAAAGAAGAACTATAATGCAGATAAAGTTTTTTCAATGACAGGTAAAATTAAAAATACCTGAGGCAGGGAGGTAGGATAAAACTGCTTCTGCCAGTTTCCTTTACTATAAACCCAGGGCCCTAACCTGGCAGATGAAAACAAGGGCTTTAGCTCCTCTACAAAAGAATATTGGGGAGGAAGGAATATTCAATCCTACTCCCTTTCCTTGAAGAGACAATAGCAGTCCTCTGTATATTTATTTTGGTGTTGGATATTAGAAGTTAACGTAGCGTTTGATATGTTTTGTTGATATTTATTTTTGTATCTTAAAGAAATCTAGTAATAAATTCCATGAATAATGTTGTTGCCTAAATAAGCAATAAAACGCTGTTTGTTTTTCAATTTCCACTAATATGGTTCAGATGCTGCAGAATTGATCATATAAATAAGGAGTTTGTTTGCAGTCCATTCGTTAGACACCTGTTCATGTTTACTAACGTTTTTGCAGCCAATCTGTGTTGAACGCATTGGAACTGTCTGATTGTTGACTCCACAAAAGTATAACTTCCGACATCTTTACCAATTGTATTACTGTTGATTGAGACATGGCTGGAATGGATCTCAAGAGAATCCACAATTTTACATTTGTCATAGAGCCAAATAATTGAAGCCATCCACCTGTTGCAGGGTTACTACAGTGGAGACACATGACAGGATGTCACAGCCCTCTGTAATATCAGCATTTTTTAACTGCGGTGTTCTAGAACAGGTGCTTGTCTAATTGCAATGTTTTGTTTTTTTTTCTTTGACAAAACACGAGTTCCCAAGCTATTTACTATGCTGGATCAGTTCTGAACTTCTAAATGTTGATCATCTGCTGGAAACCTGTTTTCATTGTTTTTATTTATTTATCATGTTTATTGCAGTGTGTGACACATAAAATAAATGAACATGTGTTGTGTTTGGCATTGGATCTATAGACATGCAAAATGGATAGAATTAAAAAAAAAACATAATCCCTTTATGTACCGTTGGTGCCATTTTTCAATTATTTGGTTACAGAATCACAATAAAAGGTGCAATAGTTTGCTGGGCTATTAATCTGCAGAAGCCAATTAGACGAATTGGAAATGCTCTTGGCTGAAAGTTACCCAAGCGGTTCCCTGGCGTTTGCTGGTGTTTACAAGCCATGCAAACATGGTTAAACAAAGGTCTGGGGTGGAATACTGCTGTGAGCATTGACGTCATGTGTGCAGATTAAATTACATGTTGAGTGCTACATACAGCAGTACCTCTATTCCTCCTCATTTTTAATCACACTAAGGGGCATATTTATAAATGATCGCTATCTTCACCATTTCACTATCGCAGGACATCGCAATGACAAAGAGCACTATTTTCGCTGTATTTATAAAAATTATCGTTTGTGTGTGACGTTAGTCCGCCTTATTCATTGCATTATGTGTGGTATCACGGCAAAAAGAGAAATTGCTTTCTAATGTCGCCCATTATAGATATTTAAGAGCTATTTTTGTCAATTTTTATTTAAAACTATTTCTAAATAGGTAAATTTTGCCTTTTTGCACTTTTTCTGCCTTTTGTTGCAATTTTTGCAATTTTACCAGAATTTTTGCCAAACATCATTGGAATGTTCCATTAACATGACTATTATTTTACACAGCACTATCGTACAGTATGTTCCCATATTAATGGAACTGATTTGATAATTAGCTGCAGTTTGCTGAAAATAAGCAATACTAAATAATTAGTCTTATTACCAGTAATAAAAAAGAGAAAATTCACCTGGGTGAGTTTTACACTATTTATCATATTTTTGGCTGAAATAACACCACGTTAGGCTATTTTTAAATAACAAAGATAGGTGTTCAGTGTCTGGTGGCAAAAAAAAGCAAAAATAATTCCCCCTTATAAATATGTCCCTTAGACCCCCATTTGACTTTATTGGTAAAAAATAAGCATTCTTAAAAAGGCAAAACCCCCCGAAATCTCAGATTGTATTACAGTAAATGCTGGAAAATAATCTAACACCTATTTTCTGGGTACTTATTAGTATTGAAAAACACTCCACAATGTACATGCACCTTTCATGGACCCATTGGCAGGCTAAATAAATGGGCACTTATGCATTTTCACCACCTCAGACTTGGCGAATTGGAACGCCGGAACTTAATGCAATAAAACACTTTTTTGCCATTTTATAAATATGCTTGAGTGGTTACCACAACGATGTATGGCGAAAAGTAATGAGTTTTCGCGGCAATATCGGAGGTGAAAAATGTAACAAACCTTTATTTATAGTATGCCCCTAAGGATTCTTTCATGCAAATGGCAGGGTGCTGTTCTGTGAACTTTTCCGACAAACATTTGGAACTCGGAAAAACTGTTTGTGTTAAGGAAGCCTTAGTTTTGTGTGCAGGCTCAAGCACATATCTTAGAAAGAACAGCGATATATTGGCATATTGGTCTGGCTTCATTTAGATTCTGTTATATATTACTATTTTAAATGTTAATGCATTATCATTTTGACATTGGAAATTAAATGTATGCTTTCTTTAATGAATTTGAATTCCAAATGTGTTATGGGTTTCCTGCTCATTAGGGAGGTTAATAGACTGTTTTGTTAATTATCCAAATCTTGGCTGGAAAGTTTACTCCTTAACATTTCTGTCTGCCTAAATGCCAAAACCAAAAGCTTGGGGAAATGCACTTCAATGTAGCATCTTCACTTACAAATGTGAGACTATTGATTGTTTTATTTGTGTTCTTCCAGTCCAGGCATTCAATGAGTGTAAATGCTTGCAGTGAAAACTACACACAAGGTTATTTTAGATACGGTAATAGTTTACATTTAATACTGATCCCACACTATACTGTGCATGAGGGTCCAAGAACAATATCTGCTTACAGTACCTCTTTACCAGGCAGCCTTTACATAACAGAATGATGTCTGCTAACAATATAACCAATTAGTATAGAGTTGAGAGGTGCACAATATATGCTTAATATTCTTAATGTGTTTATTATTGAATCACTAACCGTGTTTATTAGTGTTTGATTCACTAATAAACACATTAAGCATTAAAATAGTGTGCATCTCTCAACTCTATACTAACTGGTTATGTGGTTATAGTCCTTGGGTAAAGGACTGTGGAGACTTGCACCTATTGATCTTTTGGCAACTTGCTGGCTGGTGTGCCTAGGCCTCTATATTCTATGTGTCTGCTAATAATACATGATTTGTGCAATGTTGCTGTAAGAATTGCTACCTCGGAAAGGCAAAGAAGAGGTCAAGACCAAGGAAGCAATTTAAAGCATCAAGGCCAAGCAAAATCTGAATAAACAGGTAAAGGTTAGGACAGGGAGTAGACAAGGATATCCAGGAACAGGCACAGGGACAAGGCAGGCAGTAGGTTTCAAAGTACAGGAATCCAAAGTTGAAGGGTCAGGCTAGAAAGAAATAATCAGAGAGTAATATGCAAAGCCAGGGGATCAGCAGCCAGGAATCAGAGTCCAATATAAGAAGGCAAGGTTCAGTAGCCAGGGAATCATAAGTAGAGAAAAGCACACCCAGGAGAACTAGTGCATTAAACATTCCAAACAATCGGGCAAAGACAGGATCAGCTTTTTTTAAAAAAATACACTGTATATATAGTTTCTATGTCTATTGTGCTGCAATGACGTCACGTGCCTTATACAACAATGTTGGGGCACTGCCATCATGGAGGAGCCAGAACAGGAAGAAAGGTAAGTTTTGTTTCTTTATAGTTGCTTTACATAAACATGTATCATACCTGAAATTAAAACATCTACAGAGTATTGTGTGTCTACCAAAAGCAGGACTCCTTTTATCAATGGCAGATAAACCAAATTTCAGTCAATGTTCCCATCAATGTTCCCCATCTGGTGGACAAAAACTAACCCCAACTGACAGTCACATTTAACAATTTCTTCCATTACTCATTTAAATTGTACTAGATCATCTCTCTGAGATTTATGAATGATTGTCGTCTCATGCAGTATTTCTTTTTACCATTATTCTTTCATTCTATACATTCTATCATTACACACTGTGTAATTCATTGTGTGGGATCAAGATGGAATAAACACATGAATCAAAGGACAACTCCACCATCATAATAATTTATTTTAGAAAGAATAGCTAAGATATCCTATAATAACGTCATATAATCATGGAATCCTGTTCCTTCTAAGCTTCCTGGTCTCTACACTTGTGCTGTCCCAAACATGCCAGTAGGTCAATATGGAAAAAATAAGGTAGTTCCTGGAATCAAAAGACTGTAAAAAGATATCTTGCAAAGCTATTAAATTAAATATCACATGTGTGATTACATAGCTTTGCAAGATATCTCTTTAGAGTCTTTTGATTCCTGGAAGTACCTTAATTCTTCTATATTGACCTAAGATATCCTACCTTGTTCTTTGGAATCATAACCGTATGTCTGCTATGTTTCTGGATGCCTTGTAGAAAGGGGTAGTGTTTGTGAACGGCTGCATTTGGTAATGTACCCTTCAGCAATTTATAGTCAGTTATGAGCTTAAGCGTGCTCAGACGATGCAGCTTGGGGATTAGCATTCATTCATTGGCTGTGATGTCAACTGTCATATCCGTTTTTCATTTCAGGGCTGGACTTGCCCTTAAAAGGAAAAATCAATATCTGTAGGCAGTCATGTGTCATTCCAGCAACTGACACCATTACATTTAATTCAACAAAAGTTGATGTTGATTTTTCTGGGGAAGAAAGATGGGTTAAAGGAAATTATATGTATAATTGAATGTTTAGACATAATACATCAACCAAGAGATTCTAATATAATGTGACATTAAATAGTTTTTAATAAACGCCAAAAATAGAATTTTTTGTTAAAGGATAAGTGCACTGTAAAAGTTAAGCTTAATTGTAAGCTGCAGCTTAACCCCCCCCCCCTTTTTTTTCCCCCTAGGTCCCTCCTGAGCCTACCTGTGTTGCTGTAAAGTTGCTGACATCTTAGATGTGAAGGTAAGGCTGGTGAGCTCCTCCCCTCTGAGATTTGCTGGCTTCCCCTTGTTCCTTAAGCCTCCAAAAGCAACAATTGTGTGGTCCGTGCGCATAAACATGCACACATATCCATGCACACGATGATGTCACGTTGCATGCGCCGTTATGTCACGTGCACGCATGGATGCACACACACCACACAATCGCAGCTTTTGGAGGCTTAAGGAACAAGGGGAAGCCAGCAAGTCTCAGAGGGGAGGAGCTCACCAGCCTTACCTTCACATCTAAGATGTCAGCAACATTACAGCAACACAGGTAGGCTCAGGAGGAACCTAGGGGGGAAAAATGGGGGGAAAGATTTTTTAAAGCTGCAGCTTACAAATAAACTTAACTTGTCTTTACAGTATACTTATCCTTTAAATGATCTACAGGAGCGTCTCTAGGATCTCATAAGATCAGGGGCACTTTTGGGCACACCTATTAAGCACTTGAGAGCTATTTATAGATGAAAAAAGGGAAATTAAGAGCATGAGATTGGGCTCCCAAGCAAAACTATGATTGCTCCCTATGCCAGATTGAAAGACTATAACAGGGAACTTGTCAACATGTAAAATAATACAGGGGTGGTTGGGAAGAATTATAGTTTACAACTAGAAAGGGAAAGTTTAAGTATAAACTTAAAAGGACGCATTTTTAGAAGGGAATGCGTATATCTGTGCTGCAGGTTTTAAAACTCAATAAAATTGTTGTTTTTTTGACTATAGTTACCCTTTAATTATGGCTGCCACAGGGATGAAAGGGTGGGTCAGTGTAACTGTGTAAGGGTGGGGGTAAAATTTAACTTTTTTGATTATTGATTAAGATTTAAGTTTTGACTACAGTTATACTTTAAATATAGCTGCCACTGGAATGGAAGGGTAGGTCAGTTGTGTTACAAATAAGTCTGCACAAAGCCATGGTTAAGGTAAAAAAGATCAAACTACAACCACCATTGTGTGTGTGTGTGTGTGTGTGTGTGTGTCTGTCCACCTGTGTGTCTATTTTGTGTAGGATTTACATACAAATTTATATCCACGCACTGTAACAGGACAGGCACATTTCTATATGCTGCCTTAGTAAGTGCACATTACCAAATGCTGCACACTGCCTGCCCTGTTACAGTGAGTGGATTGCACTGCAATTAGGCCTTTACCTAATGTACCTACCACACATGCAGTGCAATCCACTCACTAGTGGGCAATTACATACCCCAATCTGTGCAATCCAATCCAGGCACCCATTAGGTGCCCAAATGTTTGTACATTACCAAATGCTGCCACACTGCCAGCCCTGTTAATGAGGGAATAGAACTGGACACGGCTGTTACCTACCCCAATGTGCACTAGTGCAATTCAATCCAATCACTACATTGGCAGACAGTATGGCAGTATTTAGTGGACAACTGGACAAAAAAAAATTAACTAAAAACTTGAACATGGACTGGCAACCAGCTACTTACCAAGATGTGAGTCAGTGTAGATTCAAGCCCTGCCCAAAAAATGTTCCCGTGGGCGGGAAGGGGGTATGGATCTTTTATATCAAGGGGGTGAAGCTGGAGGAGGGATTATCATTAAAGTGTAGTTGGTAGAAAGCGCAGGGCAGGCCAGTTATACAGCGTGACGTTATCTCGCTGGCATAGAATACGGAAATTTTGCAGGATTCAGTGCACTTTTGCAAGGTAATGCCAGTTAAAACATTCGGGGCCAAGACGCCACTGATGATCTATATCACACATACCTAGGCTTTCTGCATAGTTCTTAAATAAAATCTATTAAATCACTAGAACCGCAGATATCTGCATAGTAAATATTTCGGTACAGGGAAAAGGCTCACACAATATCCATAACCAACCAAATTATATTAGCACCTGCTATACTATTCGATTAGTAGATTTATGAAAAGGTAAATGAATCACTTAAAACACCTGTTTTCATTGTTTATACTCTGCATGCTAAAAAAAATATGCCAAAATGACTCAGCATGGTAGCTAATCGCTTCAAAGATACACAACAACAACAAGGAATTTCAGTGTTCTTATGCTTGGGTAGGCTAACTCCCCAAATTCTAAATACATTTTGATAGGTGGTGGGGTTTAGGTTGTTTAGATTGTGAGGGGGCAATGCAATATTGGGTGCAAAATGCTGAAATCAGTGTAAAATCCACGCCATCCGTTGTATTATCAGGTTAGCGTGGGTTTCACAATGAGTTTGCGTTGCAAACGAAGCAGGCGAAGCAAAACCACCCTTAGTAAAGTTTTGTGCTATGTAGCGCGAAACCTAACGCCACTGAATAGGAGGCGTTAGCCGGCGCACTTACCGGCAGAGATCCCGTGATGTACAAAATCTCGTACAGTAAAGTTTATTTTCTGCTACATATTAGTTATAAATCGTTTCTTTAAAAAAAGAAAAAGAAATAAATGATACAGCATAGCCTTTAAAGAAGTAGGTAAATGAAAAGTTATATGTCGCATAAATATCAACCAAGCTAAACAATGCATCTTCACAAATGATTAACTAATTATAATTGTTGATCTATGTAAAGAATAGAAAGCTAGATAGTCTTGTTAGCCTTGCAGCACATGGTAGAAGACCCACACAATATTAAACATGGCTATGTGCTGTAGGTGTAATAGAGATTGAATGTAATATGGTTTGAAATTTTGTCTTAAATAGTTATTAGTCATCCACGCGGCATGTTGATTTGATGACACCGAAGTCCCAATCTTAAGTACATAGAAACACAGCAATACTAACTAACAACCATTGCTTTTATTTATTGGTTACATTGTTAAATGGAGGCTATATGCACAGTCAGCATATATGTCAATATTGTTTCAATATTAAAACAGAATGGAAATTTTAAAGGGTATCTCCACTGAGGAAAAAGCATTTTTTTTTTTTTGGTTTATTTTAAAGTACACCATCCCCCAACCCTCCCCCTACCTTTTTTTCCCAGAATTCCCTTTCGTTTGATTGCAGCAGCATGGGAAAGTTGTGCAGGTTCCTGGCGGTGTGTCTTCCCCTGTGCTGGGAGTGCTGTCACTCAATGTGCATCATAATGGTAGCAGACACACCCACTTGGCTGCAGTAAGAAATCCTTTCCTCCCTGACTCTCTAAGTTCATTTTTACAGCTAATCATGCAGAGAGAGACAGGGGAGGAAAAGTTAAAACCCTCTTCCCACACTACTGTAACAAAGGCAGGGGGACTTGCGTTGTTTTTAATAAAGATTTTTTGTGTCTAACTCTGATCAATGAGTGATTTCATAGGGGATGCTGGGAATATGAGGCAATCTGGTATGGGAGGGAGTGGGAGAGAAAAAAAGATAGTACCTGATTACTCCTCCATTAATTTGTAAGGTCAGCAAGCTGCTGTGATGGTCATGTGATTATTCCTCCATTAAGCAGTGAACTCAGTAGCTTAAAAAGTGTGTGTGTGTGTGTGACTCCTCCATTAATTTGTAAGGTCAGCAAGCTGCTGTGATGGTCATGTGATTATTCCTCCATTAAGCAGTGAACTCAGTAGCTTAAAAAGTGTGTGTGTGTGTGTGTGCGTGCGTGCGTGCGTGCGTGATCGACCAACCAGTCAGATCATTCAGACAGCAGTCCTGACGGATCCTCACACGTTCTGCGCATGCACTAAAGGAAAACGCGCGTCGGACATTTCCCATGCAGGCAGTCACTGAAAGTGGGTGGACCTACACCATCCACAGCGTTCTGGGGGAAACTCATTGGATTTCTTCTAAACTACTGCTGAAAGACACAGGATACTGCAGGTACATATCCACCTTACACATATCTATCCTTACAACCCTGGTGACTTTTATCAGTGGAGATACCCTTTAAAGGGTATGTCCACCCCCCAAACAAAAATGTAATGTATTGTAGGATTGCCTGAAAACCTCGACCTTGCAAGGTTTAAATCACTGAAAGCAGACCCCAAATGTACTTACCAGCCTTTGTTCCCTCGCAGCCTTCTCCCTGTGTTCTATGTCTTTTCCGTACACGGAAGACAAGCAGAAGCTGCTTGACCAGCATCCGTTCCTGTGATTGGCTAAGACATTGTGCCTTAGCCAATCACAGGAACGGATGGGGACAGCGAGGTTATTATTATCATTCTTTTAAGCTAATGCCAGTGTCCTACTTCTGCCTTTCTGTACATGTAAATAGTCTGTGTGTGACAGAGACAAATGGGGGAATTTACAGAGAGTCGCTACCTTACCTCTTACCTTTCCATTGAGCATTATACTACATTCCGATTTTGCCCTCTTTCTGCATTTGTTTAAAGGGCATGTCCACCCCCAAAACTAAAATTGAATCCTATACTGGCCCCACTGTGTAGTTTAAAAAAATCCTTAACTTAAATCTCTGCTCCAAATGGTTCTCCTGCAGAGCCTTTTCAAATTCCTACCTACCTTATTCTAAAAGTTGTTTTTCAGGGTGGACATGCCTTTTAAGACATGCTCTCACCTGCCACCGATAGAAAAGTGCTGCTGTCCCTGTCTACTATATTACAAATTCAAATGGCTTGCACAACAAGTGTGTGTAAGAAAGGGTATATATGTATGTATGAGAGAAAATGTATGTGTGTGAGACTGTGAGGATTTGAGGAAGTGTGTATGTGTAGGTTTTGTTGTGAAAGAATGTAATGTCTGTGAGAGTGTGTAAATGAATAAGTAAGAGGATTTATACAGCACCATTTATTATCTGGGATACATGCATTTCAACTTTACTGATAGGACAGAGGAAAAACCACAGAAAACTATAGGGCAGCGCATTCCTACACAAAAAAGGTCACTTTAAAATTCAAACCATGCATCAATGGGCACACTTTTTTGCTTTTAAAATATAACAAAGTTTTGGATGACGTTGTTTCCTTAGTCACATTGGGCACGGATTAAAAAATGAGAGAAGTCACTGAATATACAGCAGTCAAAACAAGGCCATCTTTTCATTTTCAATCTTCAATAAATAATATTCCTTTCAACCCAGATAAAATCTCCATTCATGCAAATTTTCTACTGGAAAAACACAATACAAATAATCACCAAAACACATTAATAGGAGATGCCAAATCTGCAACAACCAATAAGATTAATGGCTAGGCCACACTAGCGCATTTTTCGCGCGTTTGCCACGCGTTTTGCGCTAGCGATTGCGCCCGCGTTTTTTGCTAAAATGGAAATCGCAGGAACGCGAAAATTCCCGCGATTTACGATGCGCATGCGATTGCGCGTCCATTCGCGTTTTGGTAATGCGCAAAACGCGAACGCACAAGAAAAGCGCACACAATCGCGTGTGATAATGCTCACAATTTTGTGCGCGATTCCTGTGCGTTGCAGTGTGGCCTCAGCCTTAATCTTCTAGTAGACCAGTAAAAATGTATTTTCTAGTTGGTTGGGGCAAATTAGACTTGCTTTAATTTGCTTTAATTTATCCAGAGAGAAGGGCAGGCTTTTTAAGTCGCAATACAATGGTAAAGTAAAATGTAAGCAAATTAGAGAGAGAGAGATGGGATCCGGGTTCAACATGAACCCGGTTCCGAAATCCGAAAGATCTGGACGAATACTCCGGATTTCGGGACTTCGAAAGACATTTTTGGTAATTTTTGAAAGTATGGGGCTATTTTCGATAATTTTCAAAATAGCCTTGAAATAGACTTGAATGGTCTACGATCGGAGACCATTTTCGAGTTTCTGATTGTATTTTCGAAAATCGAAGGTTTGATGCAATTTGATAATTTTCGAAAATACGTTCAGAAACTCGAAAATGGTCTCCGATCTTATCAAAAATAGCCCCGTACTTTCAAAAATGATCGGAAATATTTTCAGATTTTCCTGAGAACCGGGAAACAAAACAAAACTAGTGAGTTTCGGCCATCTCTCTCTGTATATATATAATGTCAGGATAATGTCTATGATAATGGCAGGATAATGTCTATGATAATCGAATGATAATGTTCCTGATAATGACCTTTCAAGTTGTGGCCTAAATTCAATAGTAGTCTGTTAACAAAACTGACAGTTTCGGTTTATTCATGGGAAGCTGAATGGAAGACTGATGGGACACCACTAATGGGGAATTAAGGGATTGGAAGAAACAGACGTTGCCACTTTCCATTTTCAGGTCCAGAGCACAGCCGGTTGATTTGTGCCTTAGAGAGTTTTTTAGATATTAAAGTGATAATTTTCTGACTTCTTTTGAACTGAACTTAACCACCTTTTTTACTTCTGTTTTTTTTTCTTCCTCATTACCATCCCTTTCCCCCCTCTATGTGCCGCCCCATTCCGTCTGATGTCTAGTGCAGTGATTCTCAAACTATGTTCCTCCAGATGTTTGAAAGCTACAACCCCCAGCATTCCGAATGTTGCGCAAACACAATATTACACCACAAGGTGTCGATTGGGAAATGGAGTTAAAGTAGCTCTAACTAATATAAAATCAGTTATTGTGACGTTAACTCCGGAGAAGTATCAAGAACTCCTCTGTAAATGAGGTAGCAATCCTGATTAGCAAATCAAAACAAGTGCATTTTGCAGGCTGCTTTTATTTATTCCTAATCCACTACACAACCCTGTGATTCTATCCTCTATCCTATTTGTACAATATTGGATAAAAGCTAGAGTTAAATATGACTGGAGTAATATATTATTATATCATTGCTGATCCCATCATTTCAAACCACTTAAATATTGTCTGACACATTTATATCTTTAAAGCACTAGAGTATCCAATAACTCAATATTTGTAAATGTTTCCAAGAATTTTCATTATAAACAGCAAAGATTACAAAAAAACCCAAAAAACAATTGCATCACGATAAAGCATAATTATGATACTAACTATTTATGTCACCTTAATTCCTTTGACGGCAAGGGTCGCAAGAAAAATAATTGGCTGCCTAAAGCCAAGGATACAAATCATGTCCGATCTTTCCAGATGTGATCTTCTCAGGGATAATTTAGCTGGAACTTTTAGCTTCATTAGGAAATGGTTTCTGTGTTCGTTGAAATGAATATTGATTGACGTGCTATTTTGAAATGTGCAGAGTAAAAGATTTAGAAGAACAGAGGGAGTAAATAATTTATTCAACATTTCTGGGTACCAGGACATTATTAGTAATTCAATAAAGGTAGGTTGGTTTTATTGAAACATTAATATACTCAACATACAGTTATTAGATGTAGGATTTTATTTCCTTGATTCTTTATTTTTTTTTATTGTTATATTTCTTGACGGATATGTCATATTGCTGTATTGGAAAAAAAAATTGGTAGACTATCTCAAAAGTGTAGCAGTAACTTAATGACGAATACAGCGCATCAGTACCTCAATTTAAGTTTTTTTTTTAGTTTATTATAAGCAATTTAAAGGGCAAGTCCAGCCCAAAAATAACTTCTCTTTAAAATTTAATTACCCCCCCAAATCCCACTTTCACATGTGTCAAAGTTATCAAAGATAT
Source organism: Hymenochirus boettgeri (assembly GCA_019447015.1). Lineage (NCBI taxonomy): Eukaryota > Metazoa > Chordata > Amphibia > Anura > Pipidae > Hymenochirus > Hymenochirus boettgeri. Next base: position 179,649,499 of record CM033475.1, on the reverse strand, counting down.
CCCAGAACCTACTTACCTGACCCGGTCCCTTGCTGTCTAGGCGCCACCCTCTGCTCCCGTTTCAAGCTCGTTTCGAGCAAAAACAGGAGCAGGGGACTTCTGCACCGAAAGTTGCTTCACTTCCTGGTCGTGGCTGTCAGTCGATTGGACGCGACGTCACGTCGCGCCTTTACTGACAGCCACAACCAGGAAGTGGAGCAGCAGCAACCGCGGAGTAGAAGCGGCGAGGGACCGGGACAGGTAAGTTCTGGGGATCTTTGAAAACTTTGACACATGTGAAAGTGGGTTTTAGGGGGATAATAAACATTTTAAAGAGAAGTTATTTTTGGGCTGGACATGCCTTTTAATTGTGCACTAAGCTTCTACTTTTTGTATGCATTGAATAAATTTGGTCACTAGTTGCACTCTTGCACTCTGCTTGGATGTATACTATCCCATATATATATATATATATATATAGCATAAACAGGATACTGGGCACTCCAAGGACTTACCTTATATACTCGAGTATAAACCGTCCCGAGCATAAACAGAGGTACCCAATTTCACCTAAAAAAATCTAATAAAAGTTGTTGACTTGAGTATAAACCGAGGGTAGAAACTTGGCATTCAAGATGTTTGGAAACTACAACTCCCAGCATGCTTCATTAGCTGGGAGTTGTAGTTTCCAAACATCTTGAATGCCAAGTTTCTACCCTCGGTTTATACTCGAGTCAACAACTTTTATTAGGATTTTTAGCTGAAATTGGGTACCTCGGTTTATACTCGGTCGGTTTATACTCGAGTATATACGGTAATTGCTTGAGGAACCTTTAACAACCTCAAGGGAAACCCTAGGGGTCCCTTTACTGATTCACTATTTCCTCAAAAATTAATTGATGCATTTTAGTTATTCAGAACCCATAGCACTGGATTTCCTGTCCTAAGTACGGTAAATAATTTTTTTAATCCCCCAAATGGCCCTGGCCTACCACTAGCCAAGCAGCTGCACTACTGTCTTATATGTCACCATCATTTCTAGTTGCAAGCTGTTTGTAAATCCTGTTCAAAATGCAACAATTAGCAATCCTGGTCAAAACTAGAAGGATAATGAAATAATTTGGATTTTTGATGGTGTTACAAATTAAATGCAGCAGGCAGGGACATTTTATTTGCCATTTTCATGGGTATGAATTGCCATTTAGTGGATTAATTGCGCTGAATAAACTTCAATGTTTTCCCCCCCTAAAAACACACAGGAGGTCATTTGCCAAGTTTATATTGCAAAAGTTAAGATCGCTTCGCCTCGAAAACCACTAAAGTCTTTGCAGTTGATATAGAATACGATTTTGTCTTTGCACGATCACTCTGCTCTTTTAAAGGAGAACTAAAAAGTTTATTTAAAAAACAGTTAAACTGAAAAGTACTTGGAACAGGGATATAGGACTGGTAATTCCTAACTCCCAATATTGTTTCTGTGAGGAGCATCAACCCAATGAAAACAGATCCTGCCAGTCTTCCTCCTGGCTTCAGCACTATCTTTAATACAGGAATAGTCCAGGACTAACCTGGCAAATAAAAACTGCAGGTGCTCTAGCTCCTAAACAAAACAATATTGTGAGGTAGGAATAATCAATCCCATGAACTTTCCATTTTTAAAAAGTTCATTTTTAGAGTATAGATTTCCTTTAAGCAATATGACCTGCAGATGTTGAACAATTTCAACACGTCTAGATTTATGAAAAGACGCTAAACTGATATCAGAAATGTTGTGTGCTTCTATGATAAACTCTCGGTGAATAACCCTCACAATATTTCATATAAGAACACAGTGCACCACTTCCAAAATGTAGTAATACAGTATTTAATACTGTAACCCTGATTTGAAATTTTTTTATAGCCATTTAAAAAAATTTGGATTCCAAATGTATATTTTTGGGGAAGAGAGGATTGTGTACATCTACCTCCCTCAACGATCACCATTTATTATGTGGGTTAGAGGAAGAGCCATTGGCAGTATTAGCCTGTGTGCGCATGTCCCAGTATGCACATTCATAGTCCAGTCTGGTGGGCAAAGTGGACTGGAGGCTCTCCACTGCCCGGTTTTTAAATAACAATCATGCCATGTTCAGACAGAAGAGGCAGAAATCAGTGTGAAATCCTACCTCCCCACAAAATATAAATTTCATTCATCCATTCAGCAATCCCAGAAGTAAATCCAAGGGGATATCGTTGTCCTTCAGGACTCCCAAGTACTGCTCAAATTGCTGAAACTAAATTACAGTAAATATAAAAATTTATGAAGAAATCCCTCAGTTTTATGTGTGCTACTGCCCATTCTGCTCTGCAGCTAAAGTACCTTCCAGATACTACCCCTACAGTCATGGCCACACTCAACATGAAGGCTATAGCTGTATAGAAAGATTAGTGTGTAGGTTAGTACAATATTTTTAAGCTGTAAATATTGTGGTTCAGGTCTGTATTTTTAACATTTTGTTCTCGTTAGGTTTTGTTTAAAGTGACAATTGACACATTCATCAAGGCAAATGTACGTTTATCCATTTGTCCAAAACAGTTTTAGAATTTATATTATAATCCTACAAAGGTGAGGCACAAATAGTCAATTATAAAAAAAAAACACACAACCAGTATCTTTCAGCTCAAGAAAATTCCAATTACTTAACCTGTGGAACATTCAGGAAACAACAAGATAACTCAATAAATATATGCACAAAACAGGACTGTTATTTATTCAGGAAATGTATTTTCATTAGGTAGGATAAAATGTGGACATTTACACAGCATGCAGTGAAAGAACACCCTTTCACTACTGAGCTACTTACCCTGGAGATCAATACATATAAGAGAGAAATCTGGGGGAAATATACACACCTTCCACCACTATCCCAGCATTTCTCTCACATACCTTCCCCCTCTGTTTCGACATAGGGGTCGGAACACCTGTAGCCTCAAGACAGTGTACCCGGGACAAGGCATCAGCATTCGCTAGCTGTGCCCCCGGTCTATGCTCCACGGTGAACTTGTAGTTCTGAGGGCCAAGAACCATCTTGTCACCCTTCTATTCTTTTCCCGATTTTCACACATCCATTTAAGGGGGGCGTGATCAGTAACCAATGTAAACTGACGGCCTAAAAGATAGTATCTGAGTTCCTCCAGCGCCCACTTAATTGCTAAACATTCTTTTTCAACTGTAGCATAGTTTTTCTCATGGATATTTAGCTTTTTACTCAGAAAAACCCCTGGATGCTCTTCACCTTCTCTGATTTGTGACAGTACCGCTCCCACTCCCAGATCAGACGCATCAGACTGCACAACAAATTTCTGTGTGAAGTCTGGGGTTATCAGCACTGGTTGACTACATAGGGCTCTTTTAAGGGTCTGAAAGGCCTGTTCTGCCTCAGAGTTCCACTTGATCATTACTGACTTGTTCCCTTTTGTAAGGTCAGTCAGAGGGACAGCTATAGTGGCAAAGTCAGCTATGAACCGTCTGTAGTAACCAGTGATTCCCAAAAAAGCTCGAACCTGTTTTTTAGTTACTGGTCTAGGCCAGTCTTGAATTGCCTGCACCTTGTTAAGCTGAGGCTTAACTAGCCCTCTACCAATGTGATATCCCAAATACTTGGCTTCTTCCAGGCCTATGCTGCATTTATTTGGGTTGGCTGTCAATCCGGCCTTACGTATGGAATCCAGCACAGCCTGTACTCTAGGTAGGTGGGATTGCCAATCTGGGCTATGGATAACCACGTCATCCAGGTAAGCCGCTGCATACTGCCTATGGGGCCTTAATATTTGGTCCATGGTACGTTGAAAGGTGGCCGGGGCACCATGTAGACCAAACGGTAATACAACGTACTGGAACAGACCTTCTGGAGTACTGAAAGCTGTTTTCTCTTTGGCTTGGTTAGTTAGGGGAATCTGCCAATAGCCCTTCGTCAAATCCAAGGTTGTTAGATACCTGGCTGTCCCTAGTCTATCAATTAATTCATCCACCCGAGGCATAGGGTAGGCATCAAACTTGGAGACAGCATTTAATTTTCGGAAATCATTGCAGAAGCGCCAACTCCCGTCCGGTTTTGGAATTAAAACAATGGGACTTGACCAGTCGCTATGCGACTCCTCAAAAACTCCCAATTCCATCATCTTTTTAACTTCCTGAGATATGACTTCTCGTCTAGCTTCAGGTACCCTATAAGGTTTTAAATTAACCCTTACCCCAGGCTCAGTTATGATGTCATGTTTTACCAAAGAGGTTCGTCCCGGCTTCTCAGAAAAAACATCTCTATTCCTGATTAAAAAGGTTTGTACTTCTTTCCTCTGAGTATCTGACAAGGAGTCGGCCACCTTAACCTCTGGCACTAGGGGTTCTGCACTTAGTGACCCAGTAGGCTTAGTGAACAAGGCCATTCTCTCTTTCCAAGGTTTTATAAGATTGACGTGGTAAATCTGCTCGGGTTTCCTTTTACCTGGTTGGCTAACCTTATAATTTACCTCACCCATTTTTTCAAGGATTTCAAAGGGTCCTTGCCACTTTGCCAAAAATTTGCTTTCTACCGTGGGTATAAGCACTAAGACTCGATCACCCGGGGAAAAGTTGCGTACTGTGGCACCCCTATTATACACTCTCCGTTGGGCCTCTTGTGCCTGCTCCATGTGTTCCCTCACTATGGGCAGTACTGCTGTTATCCTGTCCTGCATTTGGCATATATGTTCAATGACACTTTTAAAAGGGGTGGGTTGTCCTTCCCAGGTCTCCTTTGCTATGTCCAACAAGCCCCTAGGGTGTCTACCATACAACAATTCAAAAGGTGAGTACCCCGTAGAGGATTGAGGCACCTCCCTGATGGCAAACATTAAATATAGTAGCAAGTAATCCCAATTTTTCCCGTCTTTGTCCACCACCTTTTTGAGCATATTTTTGAGGGTTTTATTAAACCTTTCCACTAACCCATCAGTCTGGGGGTGGTATACAGAGGTGCGAAGTTGGACCACTTTGAATAACTTGCACAGCTCCTTCATGACCCGGGACATAAAAGGTGTGCCCTGGTCGGTAAGTATTTCCTGTGGAATTCCTACCCGACTGAAGACATGTACCAACTCTCTAGCAATAGATTTAGAGGAGGTATTACGTAGAGGAATGGCCTCGGGGTAGCGGGTAGCATAATCCATTATTACTAATATATGCTTATGCCCCCCGGCAGATTTTACTATCGGGCCCACCAAATCCATGGCTATCCTCTCAAATGGTGTCTCTATCACAGGGAGAGGGACCAAGGGGCTACGAAAATGGGGCCTAGGGGCTGAATACTGGCATTCTGGACAGGAACCACAGTATTCTTCGACTTCTCTATGGAGTCCTGGCCAGAAAAAACGTTGCAAAATTCGCTCCTTAGTCTTCTCTACCCCCAAATGTCCACCCATCACATGTTTATGGGCAAGGTCAAGTACCATACGCCGGTAAGGTTTAGGAACAACCAGCTGCTCAACTAAATCATTTCCCTTTTTTACCACCTGATATAGTAGGTCATGTTGCAGGGCCAAGTAGGGACAAGAAGGCCTAGTGTCAGGGTCTATGGGTTTCCCATCTATAATTTTTACATTGGCCCTTGCTCTGGACAGTGTTGGATCTTTTAACTGCTCAGACGCAAAATTATCCCTCCTAATCTCTAAGTCAGGCATGTCATTGTCTCGCCCCATCGGCTCTTCATGGTCTTCACCACCTGGTACCCTCTGGGTTGCTTGGGGTTCCCTATCTACCTCATCAGATTCCCCCGCTAAAACAGAGAAGGGAAAATCTATCGTAGCGACACCCTCCTGTTCAGACACTTTATTTCTGGATTTGGGGGTGCCTTCTTTTAAGCAAGCTGGGTCTATAACCTTGTCAGTCTCCCACAATTTCCAAAAATGTGGGAAATTCCTCCCCAAAATTACATCATGCGGTAAAGTGGGAACCAACCCTACGGGGTACATTAATGTCTAATTTCCACGTTAGCCATAGAATACTCGCGAGTATCCCCATGTATACATGTGACCCCTATAGTATCAGGCATTGCCTGAGGAGAGTCAACCAACATAGATTTCATTAGGGTAACCTGACTGCCAGAATCCAACAATGCATTCACTGACTTTCCTTGCACAAGAATATTACACAGGTAGTTATCACTCCCTGTCTTAGGTATGGCAGTACACACAGTCCGAGCATACATTGACATAGGTCTATTTGTGAATGCAGTGTCACACGGCATAGGTTCATCTGTTAGGCTGCAGTCTGCAGCAAAATGTCCCAACATATTACACCTGAAACACCGCACCAAGTCCTTATTAGGCCCCCTGCGAGGAGGGGTTCCCCCTGATGCATTTTGCCCGTCTCTGGGTCTAGCACCTGTAGACTCTCGATGGGGCATACTCTTATCAGCTGTAAGTCCTTTTTTCCATGCAGGAAGTTTGCTGGGTATGCCAGAAAGTTTTTCCCTGGCAGCTCGGGGGCGCTCTACTGGTTGAGAACTAAGCAGCTCCTCTGCAGCAGTGTACCTCTCTACCATCTCCACAAGCCAGTCCGCCGTTGTTGGCTCAGCATGGCTTACACATTTGCGCAAAGTTGCAGGTAGGGACCTTAGGTATCTGTCCATCACTATCCTCTCCACGATCTGTGGCCCTGTGAGGGTCTCCGGCTGCAGCCATTTTTTAGTTAGATGAATTAGGTCATGCATCTGGGAGCGTGGAGGCTTGTCTGCTAAGAACATCCATTGATGAACACGCTGTGTGCGGACTGCAAGCGTTACCCCCAGCCTGGCCAAAATCTCCGCTTTTAATTTGTCATAATCATTGGCAGCTGCATGATCCAGATCAAAATAGGCTTTTTGTGGCTCTCCAGATAAAAAGGGGGCTACCAGGCTCGCCCACTGTTCTTTAGGCCAGTCCTCTCGTTCCGCTATCCTTTCAAATGTGGAAAGGTACGCTTCAACGTCATCAGTTGTTGTCAGTTTTTGAAGATAGTAGCTAGCACGTATAGCATTTTGTTTAGGCGTTTCTGTAGGAGGTGCTTCCACATTCCTTGCAGCCAGCTGCTGCACTACCTGTTTGAGGAGTTCACGCTCTTGTCGCTGTGCCTCTTGGTTTGCCACCAGCTGTTGCTGCTGAACTCTGGTGGCCTCTTGCTGTGCTGCTGTAGCCTGTATTAGGGCTTTGACAACGTCCTCCATAACGTCACACAGCAAAACTCTTTATGGTGAAAAGATTTGAGATTGGGTTTCTGTCCCTTTAAAAAAACAGAAAAAAAACAATGTGTTTTTTTTTTTCTTTCTTTGCTGCTGGATTTTATTGCCCGCATCCTCCACCACTTGTAAAGGGGCTTGCCCAAAAGGTACAGTTTCTTGGTGGGTTGCGTAGATTGCAGGGACCAGAATGACTCCAGACAAAAAAAACAAAAAGTGACAAAAATAGCTCTGAAATTACACTAGAGAGCAATCTCTGTTTTTGCAGTGAACTTACCGCAATGCATAAGGCAAAAATTATCGCCACACATCGCCTCAGCAAAAAGGAGCGGTTTTATAAATAAGGCGAAAATATCGCTATTTGTCATTGCGATGTCCTGCGATAGCGAAAATGGCGAAAATAGCGATTGTTTACAAATAAGCCCCAAAGCTTCTAAATGTACCTATATTATTTTCATCTACAGTGGTGGCTCAACTGGTAAAGCACACGGAGTACACGAGGCTCTGTGTTCAATTTGTTAGACTTACCTTAAATTTTTACTAAAATGTTAATATTCTGTTTCTTGCATCCACGCTACCTTAGAAATACACTGCAAAGATTACTTATCTTTTTTGTATAAAAAGTAAAGGGTTACGTCAATATTACAATTTATGTACAATATATAAAATGCACATGTACACAATAAAACACATTTTTATTTGTGCAATAAACAAATTGTAGTCACCTGACTCTTTCTGTATTGTAAGTAAGTGACTCATTCTCCTTCTTCCAAAAAATTTGTGGAGGGGGCATCCCACTGACACGGCACTCCAACCTAACAGGATATCCTTCTGCAACACCCGTATTTTGAAGCTTTTCTACAAACACTGGTGGTTTATGGGCATCCTTAGCTGTTGAAGTTAGAACAATACAAAGTGGTTATGCATATACTTAACAGCAGCTGGGGTTTGACGTTTGACATCCCTTACTATGTGCCATGGGGCTGTCCTCCATTTCCTTTATTTATTACCCTTTTGTTTCAATACATGGTCAGTTGGCTAGAGAAGGCATTTCCCCTCTAGCTGCCACAGGTTATGTTTTTATATACGGCCCTGATCCAGCCTGCCCAAATCCACCCTACCCATACTTTGCCTAGTCTTCAACAATATACCATCAGACTGAATGTATTATTCCCAGGTTAAAAATAGCTTTTGTTGGAAATTTTTTTTTTAATAAAATCAATATACCACGCCCAATATATTGCCATAATCCAGTGAATGAGGGGGTGAGAAAGGGACTGAGGGAATTGGTATGGTGAAAGCAAGGCTTTCTAAAGCTAGCCATACATGGGACTGCTATAGCATATTGCAACAGAGATACCATTGGAATATGTCTGCAATAGGGGATGACAGTCGCATGCACTCCCCTTTTCTTTATGGGGAGTGTTGGTCATGACTGCATCAACTCCCTCTAATTTAAGTAATATGGTCTGGTGGAAAATTCTTGCCCCATACCTTGGTGATATAGGGCATATCCAGTTGCCACCTACGGGATTTGCCCTATATCCTAAATGTGCATGGTTAGCATTAGTATGTTAATAATAATACCTTGGAACTAATTTATTGTAACATTAGTCCTTCAAATTCTATTTTGTTATTATTATTATAGTACTGCACCATATCAGTAATCAAATTGCTTTTGAGGTGCTGACTGTACAATACATATGTCGCAGACATTGCTCATTAGAGTTTAAGGCTAAACTTTTTTAGGGCGAGGATTTTTATGTAGAAAATGAAGGCAATGACTATTTAAAAGCTTTACGTCAGGAATATATGTTTCCCCGATGCATGTGTTACCTTAAAAGTGATCAAACGTGTCTAATGTGAAAGAAGCCTTAGGGGTTAAGTGTGTGTTAAGTCAATTCTAAATTTGACCAGGATACACTGAAAACGAATGGAGACCATGCCAAGACCTTATCCAAAGAGACGACAACCAGACCAGCTACAATAGTTTCCAGATCCTTTTTATTGCCAAAAAAGGCCTTGAGGTGTAGTTTTGCATAAGATCTCTAGCCTTCTGATCCGACTGAATTTTTCTTATAACCGAAAGTCATAAACTGAAAGTGAGTTTGCAGCTTTGAGCCAAAAAATAATAGGGAGTCCCCAGACCCTTTCCATTAGTATGAGAAGTTCTATTGCAGTTACCGTCCCCATAGCTACCGAGTGAAATATCTAAAGGCACACACTAGGTACATTGCCTAAAGGAAACCTGCTTTTCAAATAAAATCACATTTTGGAACAAATCCAGTTAATTTGGTCACTCCCTTTACAATAAGCAAAGACAAATCATCTATCCCACTATAATGATTGTTTATATGGTTATTATGGGTGTATAACAATGTAAATGGTAAAATATTTGCCGTGAATTTGTTAAATAAAAAGCTAACAGTGGTAGTTTATCTGCCATGGGATCAGTCATCTTTCTGACATACATGTGGCCAATAATGCTCAAATCCCGATGGATCAAATGAGATTTGACTGTTACCAGCCATGTGTATGACTAATACTATTATATTGTAATCCCATTATTTCTAATAACAGGGGTAAGATCTTTGACTGAATATTGGGCAATATATATTAGCACATATTATTTTGCAGTGTGATTCTTCTACACCTTTCAAATCAAATTAAATTAGGAACGCTAATTTTTATCACATCATAGCCTAGCAGCACATTGCACTCTCACACACTTTCAGGATCTAGCGATACAGTGGCATCTGGTGGCCAATCATAAAAATGATACAATGCTTTATTCAGTTTAACTGCGTGACTATTTAGTGTACCATTATTTTAAAATGTTACATTTTACAACAATAAAATTTCAATTTTATTTAATTAAATTTCATACCTCAGCCATTTTCTTCTTAATTTAAAGAGATAGTGGCTTTTAGTAGAAAATAGAAACAAAAGGTTTAACACTCTATCTATATGGTACACACATTTTGTTGTAGTGTTTGTTTGTTGTGTATAGGCCATTTTGTCACAGGCAGTTTATCACATTGTAGGGATGCCCCACGACACGTGAAGGTGTATGAACAGCAGTTACAACCTCCTATAGGTTAAATGTTCATTTGGGAATTATTGATATTCTGCCGGGATGGATCATCAACGATGCCCGACCAAGCACCTAAGTACTCAGCTGTAGCGGCTGTTCGTACACCATTGTGCGACGCAGGTTGGGCCCCAGGGTCACTTTTTGGGGAGGTCTTTGTACGTGTGTACAAAGCTTAAAGGCTATGTTCATGCTAAACAGGTTTTATCGGTAACACATGCATTGGTGTGCCAAGTGTGCCACGATCTGAAGGTTTGAGAACCCCTGATCTAGTCTGCTAATATCTCCAGTTATGTTTGTCAAGGTGCCATGTAGGAAACACTCTCTGCTGCAATTCATACATTAAGACATATTTACTGGGTGTTTTGTTTTTCTGATTACTGTTCTTTAAGATCAATTCTTGAAAACAATTGTTTAGCAACATGAATATTATTCTGTTACATACCAGCAACAATAAGTTCTAAGGTAAAAGAATTCTGCCCTGCACGGTTTGAGGCAACACATGTATATATCCCAGCATCCCTGGCGGTGACAGGTTCAATAATCAATGAATGGACACCATTTTCCCTCACCAACATTTTGTGCGAGTTGTCAGGGCGGACAGGTCTTCCATTCAGTTGCCAGCTTAGATCTGGAGTTGGCAACCCACTGACCTACATATAAACAACATAAATTTAATGTTACACATAATACATGGCATTTCATTACTGCTTTGTAGTATGTGGGGATTATTAAATTGCATTTCAGTTGGTTAAGCACTGTATATATTTTACTCAATAAACCACAAATATTTTTTTCCTTCACAGCTGTTTCTATTTAGTTCGGACCACATCAAGGACTTGAAGGCATTACTTGAGCAACTCACACCATACCTGCTAGCTAAACAAATGATTATCAATATGGTATAGGGGTTATTCCCAGAGTGAACTGTTTCCTCCACTTCCTCACACTAATGATTATGTTGTCCACAACCCAAAAAAATTGTTTGCAGGATGTGGCAGGAAATGGGCACAAACCTCGACCCTGCGGCCTTGCGAGGTTTATAGCTCTTCCTAAATGTACCAGCCTTTGTTCCCTCGCTTCCTTCTGCTTGTCTTACACATAGAAAAGGCACGGAAGACAGGCAGAAGGCAGGGCAGGTAAGTACTTTTGGGGAGAGCTTTCAGATATATAAAGCCCCTAAGGTCGAGGTTTGTTCCCATTTCCTGCCACATAAATTTTTTTTGGGGGGGTGAACTTACTCTTTAACCACAATAATGGAGAGCGATCCCCATCCAATCAACACTCACTGTTTTAATGAACTGAGTGTTAGTAAGAGAAGGAATTACACTACATCAAGGAACACCAAGGTTCAAATGAGCAGCCAGAAAACTTTGACTTTAATGGGGCCAATGGCAGGTCAGTCCAGCTCTGGATGGTTATATGGCACGATATCCCATCATCAGCCATGGCCCAATTAGTGTAGCAAAAAGTGGCCCAGGCATTAATTCTACCTCTGCCTGTGAGTAAAGGTATTTACCTCATTTTACTTCATCTATATTTTTTATTGAGAAATAGTCTTTTTTAAACCCCTGTCCTGCTGTTACAACTTTGCTCAGCCTCCTCAAGCTGTAGTAACAGGTGCTTGTGGATATGCACATGGGAAGAAACCACACATTCACATGACTAGCCAGCTCAATAAACAATGCCGGGAGCCCCTAGCACGTCCTACTATAAACAGGAGGCTAAGGTAAGTCCTGCAGGATCCAAGAGGATATGGGCAGGGTAAAAGGAATAAACAAGGATTGACTTTTTATCCATTTTTTTTCAATTTTACTATTTGTTAAACAGATATTAATGGTACATGGTGAAGAACTTTTATTGGTCATTGGTGTATATACTGTATGAAGTTCTCAGCCAACCTCATGCTCAAATGCACCTCAATATGTCATCAAACAAAGCAAAACATACTTATACCATAGACCATTCACTGTTAAACAGAAGTTCTGAAGATTTGTGGTAACCTTTAATTCATCCTTCTTTCTAAGCAACTGTTCTGTTTTGGCATGCTCATATGAAGTATGACAGAATCTTCCCAATATTCTATTTTGTATCTCCCTATAATAAGGGAACTGGGAGGTTGGTGGGAGGTTGCTAAAAGTGTGCTATGTGGGGTTTCCCAACTTATATCACCCCGTGTTTAAATTCTAGATAATATTGTATACTAGGATGTTTCTGCATTCTATTATAATAAGCAAATCAGGCAGAATATATTGCATTGTACACGTCACTCATTAATAAACACTGCTGGCATTTAATACTGTGGAGAGTTTGCTTGGAATTTTAAGCGACAAATTAAAAGAATGTGTTGATTTGCCTTAGAGCAATCTCTACTCTCTGGCAACATGACTGGGACTGGAGCTAGTATTCTGCTAAGCTTTGCTCAAATGTTTGTTTTTTCCCATGGGAAGTAAGGAAAAAAATGAGAAACAATAGTCTCTTTGAAGCATTACTTCATTATCCACCTGCCAATAATCTCTAAATTATTTTCCACCTCTGTGGTTTCTTAATTATTTCTGCATTATATGTAATATTGGGCACCATCACCCAAATGAGTAAAAAACCCACACTAGCTGACTTTGTACCACAAAACTGCCGTAATGGAGGGCACTTTAATTCCACACTATGGTAATACTGAAACTATTGCAAAGTGATGATTGTATCACAGGAACCAGAATGGTAAGGAGATTACCATATGGCCTTACCCAGTATGTGTCTTTAAATTGTTTTAATATAACTAACATATTTTTTCTTAAATTAAGCTTCTGTGGTGCCTGGATGCTTCTGGTCACTAAGGCTAGGTACAGCCCACAATAGTCGTTCATTTTTTTCCAACCAACTAAAATATTGCACTGTGTGGAGAGCGGGATCAAAATATCACTTTTTTTCTCCAGCACATTTTGTAAAAAATATTAGTCAAAAAATTGCTTCTGGGTAATTTCATCCAATCCTATGTATTTTAATACAGGATCGATCACAGGGACAATATAATGGTTTTGCAGCTGTTTCTTCTACCAAGCTAGATGTGTCAGTTGAAAACAATTGTGCAGTAGTTGACCCGTGTGTCACCAATTAAACAGACCATTAAAGGACAAACCAGAAAATAAACCAATGAGAAGCTTCATTATCTGCAGTCCACAAGTAGGCAAATGCAGTGCCTCATAGCCTAACCTTATGTCAAGAAAAGAAAAATGGCAGTTCTCTTTTTTTTCTTTTCTTATTTTCATGGGTTTGATTCTACAGAGAAGGAAAATTCTGTTTATCATAACCATGATCTATTTATAGAATACATTTATATAATACACCGTTTTGCTGTTGTGGTAAACAAAAAGTGAACACAACATGAAAGCCGAAAGCTAGTTTAAGGTATTTCCGTGATAGTATTATGTTGTACATGTTGGGCTTTTTCCCCCCAGACTTGCCCAAAGCATGATTTTTCCAGAAGGACTTGGTGTATGGATAAGTACCTTACAGTCCATCCTACAGAGCTTTCCTTCCTGAACAATGAGGTCACCAGGAGCCTGCAAGAAGTGAGGGCGGAAAAATCTCTCCTGAATAGGTTCATTTTCATCTCCGCTATCCCTTGACCGAGATCGAGGTCTATGAATAAATAAAAATGTATATGATTTATGATTTCTTTATTAGGGCTCTATCTTAGTAGGTTACACTTCTCAGAAAAACACTACAAAATATTTTCCATAATTATCATACAAAAAAAGTTCCAAACTACAAAAAATAATCTCTGCATAAAGAAGAGAAGGCTTTTTTTCCATTTCGTGTTCCAAATGAAAAAGCTAAATTACCCATAAGCCTCCTCTGTAGGTTTAATCAAATTTGTAAAAACAAAAGACAGTAAACAAAAACAAACAAAGGAATCCATTATTTATAATTACCTTCTAGCATGAGGCTGGGATGTTGGTGTACGGGCGCTCCTTCCTCTTTGGTTTACAGCCTGCACCATCAGTCTCCCAGTACAGCTTACTCTGCCCTACAATAAAATAAAAATTAAACTGTGGTTTAGTTTATTTAGTTATGTAAAATAGTAAAAAAAAAACCATCCAAACAGTAAACAGACCTCATGCTCTGGGGCATCAGTTTGAGCACTTAATCTAAATTCCCTATGCATTAAGGAATTTCAGATCACTCAGAAAGTAAAAGAGAACATAGACTGACATTGTCTAATGATGAATATATAGTATGGAAAGAATTGCTTCTGATTGGCCTCTTTCTAAAAATTTAATTCGGCAGGTTAGAAAGCTATGATCAAAAGCTGCCCAATCATGGAAGTCCCTGTATGCTAATGAGGTGCAAGCAGGAAGAGGGACATATGCGCCAACAGCATTGGTGAATCAATAGCCCATCTGCCCATAGCTTTGCTATGTGCTGGTGCACAAGGGTCAATATTTTGCCCTCAATTGACATCCATCATTTTCCCTTGTAAAATACTCATGGATTGCTTTACCAAAGATGGTAATTACATGCATTGAGAAAACGGAGCACAATGCAGATATTGGGGAATGGACACCACGATTTCCATGTAATTACAGTGTCCACACGATACACAATCGGATGTGTCTCAAAAAACGTAGCAGATTGAGCAACTTTTTGCCAAAGATATATTTTAGCCAACTACAAGGTATATCCACCCTTAAAATCATTTTTTAATATATGATTCCTCCTGTCCCCCCAGCCCCAACCGCTATATTTTTACTCTTAGTAAGTTCCCCAAACTTTACTTACCTCCCCTCTTTCCTCCGCCGCGCTTCCGCTCAGCCAATCACGGACGTGGCTGCCGGGAGTTCATTTCGGCGGGGGAAAGAGGGAAGGTAAGTAAAGTTTGGGGAGCTTTCTAAGAATAAAAATGGAGCGGTTGGGGCTGGGGGGACAGGGGGAATCATTTATATTAAGGGTTTTACACTAGGGGGAGGGAATCCTGAGAGGGAGGGAGAGGGAGGGGGAGAAGGGCTGCAGTACGCATGCCAAACATGCCTATATGGACTCTGCTATCCTCCTGGTGGGCAGTTTTTGGGACTTTGGGGGGGGACTACAGGAGAACCTTATGGAGCTGGGATGTGAGGTAAGGATTAAACTACACTACACAATGGGGCCAGTAGTGGGGGGGATTATAGTTTTGGGGGTGGACATGCCCTTTAAATAGACTCCTCAGTCTGGAAGAAGCAATTATATTTTGAATGTAATACACTATTTCTGTTACAAGGGTCAATTAAAACACTTCTTAGCTCATAATTTTACCTGTAATACCCTTTGGCTTACATTATGAAAAAACTCATTAGCATAAATATGTGATATACATATGATGTAGCTTTTTTTTACAGGCTAATTCCAACATCCGTCTTCTGCCATGTGCCCACCCTTTTTATGTATTGTCCAAAAAGTCTCTTAAGAACCCACTTTAATGACTCACAATAATAAATAATACTCCACCCAACTGGAAAATATATTCTCAGCTACTCATGGCCTTTAATACTTTATATATTTACAGCTCAGTAAACACAAGCCTTGAGTATTTAATATTGAATATATTTTTTTGTTAAACAATGATTTTTTTCACTCAACACAATGAGTTTTTGTCTTGTTTTCCCTTTTTTCCAGTTTGAATGACATTTAGGGGCATATTTATAAACGAGCATTATCTTGCTCGCCATTATCGCGATTACCACGATTTATAAATAGCCGGAAAGCGTCCGCGAAAAGTTAACGCCTAGTTAACTTTTTGCGCCTATCGCAACAGTTACCGCCGCTTCTATGGGGGGGCGAGGGAGGGGTGGTACCACCCCACCGCGCCCCTCTGAGGAATGCGACCACCCACGGCAATCCTTTCCCGGCATCCCTTCCCAGCCCCCTGCTCCAGGATTCACGGTGATATTGTACTTAGCCCAGTGCGCTAAGTGCAGTATCACCGCAAATATAGCTCAAATTACCTCCACCCATCGCGGCCGCGGCACATTTCGATGCGATGCCGCTCGCCATTATAAATATGGCGATAGCTGTATTTTTTCTGTGTCGATGTGCGGTTGTAATTTTCCGCCGCTATTACCGTCCGGTTATAAATATGGCCCTTAAAGGGGAACTGTGGTCTTCAAACAAGTTAAGCTTAAATGAAAGGTTTCCTACCTTTAAATGAGCCATCAACCACCTCTCTACGTGCTCCACAGCCCAAGATATACAGAAATGACTGACCAGAAAGTTAATGGGTGGGAATCTGACATGTGACATTCCTGAGGCTTCTCCTGCACAGTGCCGCCGGCTAGCACAGCCTCAGACTCCCTTAGTGTGTGAGGGAGACAGGAAGTCCCTCCTCCTCTCTGCTGTGTGAAGTCTTTTCTGTGGGGGGGGGGGGTCTGAGTAACCCATGGCACCCGCAAGTGGGCAGGGCTGTGGGCGGGGTCACACGGGGCTGTAAGATAATAGGCCATGGGGGGCCTGCAACTGGAGGGACCATGGGGTCCATGAGTGGGAGGGACCAAGGGAGCTGCAAAGGGGAGGAGGAGACACAGGACAGATTGAATGACAGTTTCAGAGCAGGAAGCAGGAAGTGCAGGGGACCTGGTGATGCTGCTGCCATATCACACACAAAAATGTAAATATCTTCAAAACTAAGCAAAATAAACAATTAAAATAAACTGCAAAAATTCTCAGGGGAGCAATAACTATAAATTTACCTCAATTTACCTAAAGTCATTTTTGGACCACAGTTCCTCTTTAATGTTTTTTGGGTCATAATACTACATTACTGTCACATTGATTTTTTTAACTAAGAACTTAGTAACTGGGCTCTAAAGTTCCATTAAAGGGTATGTCCACCCTTAAAAATCATTTTTAATATGCTGTTCCCCCATGTCTCCCAGCCCCCCAAACTCTTACCTCCCCTCGTTCCTCCGCCGCACTGCCGGCCCTCTGCTTGCGAGAATGCAAGCAGAGGGGCGGGACCGGCAGTCGTGTCTGTGATTGGCTGAGCGGCAGCCGGTCATTCAGTGCAGCGGAGGAAAGCGGAGAGGTAAGTAAGAGTTTGGGGAGCTTTTTGAAAATATGCGGTTGGGGCTGGGAGACATGGGGGAACGACATATTAAAGGGGTTTTATGCTAGGGGGAGGGATAGTAGAACGGGAGGGAGGGGGGAGAAGGGCTGCAGTACGCATGGCAAATATCTACCGGAGGCAAGGTAGCAGGCAGAGTCTGCTAGCCTCCTGGTGGGCAGTTTTTGGGACTTTGGGGGGGGGGGGGACTACAGGAGAACCCTATGGAGCTGGGATGTGAGGTAAGGATTAAACTACACTACATGGTGGGGCCAGTAGTTGGGGAGATTATAGTTTTGGGGGTGGACATGCCCTTTAACTTTGAAATCTAGTGTTTACCAGCTGGGCATTCCCAAGAGTTTTACAACAACACTTATCTTCTGAAAAAAAAAGGGGAATGCTGGGAACTGTATTAAAAAAAATTCAGATGTGTCATAGGCCATAATGCAGTATACTTGAAAATAACTATAAGCGATACCATCAGGTTCTTTAATAACATACTTGGGGCTTGGGAAGTGTGGGGGTGGTAAGATCCCTGGGGCTGAAATCCAAACCAGTCCAGTTCCAATTGACCTCTATGCCACATTTAGAATAAAGAAGAGCAACGGCCCCCTTCTAGCACGGCAGTGTAACCTAGCAGCGGATTAACATAACACAGCCCTTATGTTTAGATTCTATTCTAGTATAATGACAAGTGTTTGTTTTCTTACAGCTAAATCCTTTTTGTGTATTTTATCTTGGCTCTGCAATGTCTGAGTCGCAAATTTAATAGAAATGATCTTTCTCTGTCCTATTTTTTATTCCAAAATATTTGTTCGTAGGCTATAAAATATCTTCCATAGCTGTTATGTTTCTAAAAAATGGGAAAAGTAGTCTATTTTTCTTTAACAATTGCTAAACTTTAATGCCTGAGAATATCAGTAACTACAAGGTTGGTAGGGACAGGATTTTATACATGGGAACGTAACAGATTAACAAAAGTGTAGGCAATTAAAATTAAACAATCTATAATATATGTATAACTTTACATAACTACATTGACTCCTTCCTGCTCTCCATTCAATAAATAGAACTTAATACTTGACCTTTTTTCCTTTATTGTTTAATTTAACTTTTTTTTAAAATATAGATCTTCTATATCCAGCCGAGCACTGCCTAGTAGTGAACGCTAGGTCAGGACAAAAAGTCCCTTTGTGTGTGTCCAGCCTTAAAGGACACTGCTTCATCAAGCTCTGCAGTACTACAGTAGCAGTAGTTTCTTTGTTTTATACCTTTATGTTTTAAAGTTGATTGGTATTAGCCTAAATATACACTGTTTTCCTTTATTTTAGAATTCCGTCTGGATGTACAGCTTCAGTCTTTGAGAGAAGGGGCCCGAGTAAAGCACCTGGATCAACCAACTGAAACAGGTAGACCTGAACTAACAAACTCCTGTGACCAAACACTCATGCACACAAAACTGAGAACTGGAACATCGATAGAAGGAGTATGGACCTTACAGGGAATATCCAGGGAGCCACATTGCTAAATGGTGTTGGAGAGGACCTGAGATAAAACTGGACTGAGAGCACAGTAAATACGCTGGCAGGAGTTCCAAACAGCCAAACCTTAGATAAGGAAGTCAAAGTTTTGGGGAACAAAGGGACCAGGAGAGGAGAGTTACCAGGAATAACAGGGTAATATAATACTGAGCTGGGTGTATGTGGAGAAGTTGGAGACGAGGGTCTTCTTTTGAGTGCTGTGAAGGGTCTGCCCTTCTTGTCAGCGGAAGTGATCAGCATCAACAGGTAAGAACATAGTAAAGATATCTCCAATAATAGACTGTTGAATTTATATATACTTTATGGACAATTTAACAATTATTGTTTAGAGGTAGGTTTATGTGGTGTATGATAGAATTATTAGAATGAAAAGTTTTAATATTGTAATGTAAACATTTTCATTGCAATAAATACTTAAAGGCTATCTCCACCGCTCATATAAACTTTTGCTGTAGTTTATAGGACCCTATTCCAACCCAACCGCCATATTTGTTTGCAAAGAAAAAAAGAAACAGAAAGATACTTACAGAGCTTTGTTCCCACGGCGTTCAGACCCGGCCCTCTGCAGGGAACTGAGAGGCAGCCAATGTACCAGTCACAGTGGGCAAACTTCCCACTTTATGTGCACATTGCGAGCAGCAAGAAGATATAGGGGCGGCTTTTAAAAAGTTTGGCCAGGCGCCAAAAGGTTAGCACCCCTAATTAAACAATGATTTTCCGCAATACTGCTGATTTCAGAGGTGAGATTTCCAACTACATCGTAGTTATGAATTATACTATCTGTTCAGCCACAGTCCCAGCTATTTCTGCTCTTGCAAGTGCACAGTATAGGGATTTCAAGCTTTGTTTGTTTGTTTTTTTTAAAAAAGAGACTAGAAATAAAGGTAAGAATAGCAGCTACTACCTTGGTTGTACATACCAGCTATTAAGCATTTAACATTACGATCATGCTTTGTATATTTATTAAACATTACTTCCAAACATATTGGCCATTCATTCAGGGTTTAGTTTGGGTGTTTATTGTGGGACAATATCTGGCACACCTTGTCTGGCCCTTATCTAACGTATGCTACTAGTTACTGGTTACTGTATTCATTGTTTCTAATCCTTCATAGCCTTTAGGGCTGGGAGTGCTTAGCCTACCTATGGAATCATCGGTCACACTAGACCACTGGAAACCCGCAACTCTCATTAGGATTTGCAGGTAGTAACATTTCTAACCTATAAATATTATGTTTCATGTCCCCATATGGTAAGGAGATCTCCCCGAACCTTATGTTCATTTTTACTTTGAACAATAAATGCTTACACTGTTTTTCTATTTAAAAGGGAATTTAGCAATGCTATTCCTTACATAGGAAAATGTAAGTTAAACCCTAAACCCTACTTTTCACTACATTTGTGGCTTCAAATTATGAAGAAAATGAGGGAATAGGAGCAAATTCTATCTGTCTTAATATATTATTATCTTCTCTGTTTTCTCCTTTTTCAACAAAACATGCTTTTCATATTGGTAATATTTCGTCCGGCATGTTTTATTATTCCAAATAAAATGAAAACCATCTGCCAGAACTAACATGTAACAGGCCCACGGACAGCAGTCTGTTCCAGTTGTCCTACTAGAAACGTATGTTTGCAAATTTCTTTGATATACTATCCAGAAATTGATTCATTTAATTTTCTAGTTATATTTAATGGTACTCAGGGTTGATGAAAGGAATACAAAGTTTTTGTCTACATGCAAATAATGATCAAATACAAAATAATTAATAAAAGAAAGAAACAAATCAATATATAAAAAATTGTCTAAATTTTTGGAAAGGCTGAGATTGGAAAAGATCAGCACAGGAAATAGAGAGTTCTCCCTTTATTTGTTAGAATGTTATTAATGTGTGGTACAGTACTGTATAATGTTTACTGTTCTTGGTACAGAACCTCATCTGATCACATTTAAGACCACTAAGAAGAAGACCACTGACAAAAAAGGCTGTAGCAAGAGACAAAAAGGTGCACAAAATGTACAAATTCTGGATTTCACCAAATATTTAAAGTTACAAACTGGTTTACCTGTCTGCCACTGATGCTTTAACTGACTAAATGTAAGTTCTTATTACCTGTGGATTTGCTGCCATTATGGTATAATTTCCATCATCATCCAAAGAAGATGCTGAGGTTTGGAGCGAACAGGTCCCATCCGGTTCCCTGTGGATCCTATAGTGCTCGCTTCTTATTGAGATTTGTTTCCCATCTTTGAACCAATAAATCTGCGGGAGAAAAAAAAGGCATGGTTCATAAAATCACATATTAATGAGGACTATAACCAGCCATGGTTAAACATAACAGCTGAATTTCAAACCCAGCTGTTCTACAAGTTGAAATATCTAAGAAATGATCTCGCTGATTCAAAATTGAAATCTATTTTTAAACTGGAAAATGGATTTAAGCTTTGTAGAGAATGCTAATCTCTGAAAGGTTACAAGACATCCTGAATGTGTTGACATTTCATGCATTCCACTTAAATGGTATAAAATGGTATGAAATCACATTTAAGTATCTGGACTCTGATACACAGTTATGCCTTTTATCATCTTGCTGTAACAGCATAATTCATTCAGGTTGGAGATTTTATTATAACTAATATATTCTCAATTTCAGCACAATAATCACCCGAAAGTTTAAGTAACAGAATAACTTATAGGGAAACTAAACACTCCCAATCAACCTTTATACCCAAAAACTATGACAATTCTGGTTCTCCAGGTTTGGAACACTTACAGATTCAACAATTCTACTTGATTTCTGTATGACTAGATTTGTATGGTATTTTTTATGTTTAACCAATAATATTATTTACTAACCAATATGATTACTGAATTGGACACAATCATCATAGATTTGATGCCTTACATGGCTTTAATATAGAGCAAAATACGCATTTTTATTTCTTAACAACCTAGATGCCAGCAAGGAGACTGCTAGGTTTAAGGTAATAAAGATCAGATCTGACATTAAGGAAATATAAGGTTTACAGTAATCTGAAATGTCACTTAATTTGTATTTAAATATACCTAATACAGAGTAGTTCAGGTTGGCTATTTCGGTCCTACTATTAATGTATTAATGTCGAACTGTGGGCCTGTGTCTGAAGTCTCATAGAAAATATATTATCATCCCTCATTGTTCAATTCCATATTTCTATTTTGTGGCCCAGGGTTAAAATAGGTTCAGCAAGTATTCTGCATTTGTATAAAAAAAATAAATCATAAAAGACAACATCCAATTTCACAACTGAAGCATACACTGCAATGCTTTGTGACAGTGTTAGCTGTGTTTTCTTGGAGCCACGGGTATTTCAGAGTTTGTAAACAAAACCTCTTTGTACATCAGTGCCATAATGATATCTGAAATTTTGTTTAGGGTGGGGTAACATATTCAACTCTGTGTGGGAGATTGCTACATGTATATATACTCACAAATGAAAAAAGTCCTTATAAATACACAGCACTTTATTTATACTGTACTTCCCTGTTATTCTAGGCAAGACAAATGTTTTCTTTGCTACTTTAAGTTCTTTATTTTCTAGTTGCAACACTCTATCCTCCCATCCCTTAATTATAATGGCCCCAGTGTTACAGTACATCTCTAACATTATCTGAAATGAGAGCACACTGGAACCAAAATACGATTAAACAGGAACAGAACGCAATCTGGTATTGATTCCTGGCAGGGAAGGACGCTGGATATAATCATAGCACTTAGTAAGTAAAAAATATTTACAGTTACTAAGATTAAAAGACCGAATTAAAGTGCATCTTGCGAAAACTGACAGGGTCATTGTAGCTTGAGGGTTTCTGATGGAATGTTTGTGTGCAAAGAAAGAGTACAACCAAGTCACATGAACAGGAACGGAAATCAGACTAAAGAAAGCACACTGAGCTGGTGAAACATATTTATTGATGTATTACCTTATATTGCTTTGTGTGCCTACATACAGATATTTATTGTTTTCTTTTTACATTGGTGTAAGAGGCAAATGCACAGATTAATGTTTTTCTTTGCTACTGTAACTGACTTAATATCGGGATATCCCAAAATCGTATGACCAGCATTGGTGCGTGTAAAGGCCCCATTAGTTACACTATTTTTCTAAACCACTACAAATTACCTCAAACAGGTAATCCACCACTAGCCTTGAGACAACAACTGTCCTGTATTATCACTTTATTGCAATGTGGTAAAGAATGGGAAAATCATGGACCAATAGCCATATAAATCCCGATATTCGTGTATATGTGGCCACCTTAAAGGGAATGTCCACCCCCAAAATTAAAATGTAACCTTACTCCTCTGCTCCAAATGATTGTCTTGCAGTGCCTATCCAAAGGCCAAGAAACTAAAAAGCCTTCCTGTGTGTAAAATGTTTCTGCCTCCTCCCTGTCCTCCTGGAGGACTCTGGCACAGGCAAGCAATTTTAGCCTACTTAGGAGCCCTACCTAACAGTAGATCCAGAGGAAGGCAAAAAAAAAAAACATCTGGAAGTGGAAATATGGCAATCGGAAGAGATCCCTGGATCAACAAGAACTAAATGAAATAATACCAGTACAATGCAAGGACAATCCACATATGGGTGATTACCCATACACAGGACAACAACCGTGATTGCTGCATGTATGGTCCCCTCCCAATCTTGAAGGAAGACTAAATCCATTTTTTAAAGTGTATACCACCTGTTTCTATTCCTGATTGTGCGCCCTATCTTTTGGATTAGCGCGCATGCGCCTAAGATA
Source organism: Hymenochirus boettgeri (assembly GCA_019447015.1). Lineage (NCBI taxonomy): Eukaryota > Metazoa > Chordata > Amphibia > Anura > Pipidae > Hymenochirus > Hymenochirus boettgeri. The sequence goes on along the minus strand of CM033475.1, from coordinate 179,625,794 downwards.
GGGCGTTTGGTCGGGACAGAGTGGCTGTCAGTGCAGGAGCAGCTTGCAAGTGGAGCGTCGGTAAGGTAAGTTCTAGTGTCCCCCGAGTGTACTATTATTCACAGGGAGGTGGGAATATGCGTTCTCTCCACCCTGTGAATAATAGAAATGGAATACAATACATTAAAAAATGGATTTAGTAGGTTTAACTAACTTATCCTTTCATCTGACATGACTTTCTGAGAAGTACTCAGTAAACTCTATGACTCAGTAGTGGCAGAGGGAATTCCAAACTATGCAATTCACTATTTTTTCACTAATTTCAGGTACAGCAAAACTATAAACAGCAGAAGAGTTTATGACAATAAGGTAGTTGATTGACAGCTGAAAGGTAAAGCTGGGTACACATGGGCAAATTTTTCATCCAGACTAACCGTTCACCACAAGCAAGCGTTCGGTTGGGACAAATCACTGTCAGCCGTGGCAAAAATCACCACGGCTGACAGTACGCCACGACCAATTGTGCGGTCTATAGGAGACCACATGATCGGCCGTAATTTACTGGCACATCCAATTGCCCATTTGCCTAATCCGGACAAACAAGCGTCAGACATACAAAAACATCAGTCAGTTTGCCTGACAAATCACTTTGTGTGTACCCAGATGTTTCCAAAAATAATTTAAGAAATAAGGGACAGATCTACAAAAATAAGTACAGTGATTGTTGGGATTGTTTCCGGGAATCAATGTCAATCCAAAAAAAACCTTTTTTTCAGTATAGATGCCCTATTTGGCCACACTATGCATTCACTGCTAATTTGACATTTTATGGCAGGGCAAATGCTATTATGCCATCTACTGCTACTTATTCAAAGAGACCACTTTATAAGTTATTGAAAGTTGCAATAAGGCAAGGATTAACATCTAAAGGGCAAAATGAAATCACCACATAGCTAGAACTTAACTGTACTTTCTAACTTGTTGTATGAGTACCCACATTGTCTACATCAACAGGGAATGACTGGATTGTGTCAGTGGAGTGCTGCAGACTGGCATCACCTGCTTCCTGGTAAAGCTCATTTCCAAGTTAAATCATTTGATGAGTCATTTTAAACTCTGGTGTAACTTTCCAGGAATTTTATTTTGCATGACATCACTTCTGTACCTGACAGCCCAAGTCAATAGTATGTTTAAAAACACTTTTGGAAGTTCTAATGGGAACAAGGCTTTTTTTTGTGAATTAACATACTAACTAACAATGTGCAATATATTAGAGAAATATGTAATGCATATGGGTAGTCAATGACCAATGATCTGTTAAAAACATTGAAATGACAAAACTGCAGCTGCTGTTTTGGACTACTACTCCCAGCATTTCTTTGGCAGCTGATTTTTAAAAAATGTTAAGCTGGGAGACTTTGTGCTCTATATATAAACACACAGTATCAAAAAGTTATGATCCTATGTTGTTATGTGCCGTTGTAATATGTGCCGTTGTAATACAATACCACTGTTGTGTTGTGTAGTTGATACTGTGCAATACTACACGGTATCATTATTTTTTGATGTGCCATAAATGTATGATCGTGGCCGTAAATGTACGACTGTTGCCATTAATGTATGCCTGTGGCTGTTAATACACGATTTCGGTTGTAAAACAATGCTTGTTAAAGGCACTGTATAGCAAAATAGTGATACCGCATCTTTATAATATGGCTGGATACACACTACTGGATCCTTGGTCCCGACTGACCATTCCCCACTAATGAGTGGTTGGCAGTGACAAAGCACAGTTGTGGGGAAAGTAGCAGTGACTGGACAATCTGTGGCGCCTGTGGTTTTCCGACACGTTCGATCACCCATTCATCTGATTTGGGCAAATGAGTGATCGGACATTGGTCTCGGGCCGCTACAAAGACATGCAATTTTTTTGCCACGATTAACCAATATATTAAAAATATCGGTCTTAGTTCCTCTAGTGCACACAGCTCTTAAAAACTGTTTGGGCTGGTTAGTGAAAAGGTTAATATTACAGGGGAACAATGGAGGTCTTATGTCTTTTAGTTAAAGCAATGGATAGAAGGTCTCTTTGCTATAAGCCAGTGAAAGGACACAAAAGTCTGATACCTATCCATAGTGGAGTTAACTTGGCATTGGAAGGTTCTGCAATATTACTGTCTGTTACATAAATTATATATTATAATTTGAATACAGTAAGAGTAGTTTAATTTGAAACTACTGTAAAGGGGCTTGCCCAAAAGGTACAGTTTCTTGGGGGGTTGCGTAGATTGCAGGGACCAGAATGACTCCAGACAAAAAAAACAACAGTTTGTGAACAACAGTTCCAGGTTTAAGCTGACTGCAATCAGCTTTATTTCACCAGTCCAGAGCACAGTGGTACATCCATAAACAAAACATAAAAATAAATCCTAGCCTGTTCGGCTCTAACTAACATTGAGAATTCCCTCTCTATGAGACAGAGAGGACCTAATATCCAACTCTGAAATAACACCGTATAACAGTTAGTTCCTCACTGTGTCTGGCTCTCTCCTTTACTGCCTCCAGACAGCCTCCTGGAAGAGAGAGAAAAAAACCCTCCAGACACCTTATTCAAAGGGTTTTCCCCTGCAGCCTTATGAGGCTATTAATTAGCCAGGATCACCAAAAGCCTGGATAGTCTGGTGAATGGAAGTCCCACCCGCTCACTTCCATTCGCTCCAGGGCCCCTTTTACCGGCTTTCCCAAAAAGCCAAATGCAGTGAAAGAACACCCTTTCACTACTGAGCTACTTACCCTGGAGCTCAATACATATAAGAGAGAAATCTGGGGGAAATATACACACCTTCCACCACTATCCCAGCATTTCTCTCACACTACATTAAATATATATTTAAATTCTATTACACTAACCGGGAGATTCAATAACGCATAAGTGCCTTAACATGCTACAATCCAACAATGCAATGCACAATAATGTCTGTTATTGCATCTTGGGATTGTGGCAAAGTAAGGCATTTTTGCGGTCCTGTTACGTCTCCTAAGAATACCTTGTTAAAGGGCATGACTACCCCCAAAACTAAAATTTAACCCACTACTGGCCCCACAGTTACAAAAATCCTTACCTTACATTCCTGATCCTTATAGTTCCCCTGTAGTCCATGTCCAAAGTCCAAGAAACTGAGGAGTAGTGGTTGTCTTCCTGTCCAAACATCTCTGCCTCCTGTCTTGACTCCTGGAGGGATGGTGACATGCACAGAGGAGCCCCTTCCCCCCCTACCTCCCAATCCCTCTCTTCAAATCATTCACCTTGCATAAAAACCTTAATCCATATTGTAGGGCATACCTTCCAACCCCCAACCACTATGTTAGAAGTTTAAAAATAGATTCCGAACTGTACTTACAGCTCCCGGTTCCAGCATCTTCTCTATTGCTGGCAGCCGCGGCTGTGATTGGCTTCCTGTTAGCCAATCACATCAGCGGCTGCTGGTCTGGCCCCCTGCTTGTAGTTCCGGCAGGCAGGGGAGCAAGACCACTATGAGTATACAATGAGTATTGTACATGGAACTCAGCGCTATTTCCAAAAACATTTGTAAAACAAGTGTATAACCTGATGTTAGGATGAAGGATAACCTGCCAAATTCCTAACACGTCATCAGATGGGTTGCTACGCAATTGTTGCATATTTGTATTTTATGTAAACAACATCAAAGATATTCACTCTGGAAGGAATGAGAGAAGAAACCTCCCTTACTACCAGAAAGAAAGAGCCTATTCATAGAAAAGGAAAATGTGTTAAATAATAAAAGGTGTATTTTTCTTTTGTGACATCTAGAATATTACAGCTCTAAAATGGAACATAAAACATTTATTAAGGAACACAGCCAATGTCCAATTTTAAAGCGCAACATGAGCTGCAAATTAGGAGTTGTATCAAGCAGCAAGTTATCTATTCAACTTATTTACCACATCTTTAAAGGGCATGTCCACCCTTCTCAACATTTTTTCATATAATATTCTCCCTGTCCCCCCAGCCCCAACCGCTATAGTTTTAAGTTCAGAAAGTGCCCCAAATATTACTTACCTTCCCTCTTTCCTCCGCCGCACTGCCAGGCCCTCTACCTCACATCCCAGCTCCATATGGTTCTCCTGTAGTCCCCCCCAAAGTCCCAAAAAGTGCCCACCAGGAGGATAGCAGAGTCCATATAGGACTCTGCCTCCTATCTGGCCTCCGGGAGAAGTTTGGCATGCGTACTGCAGCCCTTCTCCCCCTCCCTCTCCCTCCCGATTAGGATTCCCTCCCCCTAGTGTAAAAATCTTTTTACATAACATTCCCCCTGTCCTCCCAGCCCCAACCGCTACAAATGTATTATCAGAAAATGCCCAAAACATTACTTACCTTTCCTCCACCGCACTGAACTCCCGGCAGCCGCGGCCGTGATTGGCTGCCGCTCAGCCAATCACAGACGCGACTGCCGGTCCCACCCCTCTGCTTGCATTTTCTCGCAAGCAGAGGGCCTGGCAGCGCGGCGGAGAAAAGAGGAAAGGTAAGTAATGTTTTGGGCATTTTCTGATAATACAAATATAGCGGTTGGGGCTGGGGGTACAGGGGGAATGTTATGTAAACTTTTTTTAGAAGGGTGGACATACCGTTTAAACTACACTACACAATGGGGCCAGTAGTGGGGGGGATTATAGTTTTGGGGGTGGACATGCCCTTTAAGGTTGGACACAAACAGGGTTATTCAATAAAAGTTCTTACCGTTACAAATGATGCTAATTTTGCTCCTACCAATCAGGTGTTAGCTTTCAAATGTTAATTAAGATCTGATTGGTTGGGGCAAAATTAGCACCATTTTAAATTATAAGAACTTTTATTGAATCTCCCTGAATGTTTTGTGTACAAGCAAAATAAATATTTCTCTGTTAAACTAATATCAATTTACTTAGAGTCTTGGTTATTCTTTTATAAAATTTCAGAAGAACTAATGTTTAAATCAACCACCCAATGAGAACAAATTAGAGACTCCACAAAATAGCTTGGCTCCTTGATGTCACTACACTAGTAAGTAAGCAGTAAGTAAGACAGCCGCCGAGTATGGACATCAGTGCAGCGTGCAGACAGCAGAGTGCCAGCCGGATCCATGGATTTAACTTACCTGGTTCGTTACATAGAGAGCAAGTAGCAGCAGCAGATTGGGGGAAAATTTACCTTACCCTGACTTACCTCCAATTGTAAGTACCACCTCAATCACTGAACTGGGGGGCTCTCTAAGGGGGAATGTTTTGGGCCTTTCCTGGGGGGTGCTGTCCATAAAAAAGCCTCATTCCTTGGCACTGAAGGGGTTTGGAAACTACAACTCCCAGCTACTAAAGCATGCTGGGAGTTGTAGATTCCAAACATCTGGAGTGCCAAGGATTTTTTATGGACAGCAGAGTTCCCATACAGTAATAGCCATACTGGAGTTGGCTATTACTGTATGGGACTACTGCTGTCCATTTAAAGGGTAACTAAATACAGTATTAGAAGGCAGTAGTGGTAATAATTTCAACCCTTGGCTTATACTCGAGTTAATCATGTTTTCTTACTTTTTGAGGTAAAAATAGGTGCCTCGGCTTATACTCGGGTCGGCTTATACTCGAGTATAAACGGGTACTTTTTTATTATTTTGTTTTAATTGTTTACATTTTTATGTGTGATAAAATATTTACATTTTTATGTGTGATATTCTAGCAGCATCACCAGATCCCATGCTCTGAAACCATGTGACACTTCCTGTGTCTCATTTTCCTTATGGACCCCCATGGCCCCTGCAGTCCCCTTAAAACCCCGTCGCCCCTCCAACTCCTCCTTCAGTCACTGTAACTCAATCTCTTCCTGGTTTCTTGTGCTTCCTCCTGCACTGAGCATGTGCCAACTGCAAATTAGAAGAAGGAACTAGTATTTGTGACCACAGATTCAGAGCCTCCCACCCCTAACTATGCAATTTCCTCACTTGGGCTGTGCAGCATGTAGAGAGGTGGTTGATGGCTCATTCTAATGGAAGGAAAATTGCCTTTCATTTAAAATCAACTTGTTTGGAGACCACAGTGCTTTTTTTTGTTTTGTTTCTCTAATTATAGTTGTAATGTTGCTTTACATTCATAGTATTCAGTGATTGCTGATAACTATTTCCTTAAAAGACAGGAGAAGCACTGCTGCCACTGCCAAACATTTGAAGCATTCAGTGTATCCCCTCTGTTTCATATTTCCCAGCAATAGCTGTTTAAAGATAATACACTTTGCATTGTTTTCAAACAGTAACTGTTACCCTGACAGACTGCCACATATTTTCCATAGGGAAACACTTTGATTAAGCAGTTTTGTCTTTCCCCAGCATATATTAAACTCTGTGTCCTGGAATCAAGCAGGTGCTACTCAATAACACTCTCTTTACCTTTGGCTTTGGGTTCCCGGTAACCTTGCAAGTGAACGTGGCTGGCATTCCTTCAAACATTTTATAATGTCTTAGTCTTGTCTCAAACTGTGGGGGTGTGCTATTATCCACTGGTTCCTCTCCATGTTCAACCTCTTCATCAGATTCTTCTACAGGGGAGCGTTCCAAGCGGTATTCAATTTCACTAATTAATCTCTGTTCAAAGCTGGAGACCTTGTATTCCTAGAGCATTAAAACACACAATAGTTGTTAAATTAGGTAATATCCATCTGATCTGTTTATAACTTTATTTTTTTCTTAGGGTTATGGAATTGTGGAATAAAGAGAAACTGCTGTGAAACAAGACATCAACCATCAAACCTCAGTCAAAATGGTAATTTAAATATAAATACAGGGAGATGTATTCATCACACACTTTGACAGCACATTGAAGAGATAAGTTTAGGAAACTGTTTTCATTTCATTTTCCTTCCTGTATAAAATCAGCCTTTAGGTCCAATCACAAATACAAAGTTTCAATTTGTTAAACCACCACTTGTAACAGTAAAGAGAGATCTATAAATAACCTACTGGGGGATATGACCCCCATTCTACTAAAGCTTTGTACAGACATCAGACAATTTTTGAATAATTGTGCAAGCAACAATTTCTCTACTGACCGACCAACAGATTGGAACATAATCAACAGCTCTGTCCAGTTAGCGTGACATTAAATCTATATTCAATAGCACGTTTGTGCTAGTTTAAGTGCAATTTTAACGCCAGCTAATTGATATTATTAAAGCTGGATACACACATGCCAGATGTTTTAAAGATGACAGACAGGATCTGCAAGATCCTGTCTGTCATTTTCCGAAGATCAGAATACACAGTTCAGGACTGTGTTTCCCCCACGACTGTGGCCAACTCCCCTATAGGGAGACTACCGTGGCCAAGAGAACGGTTCGGTCTTTTCCAAATGACTGCAAGACCGATGGGAAAGCTCAACTGCCGTGTGCTCATTTGGGAAAGATGCTACACACACTGGCGATAAAGCCAGTGTATGTACATAGCACAAACCATTGTAAACAAAACTTGCAAAAAATAAATAAAAATACAACAATGCACAATCTCCCATCCCACTGTAGACTGAGTAATGTCTTTAGGTACCATGTTACATAATGTGGCCTTAACTACAAACTAAAACACATTTCCTAACAACTATTTGCACTGCTGGATATTTGTGTAGATGTGTAGAAATAATTAGACAAGATAAGTGACACTTTATAGTGAGCAGTTTTAGGGTTAAAGTGTAACTACAGCCTATAAAAAACCTCCACTTATATGTTATAATTCTATGGGAGGCTGGAACAAGTATTCCTACATTCCATTTTGCAGTGCTTGTCTACCTGGTTGAGTGCAATGAAAAATTGAGCCAAGCAAGGAAATGGCTTCCTGTAACAAATAATTAATGTGACAATATTTTTTAATACACTAGACTAAACACCCATACATGAAAGTGCACATCTGCGCCTACCTTTAGCCAGAGACTGAAAGCTGCAAGCTCTAAATGCTATTACTTTTAAATTAAACTAAACTTCACTTTATACTCCGTAAAGGGAAAAGATGCCCCCAATAACACTAATAAACTGTGAAATAACACCCCAGTAAATTTCATTAAAGTAAACGCAACCCCCTGAAAAACTGGATAAGATAACTGTGTGTGTATATGTACTGTCTTTCCATACCTCCTAACCTCGATCACATGCTTCCTTGCCGAATCTGGACTGTAACAGGATTGTCTAAAATCTATTTTTGTAGTTACCGGTATCTGTAAAATTTTCTGCAGAAACTTTGGATTGGGCATGTGCAAAGAACATAATGGCCTACGACTTAGAAGTGTAATACTCGAATGCTGGGAAATAAAGCACAAACCCAGGGCCTTTTCCAGGCATAGGTCACTTAGTCAAAGAGCTAGGGCGCCCAGTGTTCTCCCTTGCATAGGGGTGTCAAACTCAATCACTTAAGAGGCCAAAATCAAAGAGGGCCAAATTTAAAAAAAAATAAAAAAAATACTAAGCAGGTACAGGATTGGGACTCTGTCACACTTGTGCCTTGTGCTGGGTCTTGGCAGGGAAAATGTGTGAAGCACACTGTTTTGGATTGCACCTCTGCCTATGGAGTGATCATGTGCTAATGTGATAAACTACTGCCTTACTCTTCTGGCATGGTAATGGAATGGCCAACTACAATGCAAGGTCCTTTGTCACACCTCCCTCCCCTCCTCAGTGACAGGCTAGATACACAATCAATTGTTACAGCTGTGACTGCATCCAAGCCTTACTATGTTGCTATACATTTGTGCAAATCCCATTTGTGCAGTCCCAAGCAGCATCGTGGCCACAAACAACGGCCAGCAGGGCCAGATTTGGCCTGCGGGCCTTGAGGTTGATATTTGTGCCCTAGCATCTCCCTATCAGTTTTTACTTGTTGTGTTAGAACTGCTCTCCTTGTTCAGCTGCTTTAAAGGAACACTATACTTAAAAAACAAGTATTTGCCATCCGTTTCTATTATTCACGCTTATTCCCACCTCCCTGTGAATAATAGTACGCTCGGGGGACCTGGAACTTACCTTACCGCGCTCCTCTCGCAAGCCGCTCCTTAAGTGACAGCCACTCTGTCCTGACCGCGTGCCCTATCTTAGGCGCATGCGCACCAATACAAAAGATAGGATGCGTAATCGGGACAGAACAGCTGTTTTTTTTTACGTTTAGTGTTCATTTAATTTGAAACATTGTAGTAAGTAGAGAGCCTGAACTCAGCTCACTAATGTTTCAAATGAACATATAAAGGTGAAGTAAGGAGGGGGGGGGAGAATGAGCTCAGCTAAAAGAACTGAGGAGAACTGTTCTAAAACTGCAAGTATAAGCTGCTGTAGGCTTTATAGCAGCCATAAGATCCCTGTCTCTGCCTCTTTCTTCCTTTCACCCAACTCTCCTATTTGAACTTAGAGTAGGTGAGGAGTGAACAATTCAATGGAGGAGATATGGAGACCAGGTACATACTTTATATCAAGTCAATGCTGGCAGCTTAAGAACTTTTATTAAATAACCCTGTTTATTCGATGATAAAAAAAATTCTGTTTTTTATCTAAATGGTCGCCATTATATAGTTCAATGTACTTTCTATTTTTACTTTTTGTGCAGGTAATATTATATTTCACAAATCTTCCAAGAAAATAACAATATCAATTTTCAGGAAATTCTGCTTTTGACAGATATAACTATATCTACAATGGTACAATCTGATCATTTATTGTGCTTTAAGCTGACAGTCATGATTAAGTTAACACTCTGAGAAAACCAAACGAAACACTGGAAAGCTAACATGAAAGTAAGATAATATGTTGGTTGTGCATCTTTACAGGATGAGTCATCACAAAGCGTTTGTTTGATGAAAGCAAACATAGCACTTAAGTAATTACTTGCACATTGTATTGGGGCTAACAGGTGCACACTGAAAATACTCTATTGTGCTTTTTTTCCACTGTACCCTACATACTTTAGTGGACTATATAATTAACCCTTTACTACATCCATGGCTCGAAACCTCTTTGATTCTTTAAAAATTAAAAAGCAATATTTGTTTACATGTTTATGTTAAATGCACACATTTTCTACACATAGAACTACAGCAAACTTATTGATAATATAAATTGCTCAGACACACACACACACACACACACACACACACACACACTTGATGTACAGAAACTTACAGGGTTATTCAATAAAAGTTCTTATCGTTTTAAAATGGTGCTAATTTTGCCCCAACCAATCAGATGTTAGCTTTCAAATGTTAAATAAGTTCTGATTGGTTGGGGCAAAATTAGCACCATTTTAAACGATAAGAACTTTTATTGAATCTCCCTGTCAATTTGTAAAATTTTCTTCTGAGGAAGTTCACCTGCTCACATCTGTTAATGTGATTTTAACAGTGCAGTTAGTATTTATTTGTATTTAACGTGGTGTTTATATTGTTTCATATTTTCTCATGCAGCTTTCTAATTTGGAATGTAATGTTATTTTTTTTGACATGGTCAGTTCGCTGTAATAACCAATCAGTAGTTTGAATGCCAAATGAAAACCAAACAGTAGACTTGAACAGAAAGATGTGGCATAAAATGAATTTAACAAAAATAACATCACCATCTGCTGGGGCTGGAATATGTCAGATTGGGGGAATATACCGTATATACTCGAGTATAAACCGAGGTTTTCAGGTTCTAAAATTAGCCTGAAAATGTAAGCTCGGCTTATACTCGGGTCAAATTCCTCCCAGGAAGCAGCAAGTGTTAACTTTCCTTGGCAGCAGGGCCTTTTGGGCTGGGTAAACTGTGCAATTGCCCAGGGCCCTGACATCTTTAAGGGGCCCCACAGGGAGGGATTCCTGCATGGCACCGCTTTCAAGTTTTTCTCTGCCCGGCTGTCACGATCCCCTAGCACCAGCTGCTGCTCTCTGTGTGCCTGTGCCTCCATTCCATACAGTGTGTTAGCTGCCTAGTTCACTGAACACTTCTATGCTTTAGGTCTGCTGCCCAACTATAACCCCAGGCCCTAAACTTGCAGATAAAACAGGGCTTTAGCCTACTCATAACGAATGATTGGTGGTGTAGGAAGGAATAGTCAATCCTCTCCCTTTCCTTGAAGAACAATAGCGCTCCTACTTATATTTATTTGGTGTTGGGATTAGAAGTTCAACGTAGCGTTTGATAGGTTTTGTTGATATTTATTTGTATCTTAAAGAATCTAGTAATAACCATGAATAATGTTGTTGCCTAAAAGCAATAAAACGCTGTTTGTTTTTCAATTCCCTAATATGGTTCAGATTCTGCCGGAATTGATCATATAAATAAGGAGTTGTTTGCAGTCCATTCGTTAGACACCTTTCATGTTTACTAACGTTTTTGGCCAGCCAATCTGTGTTGAACGCATTGGAACTGTCTGATTGTTGACTCCACAAAAGTATAACTTCCGACATCTTTACCAATTGTATTACTGTTTGATTTGAGACATGGCTGGAATGGATCTCAAGAGAATCTCCACCAATTTTACATTTGGCATAGAGCCAATAATTGAAGCCATCCACCTGTTGCAGGGTTACTACAGTGGACACATGACAGGATGTCAACAGCCCTCTGTAATATCAGCATTTTTTAACTGCGGTGTTCTAGGAACAGGTGCTTGTCTAATTGCAATGTTTTGTTTTTTTTTTCTTGACAAACACGACGTTTCCCAAGCTATTTACTATGCTGGATCAGTTCTGAACTTCTAAATGTTGATCATCTGCTGGAAAACCTGTTTTCATTGTTTTTATTTATTTATATGTTTATTGCAGTGTGTGACACATAAAATAAATAACATGTGTTGTGTTTGGCATTGGATCTATAGACATGCAAATGGATAGAATTAAAAAAAAAACATAATCCCTTTATGTCCGTTGGTGCCATTTTTCAATTATTTGGTTACAAGAATCACAATAAAAGTTGCAATAGTTTTTGCTGGCTATTAATCTGCAGAAGCCAATTAGACGAATTGGAAATGCTCTTGGCTGAAAGTTTACCCAAGCGTTCCTGGCGTTTGCTGGTGTTTCAAGCCATGCAAACATGGTTTAAACAAAGGTCTGGGGTGGAATACTGCTGTGAGCATTGACGTCATGTGTGCAGATTAAATTACATGTTGAGTGCTACCATACAGCAGTACCTCTATTCCTCCTCATTTTTATCACACTAAGGGGCAATTTATAAATGATCGCTATCTTCACCATTTTCACTATCGCAGACATCGCAATGACAAAGAGCACTATTTTCGCTGTATTTATAAAAATTACGTTTGTGTGTGACGTTAGTCCCCTTATTCATTGCATTATGTGTGGTATCACGGCAAAAAGAGAAATTGCTTTCTAATTTCGCCCATTATAGATATTTAAAGAGCTATTTTTGTCAATTTTTTATTTAAAACTATTTCTAAATAGGTAAATTTTGCCTTTTTGCACTTTTTCTGCCTTTTGTTGCAATTTTTTTTTTGCCATTTTACCAGATTTTGCCAAACATCATTGGAATGTTCCATTAACATGACTATTATTTACACAGCACTATCGTACAGTATGTTCCCATATTAATGGAACTGATTTGATAATTAGCTGCAGTTTTGCTGAAAATAAGCATACTAATAATTAGTCCTTATTACCAGTAATAAAAGAGAAAATTCACCTGGGTGAGTTTTTCCACTATTTATCATATTTTGGCTGAAATAACACCACGTTAGGCTATTTTTAAATAACAAAGATAGGTGTTCAGTGTCTGGTGGCAAAAAAAAAGCAAAAATAATTCCCCTTAAAATAATGTCCCTTAGACCCCCATTTGACTTTATTGGTAAAAAATAAGCATCTTAAAAGGCAAAACCCCCCCGAAATCTCAGATTGTATTACAGTAAATGCTGGAAAATAATCTAACACCCTATTTCTGGGTACTTATTAGTATTGAAAAACACTCCACAATGTACATGCACCTTTCATGGACCCATGGCAGGCTAAATAAAGTGGCACTTATATGCATTTTCACCCACTCAGACTGGCGAATTGGAACGCCGGAACTTAATGCAATAAAAACACTTTTTTGCCATTTTATAAATATGCTTGAGTGGTTACCACAACGATGTATGGCGAAAGTAATGAGTTTCGCGGCAATATCGGATGTGAAAATGTAACAAACCTTTATTTATAGTATCCCCTAAGGATTCTTTCATGCAAATGGCAGGGTGCTGTTCTTTGAACTTTTCCGACAAACATTTGGAACTCGGAAAAAACTGTTTGTGTTAAGGAAGCCTTAGTTTTGTGTGCAGGCTTCAAGCACATATCTTAGAAAAACAGCGATATATTGGCATATTGGTCTGGCTTCATTTAGATTCTGTTTTATTAACTATTTAAATGTAATAGCATTATCATTTTGACATTGAAATTAATGTATTCTTTCTTTATGAATTTGAATTCCAAATGTGTTGGGGTTCTCGCTCATTAGGGAGGTTAATAGACTGTTTTGTTAATATCCAAATCTTGGCTGGAAGTTTACTCCTTAACATTTCTGTCTGTCTGCCTAAATGCCAAAACCAAAAGCTTGGGGAAAGACTTCAATGTAGCATCTTCACTTACAAATGTGAGACTATTGATTGTTTTATTTGTGTTCTTCCATCAGGCATTCAATGAGTGTAAATGCTTGCAGTGAAAACTACACACAGGTTATTTTAGATACGTATAGTTTACATTTAATACTGATCCCACACTATATGTGCATGAGGGTCCAGAACAATATCTGCTTCCAGTACCTCTTTACCGGCACCTTTACATAACAGAATGATGTCTGCTAACAATATAACCAATTAGTATAGAGTTAGAGGTGCACATATATGCTTAATATCTTAATGTGTTTATTTATTGAATCACTAACCGTGTTTATTAGTGTTTGATTCACTAATAAACACATTAAGCATTAAAATAGTGTCATCTCTCAACTCTACTAACTGGTTATGTGGTTATAGTCCTGGTAACAGGACTGTGGAGACTTGCACCTATTGATCTTTGGCAACTTGCTGGCTGGTGTGCCTAGGCCTCTATATTCTATGTGTCTGCTAATAATACATGATTTGTGCATGTTTGCTGTAAGAATTGCTACCTCGGAAAGGCAAAGAAGAGGTCAAGACCAAGGAAGCAATTTAAAGCATCAAGGCCAAGCAAAATCTGAATAAACAGGTAAAGGTTAGGACAGGGAGTAGACAAGGATATCCAGGAACAGGCACAGGGACAACAGTCAGTAGGTTTCAAATACAGGAATCCAAAGTTGAAGGGTCAGGCTAGAAAAAATAATCAGAGAGTAATATGCAAGCCAGGGGATCAGCAGCCAGGATCAGAGTCCAATATAAGAAGGCGGTTCAGTAGCCAGGGAATCATAAGTAGAGAAAGCACACCCAGAGAACTAGTGCATTAAACATTCCAAACAATCGGGCAAAGACAGGATCAGCTTTTTTTAAAAAAATACACTGTATATATATTTTCTATGTCTATTGTGCTGCAATGACGTCACGTCCCTTATACAACAATGTTGGGGCACTGCCATCATGGAGGAGCCAGAACAGGAAGAAAGGTAAGTTTTGTTTCTTTATAGTTGCTTTACATAAACATGTATCATACCTGAAATTAAAACATCTACAGAGTATTGTGTGTCTACCAAAAGCAGGACTCCTTTTATCAATGGCAGATAAACCAAATTTCAGTCAATGTTTCCCATCAATGTTCCCCATCTGGTGGACAAAAACTAACCCCAACTGAAGTCACATTTAACAATTTCTTCCATTACTCATTTAATTGTACTGAGATCTCTCTCTGAGATTTATGAATGATTTCGTCTCATGCAGTATTTCTTTTTACCATTATTCTTTCATTCTATACATTCTATCATTACACACTGTGTAATTCTTGTGTGGGATCAAGATGGAATAAACACATGAATCAAAGGACAACTCACCATCATAATATTTATTTTAGAAAGAATAGCTAAGATATCCTATAATAACGTCATATAATCATGGATCCTGTTCTCCTTCTAAGCTTCCTGGTCTCTACACTTGTGCTGTCCCAAACATGCCAGTAGGTCAATGGGAAAAATAAGGTAGTTCCTGGAATCAAAAGACTGTAAAAAGATATCTTGCAAAGCTATTAAATTAAATTCACATGTGTGATTACATAGCTTTGCAAGAATCTCTTTAGAGTCTTTTATCCTGGAAGTACCTTAATTCTTCTATATTGACCTAAGATATCCTACCTTGTTCTTTGGAATCATAACCGTATTTGCTGCTATGTTTCTGGATGCCTTGTAGAAAGGGGTAGTGTTTTTGAACGCTGCATTTGGTAATGTACCCTTCAGCAATTTATAGTCGTTATGTAGCTTAAGCGTGCTCAGACGATGCAGCTTGGGGATTACATTCATTCATTGGCTGTGATGTCAACTGTCATATACTTTTTCATTTCAGGGCTGGACTTGCCCTTAAAAGAAAAATCAATATCTTAGGCATTCATTGTGTCATTCCAGCAACTGACACCATTACATTTATTCAACAAAAGTTGATGTTGATTTTCTGGGGAAGAAGTTGGTGTTAAAGGAAATTATATGTATAATTGAATGTTTAGACATAATACATCAACCAAGAGATTCTAATATAATGTGACCATTAAATAGTTTTTAATAACGCCAAAATAGAATTTTTTGTTAAAGGTAGTGCACTGAAAAGTAAGCTATTGTAGCTGCAGCTTAACCCCCCCCCCTTTTTTTTCCCCCTAGGTCCCTCCTGAGCCTACCTGTGTTGCTGTAAAGTTGCTGACATCTTAGATGTGAAGGTAAGGCTGGTGAGCTCCTCCCCTCTGAGATTTGCTGGCTTCCCCTTGTTCCTTAAGCCTCCAAAAGCAACAATTGTGTGGTCCGTGCGCATAAACATGCACACATATCCATGCACACGATGATGTCACGTTGCATGCGCTTATGTCCGTGCAGCCATGGATGCACACACACCACACAATCGCAGCTTTTGGAGGCTTAAGGAACAAGGGGAAGCCAGCAAGTCTCAGAGGGGAGGAGCTCACCAGCCTTACCTTCACATCTAAGATGTCACAAACTTACAGCAACACAGGTAGGCTCAGGAGGAACCTAGGGGGAAAAATGGGGGGAAAGATTTTTTAAAGCTGCAGCTTACAAATAAACTTAACTTGTCTTTACAGTATACTATCCTTTAAATGATCTACAGGAGCGTCTCTAGGATCTCTAAGATCAGGGGCACTTTTGGGCACACCTATTAAGCACTTGAGAGCTATTATGATGAAAAAAGGGAAATTAAGAGCATGAGATTGGGCTCCCAACAAAACTATATTGCTCCCTATCCAGATTGAAAGATCATAACGGGAACTTGTCAACATGTAAAATAATACAGGGGGTTGGAAGAATTATGTTTACAACTAGAAAGGGAAGTTTAAGTATAACTTAAAAGGACCATTTTAGAAGGGAATGCGTATATCTGTGCTGCAGGTTTTAAAACTCAATAAAATTGTTGTTTTTTTGGACTATAGTTACCCTTTAATTATGGCTCCACAGGGATGAAAGGGTGGGTCAGTGTAACTGTGTAAGGTGGGGGTTAAAATTAATAACTTTTTTGATTATTGATTAAGATTTAAGTTTTGACTACAGTTATACTTTAAATATAGCTGCCACTGGAATGGAAGGGTAGGTCAGTTTGTGTTACAAATAGTCTGCCACAAGCCATGTTTAAGGTAAAAAAGATCAACACAACCACCATTGTGTGTGGTGTGTGTGTGTGTGTGTGTGTCTGTCCACCTGTTGTTCTATTTTGTGTAGGATTTACATACAAATTTATATCCACGCACTGTAACAGACAGGCACATTTCTATATGCTGCCTTAGTAAGTGCACATTACCAAATGCTGCACACTGCCTGCCCGGTTACAGTGAGTGATTGCACTGCAATTAGGCCTTTACCTAATGTACCTACCACACATGCAGTGCAATCCACTCACTATGGGCAATTACATACCCCAATCTGTGCAATCCA
Source organism: Hymenochirus boettgeri (assembly GCA_019447015.1). Lineage (NCBI taxonomy): Eukaryota > Metazoa > Chordata > Amphibia > Anura > Pipidae > Hymenochirus > Hymenochirus boettgeri. The sequence goes on along the minus strand of CM033475.1, from coordinate 179,608,732 downwards.
ATCCAGGCACCCATTAGGTGCCCAAATGTTTGTACATTACCAAATGCTGCCACACTGCCAGCCCTGTTAATGAGGGAATTGAACTGGACACGCTGTTACCTACCCCATGTGCACTAGTGCAATTCAATCAAATCACTACTTGGCAGACAGTATGGCAGTATTTAGTGGACAACTGGACAAAAAAAAATTAACTAAAACTTGAACATGGACTGGCAACCAGCTACTTACCAAGATGTGAGTCAGTGTAGATTCAAGCCCTGCCCAAAAAATGTTCCCGTGGGCGGGAGGGGGGTATGGATCTTTTATATCAAGGGGTGAAGCTGGAGGAGGGATTATCATTAAAGTGTAGTTGGTAGAAAGCGCAGGGCAGGCCAGTTATACAGCGTACGTTATCTCGCTGGCATAGAATACGGAAATTTTGCAGGATTCAGTGCACTTTTGCAGGTAATGCCATTAAACATTCGGGGCCAAGACGCCACTGATGATCTATATCACACATACCTAGGCTTTCTGCATAGTTCTTAATAAAATCTATAAATCACTAGAACCGCAGATATCTGCATAGTAAAATATTTCGGTACAGGGAAAAGGCTCCACAATATCCATAACCAACCAAATTATATTAGCACCTGCTATACATTCGATTAGTAGATTTTGAAAAGGTAATGAATCACTTAAAACAAACCTGTTTTCATTGTTTATACTCTGCATGCTAAAAAAAATATGCCAAAATGTACCAGCATGGTAGCTAATCGCTTCAAAGATACACAACAACAACAAGGAAATTTCAGTGTTCTTATGCTTGGTAGCTAACTCCCAAATTCCTAATACATTTTGATAGGTGGTGGGTTTAGGTTGTTAGATTGTGAGGGGGCAATGCAATATTGGGTGCAAAATGCTGAAATCAGTGTAAAATCCACGCCATCCTTTTTATTATCAGGTTAGCGTGGGTCACAATGAGTTTGCGTGCAAACGAAGCAGGCGAAGCAAACCACCCTTAGTAAAGTTTTGTGCTATGTAGGCGCGAAACCTAACGCCACTGAATAGGAGGCGTTAGCCGGCGCACTTACCGCAGAGATCCCGTGATGTACAAAATCTCGTACAGTAAAGTTATTTCTGCTACATATTAGTTAAAATCGTTTCTTTAAAAAAAGAAAGAAATAATGATAAGAGCATAGCCTTTAAAGAAGTAGGTAAATGAAAGAGTTATCTTCGCATAAATATCAACCAAGCTAAACAATGCATCTTCACAAATGATTAACTAATTATAATTGTGATCTATGTAAAGAATAGAAAGCTAGATAGTTCTTGTTAGCCTTCCAGCACATGGGAAGACCCACACAATATTAAACATGGCTATGTGCTGTAGGTGTAATAGAGATGAATGTATATGGTTTGAAATTTGTCTTAAATGTTATTAGTCATCCACCGGCATGTTGATTTGATGACAAACCGAAGTCCCATCTTAAGTACATAGAAACACGCAATACTAACTACAAACAACCATTGCTTTTATTTATTGGTTAACATGTTAAATGGAGGCTATATGCACAGTCAGCATATAGTCAATATTGTTTCAATATTAAAACAGAATGGAATTTTTAAAGGTATCTCCACTGAGGAAAAAGCATTTTTTTTTTTTGGTTTATTTTAAAGTACACCATCCCCCAACCCTCCCCCTACCTTTTTTTCCCAAAATTCCCTTTCGTTTGATTGCACAGCATGGGAAAGTTGTGCAGGTTCCTGGCGTGTGTCTTCCCCTGTGCTGGGAGTGCTGTCACTCAATGTTCATAATGGTAGCAGACACACCCACTTGGCTGCAGTAAGAAATCCTTCCCTCCCTGACCTCCTAAGTTCATTTTTACAGCTAATCATGCAGAGAGAACAGGGGAGGAAAAGTTAAAACCCTCTTCCCCACATACTGTAACAAAGGCAGGGGGACTTGCGTTGTTTTTAATAAAGATTTTTTGTTCTAACTCTGATCAATGAGTGTTTTCATAGGGGATGCTGGGAATATGATGCAATCTGGTATGGGAGGGATTGGGAGAGAAAAAAAGATAGTACCTGATTACTCCCCATTAATTTGTAAGGTCACAAGCTGCTGTGATGGTCATGTGATTATTCCTCCATTAAGCAGTGAACTCAGTAGCTTAAAAAGTGTGTGTGTGGTGTGTGACTCCTCCATTAATTTGTAAGGTCAGCAAGCTGCTGTGATGGTCATTGTGATTTTCCTCCATTAAGCAGTGATCTCGTAGCTTAAAAAGTGTGTGTGTGTGTGTGTGCGTGCGTGCGTGCGGCGTGATCGACCAACCAGCAGATCATTCAGACAGCAGTCCTGACGGATCCTCACACGTTCTGCGCATCACTAAAGGAAAAACGCGCGTCGGACATTTCCCATGCAGGCAGTCACTGAAAGTGGGTGGACCTACACATCCACAGCGTTCTGGGGAAACTCATTGGATTTCTTCTAAACTACTGCTGAAAGACACAGGATACTGCAGGTACATTCCACCTTACCATATCTATCCTTACAACCCTGGTGACTTTATCAGTGAGATACCCTTTAAAGGGTATGTCCACCCCCCAACAAAATGTAATGTATTGTAGGATTGCCTGAAAACCTCGACCTTGCAGGTTTAAATCACTGAAAGCAACCCAAAATGTACTTACCAGCCTTTGTTCCCTCGCAGCCTTCTCCCTGGTTCTATGTCTTTTCCGTCAACGGAAGACAAGCAAAGCTGCTTGACCACATCCGTTCCTGTGGTTGGCTAAGACATTGTGCCTTAGCCAATCACAGGAACGGATGGGGACAGCGAGGTTATATTATCATTCTTTTAGCTAATGCCAGTGTCCTACTTCTGCCCTTCTGTTGTTCTGTACATGTAATAGTCTGTGTGTGACAGAGACAAATGGGGGAATTTACAGAGAGTCGCTACCTTACCTCTTACCTTTCCATTGAGCATTATACTACATTCCGATTTTGCCTCTTTCTGCATTTGTTTTAAAGGCATGTCCACCCCCAAAACTAAAATTGAATCCTATACTGGCCCCACTGTGTAGTTAAAAAAATCCTTAACTTAAATCTCTGCTCCAAATGGTTCTCCTCGCAGAGCCTTTTCAAATTCCTACCTACCTTATTCTAAAAGTTGTTTTTCAGGTGGACATGCCTTTTAAGAACATGCTCTCACCTGCCACCGATAAAAAGTGCTGCTGTCCCTGTCTACTATATTACAAATTCAAATGGCTTGCACAAACAAGTGTGTGTAGAAAGGGTATATATGTTTGTATGAGAGTTAAGTGTGGTGAGCCTGTGAGGATTTGAGGAAGTGTGTATGTGTGGTTTTGTTGTGAAAGAATGTAATGTCTGTGAGAGTGTGTAAATGAATAAGTAAAGGATTTAACAGCACCCATTTATTCTCTGGGATACATGCATTTCAACTTTACTGATAGGACAGGGAAAAACCACAGAAAACTATAGGGCAGCGCATTCCTACACAAAAAGGTCACTTTAAAATTCAAACCATGCATCAATGGGCACACTTTTTTGCTTTTAAAATATACAAAGTTTTGGATGACGTTGTTTCCTTAGTCACATTGGCACGATTAAAAAATGAGAGAAGTCACTGAATATACAGCAGTCAAACAAGGCCATCTTTTCATTTTCAATCTTCAATAAATAATATTCCTTTCAACCCAGATAAAATCTCCATTCATGCAAATTTTCTACTGGAAAAACACAATACAAATAATCACCAAAACACATTAATAGAGATGCCAATCTGCACAACCAAAGATTATGGCTAGGCACACTACGCATTTTTCGCGCGTTTGCCACGCGTTTTGCGCTAGCGATGCGCCATCTTTTTGCTAAAATGGAAATCGCAGGAACGCAAAATTCATCGCGATTTACGATGCCAGTCGATGCTTCGTTGTCCGCGCTTTGTTGGATGCGCAAACGCGAACGCACAGAAAAGCGCACACAATCGCGTGTGATGCTCACAATTTGTGCGTTCCTGTGCGTTGCGTGTGGCCAGCTCTCAGCCAATTCATCTGTTTCAGTAACCAGTAAAAATGTTTTACTAGTGGAGCTTGGGCATAACTTGCTTAATTTGCTTTAATTTTATCCAGAGAGAAGGGCAGGCTTTTTAAGTCGCAATGTCACGATATGGTAAGGAGTAGCTCAAATGTGAGCCAAGATGTAAGAGCAAGGTGTGGACGAGAGTCGAGTGAATCCCGGTTATCACAGAAATGAAACTGATCGGCGCGAAACTCGAAGTCTGCAATACTCCGATTTCGGGACTTTCGAAAGACATTTTTGGTAATTTTTTGAAAGTATGGGGCTATTTTCGATAATTTTCACAAATAGCCTTGAAATAGACTTGAATGGTCTACGATCGGAGACCATTTTCGAGTTTTGATTGTATTTTCGAAAATCGAAGGTTTGATGCAATTGGATAATTTTCGAAATAACGTTCAAAACTCGAAAATGGTCTCCGATCTTATCAAAATAGCCCCGTACTTTCAAAAATGATCGGAAATATTTTCAGATTTTCCTGAGAACCGGGAAACAAAACAAAACTAGTGAGTTTCGGCCATCTCTCTCTGTATATATATAATGTCAGGATAATGTCTATGATAATGGCAGGATAATGTCTATGATAATCGAATGATAATGTTCCTGATAATGACCTTTCAAGTTTGTGGCCTAAATTCATAGTAGTCTTTTAACAAAACTGACGTTTCGGTTTATTCATGGAAGCTGAATGGAAGACTGATGGGAACCAACTATGGGAATTAAGGGATTGGAAGAACAGACGTTGCCACTTTCCATTTTCAGTCCAGAGCACAGCCGTTTGATTTGTCCTTAGAGAGTTTTTTAGATATTAAAGTGATAATTTTCTGACTTCTTTTGAACTGAACTTAACCACCTTTTTTTCTGTTTTTTTTTCTTCCTCATTACCATCCCTTTCCCCCCCTCTATGTGGCCGCCCCATTCCGTCTGATGTCTAGTGCAGTGATTCTCAAACTATGTTCCTCCAGATGTTTGAAAGCTACAACCCCCAGCATTCCGAATGTTGCGCAAACACAATATTACACCACAAGGTGTCGATTGGGAAATGGAGTTAAAGTAGCTCTAACTAATATAAAATCAGTTATTGTGACGTTACTCCGGAGAGTATCAAGAACTCTCTGTAATGGAGGTAGCAATCCTGATTAGCAATCAAAACAAGTGCATTTTCAGGCTGCTTTTATTATTCCTAATCCCTACACAACCCTGTGATTCTATCCTCTATCCTATTTGTACAATATTGGATAAAGCTAGAGTTAAATATGACTGGAGTAATATATTATTATATCATGGCTGATCCCATCATTTCAAACCACTTAAATTTGTCTGACACATTTATATCTTTAAAGCACTAGAGTATCCAATAACTCAATATTTGTAAATGTTTTCCAAGAATTTTCATTATAAACAGCAAAGATACAAAAAAACCCAAAAAACAATTGCATCACGATAAAGCATATATGATACTAACTATTTATTTCACCTTAATTCCTTTGACGGCGGTCGCAAGAAAATAATTGGCTGCCTAGCCAAGGATACAAATCATGTCCGATCTTTCCAGATGTGATCTTCTCAGGGATAATTTAGCTGGAACTTTTAGCTTCATTAGGAAATGTTTTCTGTGTTCGTTGAAATGAATATTGATTGACGTGCTATTTTGAAATGTGCAGTAAAGATTTAGAAGAACAGAGGGAGTAAATAATTTATTCAACATTTCTGGGTACCAGGACATTATTAGTAATTCAATAAGGTAGGTTGGTTTTATTGAAACATTAATATACTCAACATACAGTTATTAGATGTAGGATTTTATTTCCTTGATTCTTTATTTTTTTTATTGTTATATTTCTTGACGGATATGTCATATTGCTGTATTGGAAAAAAAATTGGTAGACTATCTCAAAAGTGTAGCAGTAACTTAATGACGAATACAGCGCATCAGTACCTCAATTATGTTTTTTTTTTAGTTTATTATAAGCAATTTAAAGGGCAAGTCCAGCCCAAAAATAACTTCTCTTTAAAATTTAATTACCCCCCCAAATCCCACTTTCACATGTGTCAGTTATCAAGATTCCCAGAACCTACTTACCTGACCCGGTCCCTTGCTGTCTAGGCGCCACCCTCTGCTCCCGTTTCAAGCTCGTTTCGAGCAAAAACAGGAGCAGGGGACTTCTCACCGAAAGTTGCTTCACTTCCTGGTCGTGCTGTCAGTCGATTGGACGCGACGTCACGTCGCGCCTTTACTGACAGCCACAACCAGGAATGGAGCAGCAGCAACCGCGGAGTAGAAGCGGCGAGGGACCGGGACAGGTAAGTTCTGGGGATCTTTGAAAACTTTGACACATGTGAAAGTGGGTTTTAGGGGGATAATAACATTTTAAGAGAAGTTATTTTTGGGCTGGACATGCCTTTTAATTGTGCACTAAGCTTCTACTTTTTGTATGCATTGAATAAATTTGGTCACTAGTTCCACTCTTGCACTCTGCTTGGATGTATACTATCCCATATATATATATATATATATAAGCATAAACAGGTACTGGGCACTCCAGGACTTACCTATATACTCGGTATAAACCGTCCCGAGCATAAACAGAGGTACCCAATTTCACCAAAAAATCTAATAAAGTTGTTGACTTGAGTTAACCGAGGGTAAAACTTGGCATTCAAGATGTTTGGAAACACAACTCCCAGCTAATGAAGCATGCTGGGAGTTGTAGTTTCCAAACATCTTGAATGCCACCCTCACTTGGCATTCAAGATATTTTGGAAACTACAACTCCCAGCAGCTTATTAGCTGGGAGTTGTAGTTCCAAACATCTTGAATGCTAAGTAAGGGGTCATTCATGTTTTGGAAACTACAAACTCCCAGCATGCTTTATTAGCTGGGAGTTGTAGTTTCCAAACATCTTGAATGCCACCCTCACTTGGCATTCAAGATGTTTGGAAACTACAACTCCCAGCTAATAAGCATGCTGGGAGTTGTAGTTTCCAAAACATCTTAAATGCCACCCTCACCCTCCACCCAGTTCAGTTTGTACCTGTGGGCTCTCTTCATCCAGGAACTCTGGGCTCTCCTAAATCCAAGGGCTTCCTGGGACTGTGTGCTGGCATTGAAGGTAAGTTCTCTCCATTCCGACAGCAGCGTCCTCTCCATTCCGGCAGCAGCGTCCTCTCCATTCCGGCAGCCGCACGATCATTCCATGTACTGGCGCGCCGGCTGACTTCACTAATTGGCGCCGGGCTTGGCGCGCCAGTACATGGAATGATCGTGCGGCTGCCGAATGGAGAGGACGCTGCTGCCGGATGGAAGACGCTGATCTTCAATGGTGAGTGACTCGAGTATAAACCGATTCCGAGTTTTCAGGCTGATTTTACAGCCTGAAAACTTGGTTTATACTCGAGTATATACGGTAACAACAAGTTTTATTCAACATATATGGTCAGTTACACCGACGCATTTTAGCCCGGAACTATTGGGCCGTCATCAGGGTTACAGACCTAAACCTTGGTTTAAGTCCTTGGAGTGCCCAGTATCCTGTTTATGCTGTATTTACCTTTGACTGTTGGCACCCAGGCTATTGAATTCGGACCGGAGTGCATCGGAGAACTTTGTGTCTTATATATATATATATATATATATATATTGTAAAGGGGCTTGCCCAAAAGGTACAGTTTCTTGGGGGGTTGCGTAGATTGCAGGGACCAGAATGACTCCAGACAAAAAAAACAACAGTTTGTGAACAACAGTTCCAGGTTTAAGCTGACTGCAATCAGCTTTATTTCACCAGTCCAGACACCAGTGGTACATCCATAACAAAACATAAAATAAATCCTAGCCTGTTCGGCTCTAACTAACATTCAGAATTCCCTCTCTATGTGACAGAGAGGACCTGTATCCAACTCTGAAATAACACCACACAACTTTAGTTCCTCACTGTGTCTGGCTCTCTCCTTTACTGCCTCCAGACAGTTCCCTGGAAGAAGAGAAAACCCTCCAGACACCTTATTCAAAGGGTTTTCCCCTGCAGCCTAATGAGGCTATTAATTAGCCAGGATCACCAAAAGCCTGGATTAGTCTGGTGAATGGAAGTCCCACCGCTCCACTTCCATTCGCTCCAGGGCCCCTTTTACCGGCTTTTCCAAAAAGCCAAATGCAGTGAAAAACACCCTTTCACTACTGAGCTACTACCCTGAGCTCAATACATATAAGAGAGAAATCTGGGGGAAATATACACACCTTCCACCACTACCCAGCATTTCTTCACATACCCTCCCCCTCTTTTTTCGGCGTAGGGGTCGACACCTGTAGCCTCAAGACAGTGTACCCGGGACAGCATCAGCATTCGCTAGCTGTGCCCCCGGTCTATGCTCCACGGTGACTTGTAGTTCTGAAGGCCAAGAACCATCTTGTCACCTTCTATTCTTTTCCTGATTTTCACACATCCATTTAAGGGGGGCGTGGTCAGTAACCAGTGATTCCCAAAAAAGCTCGAACCTGTTTTTTAGTTACTGGTCTAGGCCAGTCTTGAATTGCCTGCACCTTGTTAAGCTGAGGCTTAACTAGCCCTCTACCAATGTGATATCCCAAATACTTGGCTTCTTCCAGCCTATGCTGCATTTATTTGGTTTTGCTGTCAATCCGCCTTACGTATGGATCCAGCACAGCCTGTACTCTAGGTAGGTGGGATTGCCAATCTGGGCTATGGATAACCACGTCATCCGTAAGCCGCTGCATACTGCCTATGGGGCCTAATATTTGGTCCATGGTACGTTGAAAGGTGCCGGGGCACCATGTAAACCAAACGGATACTAACACGTACTGAACAGACCTTCTGGAGTACTGAAGCTGTTTTCTCTCTTGGCTTGGTTAGTTGGGGAATCTGCCAATAGCCCTTCGTCAAATCCAAGGTTGTTAGATACCTGGCTGCCCCTAGTCTATCAATTAATTCATCCACCCGAGGCATAGGTAGGCATCAAACTTGGAGACAGCATTGAATTTTCGAAAATCATTGCAGAAGCGCCAACTCCCTTCCGTGTTTGGGAATTAAAAAACAATGGGACTTGACCATTCGCTATGCGACTCCTCAATAACTCCCAATTCCATCATCTTTTAACTTCCTGAGATATGACTTCTCGTCTAGCTTCAGGTACCCTATAAGGTTTTAAATTAACCTTACCTACCCCAGGCTCAGTTATGATGTCATGTTTTACCAAGAGGTTTGTCCTGGCTTCTCGAAAAAACATCTCTATTCCTGATTAAAAAGGTTTGTACTTCTTTCCTCTGAGTATCTGACAAGGAGTCGGCCACCTTAACCTCTGGCACTAGGGTTCTGCTGCACTTAGTGACCCAGTAGGCTTAGTGAACAAGGCCATTCTCTCTTTCCAAGGTTTTATAAGATTACGTGGTAAATCTGCTCGGGTTTCCTTTTACCTGGTTGGCTAACCTTATAATACCTCACCCATTTTTTCAGATTTCAAAGGGTCCTTGCCACTTTGCCAAATTTGCTTTCTACCGTGGGTATAAGCACTAAGATTTCGATCACCCGGGGAAAAGTTGCGTACGGTGGCACCCCTATTATACACTCTCCGTTGGGCCTCTTGTGCCTGCTCCATGTTTTCCCTCACTATGGGCAGTACTGCTGTTATCCTGTCCTGCATTTGGCATATATGTTCAATGACACTTTTAAAAGGGTGGGTTGTCCTTCCCAGGTCCCTTTGCTATGTCCAACAACCCCTAGGGTGTCTACCATACACAATTCAAAAGGTGAGTACCCCGTAGAGGATTGAGGCACCCTCCCTGATGGCAAACATTAAATATGGTAGCAAGTAATCCATTTTTTCCCGTCTTTGTCCACCACCTTTTTGAGCATATTTTGAGGGTTTTTTAACCCTTTCCACTAACCCATCAGTCTGGGGGGGTATACAGAGTGCGAAGTTGGACCACTTTGAATAACTTGCACAGCTCCTTCAGACCCGGGACATAAAAGGTGTGCCCTGGTCGGTAAGTATTTCCTGTGGAATTCCTACCCGACTGAGAACATGTACCAACTCTCTAGCAATAGATTTAGAGGAGCTATTACGTAGAGGAATGGCCTCGGGGTAGCGGGTAGCATAATCCATTATTCTAATATATGCTTATGCCCCCGGGCAGTTTTACTATCGGGCCCACCAAATCCATGGCTATCCTCTCAAATGGTGTCTCTAATCACAGGGAGAGGGACCAGGGGCTACGAAAATGGGGCCTAGGGGCTGATACTGGCATCTGGACAGGACCCACATATTCTTCCGACTCTCTATGGAGTCCTGGCCAGAAAAAAACGTTGCAAAATTCGCTCCTTAGTCTTCTCTACCCCCAAATGTCCACCCATCACTATTTTATGGGCAAGGTCAAGTACCATACGCCGGTAAGGTTTAGGAACAACCAGCTGCTCAACTAAATCATTTCCCTTTTTTACCACCTGATATAGTAGTCAGTGTTGCAGGGCCAAGTAGGGACAAGAAGCCTAGAGTCAGGGTCTATGGGTTTCCCATCTATAATTTTTACATTGGCCCTTGCTCTGGACAGTGTTGGATCTTTTAACTGCCAACAAAAAATATCCCTCCTATCTCTAAGTCAGGCATGTCATTGTCTCGCCCCATCGGCTCTTCATGGTCTTCACCACCTGGTACCCTCTGGGTTGCTTGGGGTTCCCATCTACCTCATCAGATTCCCCCGCTAAAACAGAGAAGGGAAAATCATCGTAGCGACACCCTCCTGTTCGACACTTTATTTCTGGATTTGGGGTGCCTTCTTTTAAGCAAGCTGGGTCTATAACCTTGTCAGTCTCCCACAATTTCCAAAAATGTGGGAAATTCCTCCCCAAATTACATCATGCGGTAAAGTGGGAACCAACCCTACGGGGTACATTAATGTCCCGTAGGAAGTTCTGATTCCACCGTTAGCCATAGAATACTCGCGAGTATCCCCATGTATACATGTGACCCCTATAGTATCAGGCATTGCCTGAGGAGAGTCAACCAACATAGATTTCATTAGGGTAACCTGACTGCCAGAATCCAACAATGCATTCACTGACTTTCCTTGCACAGAATATTAACACGGTAGTTATCACTCCCTGTCTTGGTATGGCAGTACACACGTCCGAGCATACATTGACATAGGTCTATTTGTGAACGCAGTGTCACACTGCATGGTTCATCTGTTAGGCTGCAGTCTGCAGCAAAATGTCCCAACTATAACACCTGAAACACCGCACCAAGTCCTTATTAGGCCCCCTGCGAGGAGGGGTTCCCCCGATGCATTTTGCCCATCTCTGGGTCTAGCACCTGTAGACTCTCGATGGGGCATACTCTTATCAGCTGTAAGTCCTTTTTTCCATGCAGGAGTTTGCTGGGTATGCCAGAAAGTTTTTCCCTGGCAGCTCGGGGCGCTCTACTGGTTGAAACTAAGCAGCTCCTCTGCAGCAGTGTACCTCTCCCATCTCCACAAGCCGGTCCCCCGTTGTTGGCTCAGCATGGCTTACCCATTTGTGCAAAGTTGCAGTAGGGACCTTAGGTATCTGTCCATCACTATCCTCTCCACGATCTGTGGCCCTGTGAGGGTCTCCGGCTGCAGCCATTTTTTAGTTAGATGAATTAGGTCATGCATCTGGGAACGTGGAGGCTTGTCTGCTAACATCCATTGATGAACACGCTGTGGTCGGACTGCAAGCGTTACCCCCACCTGGCCAAAATCTCCGCTTTTAATTTGTCATAATCATTGGCAGCTGCATGATCCAGATCAAATAGGCTTTTTGTGGCTCTCCAGATAAAAAGGGGGCTACCAGGCTCGCCCACTGTTCTTAAGGCCATCCTCTCGTTCCGCTATCCTTTCAAATGTGGAAAAGTACGCTTCAACGTCATCAGTTGTTGTCAGTTTTTGAAGATAGTAGCTAGCACTATAGCATTTTGTTTAGGCGTTTCTGTAGGAGGTGCTTCCACATTCCTTGCAGCCAGTTGCTGCACTACCGTTTGAGGAGTTCACGGTCTTGTCGCTGTGCTCTTGGTTTGCCACCAGCTGTTGCTGCTGAACTCTGGTGGCCTCTTGCTGTGCTGCTGTAGCCTGTATTAGGGCTTTGACAACGTCCTCCATCGTCACACAGCAAACTCTTTATGGTGAAAAGATTTGAATTGGGTTTCTGTCCCTTTAAAACAGGAAAAAAAAATATTTTTTTTTTCTCCTTTCTTTGCTGCTGGATTTTATTGCCCGCACCTCCCACCACTTGTAAAGGGCTGCCCAAAGGTACAGTTTCTTGGGGTTTGCGTAGATTGCAGGGACCAGAATGACTCCAACAAAAAAACACACGTTTGTGAACAACAGTTCCAGGTTAAGCTGACTGCAATCAGCTTTATTTCACCAGTCCAGACACAGTGTTACATCCATAAACAAAACATAAAAATAAATCCTAGCCTGTTCGGCTCTAACTAACATTCAAAATTCCCTCTCTATGTAACAGAGAGGACCTGATATCCAACTCTGAAATAACACCACACAACAGTTAGTTCCCACTGTGTCTGGCTCTCTCCTTTACGCCTCCAGACGTTCCCTGGAAGAGAGAGAAAAAAACCCTCCAGACACCTTATTCAAAGGGTTTTTCCCTGCAGCCTAATGAGGCTATTAATTAGCCAGATCACCAAAAGCCTGGATAGTCTGGTGAATGGAAGTCCCACCCGCTCACTTCCATTCGCTCCAGGGCCCCTTTTAACCGGCTTTTCCAAAAACCAAATGCAGTGAAAGAACACCCTTTCACTACTGAGCTACTTACCCTGGAGCTCAATACATATAAGAGAAAATCTGGGGAAATATACACACCTTCCACCACTATCCCAGCATTTCTCTCACATATATATAATATATATATATATATATATATATATATATTATATATATATATATATATATTGTCTACGCACTTCAGCCTCATGGAGACCCTGGTGCTGCTACAATGTAGATACATAACTTTATAAAGTGAAGTATAGCACACTCATCGGATTTCTTCAACTATTTATTATAATAACAACACACAATCAACATGTTTTGGCTAGATATAGCCGTCCTCAAGATATGATGTCATCATTTGTGCATACACTTTTAACAGGTAAGTGAGAAACTCCTCCTTCCAAGACACAACCCCTAGGTTACCATGTTAACCCTAAATAATATTTTTTTAGTATAGTATTTGAGGTTGAATAAAGACATACGTCCATCCACTCCAACCCATCTAGCAATATCCTCATTTCCTGCCTAACGGTTGATCCAGAGGAGGCAAAAAAAAACCCACCAAATTTATGAAGGGGAAAAAATTCCTTCCTGACTCCAAGAGGCAATCGGAAATTTCTCTGGATCAACTCTACTTTATGTATCAATACCAGTAACTTTCAACATTCCTTGTTTGCAGAAACTCATCCAGCTTTTTTTTGAAACTGACCAATGAACCTGCCATAAAAACGTCCACTGGAAGACAGTTCCATAGCTTTACCGTTCTCACAGTGAAAAACCCTTTCCGAATTTGAAGCCTAAACCTTTTTTCTTCAAGTCTTAAGGGATGGCCACGTGTCCTCTGACATGTTCTATTGGGGAACAATGCCCCAGATAGTTAATTGTATAGCCCGTAAATGTATTTATACACAGTAATCATATCCCCACGTAAGCACCTTTTCTCCAGCGTACATAATTGTAACTTTTCCAGTCTCTCTTCATATTCAAGCTCCCCCAATCCCCTTATTACTTTAGTTGCCCTTCTCTGAACCCTTTCCATTTCAAAGAAGTCCTTTTTGTACACAGGATTCCAAAATTGCACTGCAAATGAGGCCTTACCAATGCTTGGTAAAGAGGGAGAATAACATTTTCTTCCCTTGAATCCATACCTCTCTTTATACAAGACAATATCATGCTGGCTCTGGTTGTTGCATGCTTCCTTTAAGTTTGTTATCCACCAAAACTCCAAGATCCCTTTCCAACAGGGATTCGCTTAACACAGAGCTATTTATAGTATAAGCAGCACAAGGATTTTTAAGTCCAAAATGCATCACCTTACTTTTATCAACATTGAATCTCATCTGCCACTTAGCAGTCCAATGAGACAATCTATCTAGATCCCCCTGCAATCCTATTCATTAACCAATTTTCTATCCATGTACAAATGTGCCTCCCCAGACCAACAGACCTTAGCTTATACATTAGTCACCTATGGGGGACTGTATCAAAAGCCTTTGCAAAATCCAAGTAAACTACATCTACTGCTATGCCAGAGTCTAAATTTCTACTTACTTCCTCATAAAAGCCAAGCAAGTTAGTTTGACAAGATTTATTCCTCCTAAACCATGCTGGTTACTACTTATAATGTCAGTCCTTGATTTATACTCTAGAACATATTCCCTTATTAAACTATCCAGTATCTTCCCCACCACTGAAGTTAAACTTACAGGCCTGTAATTGCCCAGCACTAAACGACTACCCTATTTGAATATTGGAATAACATCAGCCTTTTTCCAATCCAGAGGCACACCTCCTTTATATAAAGGAGAAAACAATATGCAAAATAAATTTAGTTCTTTTTTTATATTTATTCTTACCATAGGTGTGTAAAGTGGCAGAATTATACCCTCAACTTAAGAAAAGTATTTAATTTGCTTTGGCAAACACCAACTGAAACTGAGTTATGAAGGGTATTATCCATAGTATCTCCCAAGTCCTTTTTAATCCAAACAGCTCCTTACACCATTTTATTTAAGGAATAACATTAAAGGTCAAGTCCAACCCCCTATATGAAAATGTATACTGTTTGTTTACCCCCCAGATCCCAAGATGGAGATATTTACACAGCTTTGGGATGTTCCTTAAAGCAATCCTTCAGTCTGTGGATATTTTCCGATAGACTTGCCCTTTCACCAATTGTATTCAAATAAGGTGGTAGGTGGTGTGCTGCACAATTTTGTATCATAAGCAAGCTCAGAGGCTGTACTTTCAATGCCCATATCTAGGTTGCTTGTGAAGGTTCTCATTCATCCAGGTCATGGTATATCTGCTGTATTCAGTTAGATCAACTGGACTTAAAGTTTAGTTCTTGAAGACGTTTCCCTAGTCATTCGACTGGCTTTCTCAATTCAGAATGACTTGTACAAGAATCTGTTGGTGATTAAGTACCCTGCAAAGTTCCAATTAGCATATAACAGCCAGTGGTTAGGGACCTTCTTCTTAGGGAACTTCTGAATGTATGAGTGCAAGGTGTTGATTGCAGATGTTATTCAAACTGCTGAGGGTAAGGGGTCAAATTGCTTTGTACATGGCAGACGATTGGTGTTGAACCGTCCCCCCCTTGCACCTCTATTTAGGCTTGGGTTATTTATTTTCACATAAATGGCCTCCTTAGCACCTTTCTCGAACCAGTCATGTTCCTTTGCCAAGCTGTTAACATTACAATCTTCAAAGGCATGTCCTGTTTCCTTGCAAGCACACAGCTGAGTCCTAAGATGTTGGCTAGGTATTTTGCCACCTTTTATGTTACAGAGTTGATGCAGCTGCCTATAGGTCTTAGTGGGTCCCCTTTCTTGTGTATCTTCTGGAGTCCATATATACATGGATATGCCTCACCAGGGTAGAGGCGATGATACATTGCTCGGTCAATGCCTTTATCCTTTTAAAGTTGTTGTAGTAAGTCTATGACCTTTTATTTGTATCGGCTGGTGGGATCCCTTATTAAATATGTGGTCACCTTATCATGGTAGTCTGAGGTGTTGAGTACCACCGTACATCTGCCCTTATCTGCCGTCAGAATGGTGGTACTGGAATCTTTCTTGAGAGATGTTAAGGCTCTTCTTTCCTGTGTGGTCAAATTAGATGAAGGAGGTGTAGCACTGGCTAAGGCTGCAGATACTTTAAGGCGAAGATGTTCTGCCTCATTCTAAATCCTAGGTTATTTATGAATAGGTCAAAAAGCAGCGAATCACCTGAGGACACCTGAGGAAACCAATGACAATACTGACAACTAAATATTCTATTTTTAAGAACTTTAAGCCACATCTATAAGTACAAATAGGATGGCCAAGGCCATTGTTCCTTAAACCAACCATATGTGCTCTACCATATGAAATGTTTTTTTTTTCAAAGCTTACCTTTTCAGATTGGCCATAGAATGTTGGATTATTGTTGAATTGTTGAGTATATGAATTCCGTCATTGTTGTTGCTGGTACTAGTTGAGCAATATAATACTTTGTATAATGCTTAGTACTGTGACAATAAATTGAATGTAATCTAGTCTAATATGTTAACTTGTTGACTGTTAGTTTTGATTACATTTTGGTGTAAATTTTTCTCAAAAAATAATCGGAATACTTTCCTGTTATCTAAATATTTTTTTTCTTTTTATTATTCACATGTTAATTACAATAGATCTGGATTGATTTTTAGCTCATACACCCTTATGACTCTGCTTTTATTATCCTTAAAAATAACTGTATTGCCTCAATGCATTTTAAAAAAAAAAATGCTTTAAAAAGAGTAAAGGTATGCAGCCCTCCCCATACATTTTTTTCCCTGATTTCGAGCCTCTCCCTGCCTTCAATAAGCCATGCTGTGAAGGGGGTGTAACAATTCTGTCTGCCTCTAACTGTCACTGAAAGCTAGCATGTACCAAAACACTCCTCCACCCACCCTTGATCAGCTTGATTATGTAGGCTGTATCCTAGCAACCGGACATTGCAAGTTTGTTTAACTGGCAGAAAAGGAGGAGAGAGGTTGTAACAGACATTACCACCAGCGAACGTCAAGTGTTATGTTAATCATGGCCCTGGGCCGTCTAGGAGGCGGGCTTTTAGTACTTATCTTTGCTGTGTGATATCAAAGGGAGAGCAGTACTGCTGAAAACGTGAGTAAGTGATTTCAGCTGCTGGAAGTGTGGACATGTAATGGGGTGATGTTGTTTTTTTTTATATTGTTGTCCTTTTAAGAGTTTAAATGTCATTGAAGCAAACAAGAAAAGAGATGATCAATTCACATTCCTGGGCCCCATATACCATAATACCTATGCTAGTGCAAACAGTAAAAGCATGGGGGTTTTTAGTTACAATTTTATGAATAAAAGTGAAAAGCCTTCCAACCACGTCACGGTAACCCCAGTATGGAAGGTCCTAACAGTTTACCTTGGGTCATTTATCTGGGCTGACACTGCCTGCTTGGTTGCATTTTCTTGGGAAGGTTGTCTCCCTGACCTTACATTGGATTAGTATTACAGGCTATCACTTCCCTCCGCCTACTGGCCTACTGGCCTACTGGCTTTTAACAATGAGGGAAGAGGCCTTTCATCCAATGTTTAGTATTCAAGACATAAGACCTCCAATTAAAGGGACATGTTAGGGGTGCTACTACCACATGGAAGCTTGGTCAATCTTCCAGCAGAGAAACTCTGCTACAATATATACACAAGGGGGGGGGGGAGCACTCCTGTGGCAAAATTACTTTATAACAAATAGTGGAAGTGCTACTGATCTGACCAAAACATTAGAACAAACAAGAAAAGAGAAGATCAATGCACATTCCTGGGCCCCATATATCATAATATCTATGCTAGTGCAAACAGTAAAAGCATGGGGGTTTTTAGTTACAATTTTATGCATAAATGTCATTGAAGATCATGTACACAGGTTAGGAATGAATTATGCAGCGGTGGAAAGTGGTCAGATAATTACTTTTGATAAAAGAAATACAGTTTCACACGTATGATTACTGGCATGTGACAATTACACGTACGATTATTGTCTGAAATGCCTGTTCATTGTATATGTATTGCCAGCTTGGAATTATTGTATGTGTAATCAAGGCCTTAGACATGGTTCATAAACTCCTTTAGAATGTCCTAAATGATCTTTTAGTCTTCCCAATGCCATCACCAGTTTACTGCCCTATAATTGAATATCAGATTTTTGCTGCTATCCCTACATAGAGATACCTGCTTCTGCTTTATTTTATTTATTGAATTGGCAGCCCTCAGCTGATACACCTTCACATACAACCACTTCCTGGTGATGAAAGGCTGAAAAGTGTTAATAACATTAGGATTTTTACCATTTTGCCCATCATTCACATATTAAAAAAAAAAGGGAAAAGTTTAAAGGGCAAGTCTACCCCCCAAACTAAAATGTTACCAACTACTGGCCCCACTTAACAATAAAAAAAAAATCCTTACCTTATACATCCCTGTTCCTTGTGGTTCTCCTGTTATGCCTCTTTAACATTCAGGAAACTGAATAGTAGAAGCTGGTATTGACTCATCTGGTGCCTGTTTCTCTGCTAACCTCAGCAAGGTCTGAGGCATGCGCAGTGGAGCCCTCCCCCCCTGCCTCCCTCCCTCCCTCCCTCCTGATCCCTCCGTGTCCAGCAGTCTTCTATCTATAAAAGATTTTTACATCATGCAGGGCATGCCCTTCCACCCTCAACCGCAACATTCATACTTCCAATCTCTACTTGCACCTACTCATTCCAGCGCTATTCTATATTGATGGCAGCCGCAGCTGTGATTGGCTGCCTATCAGCCAATCACAGCTGCGGCTGCCGGTCCGGCCCCCTGCTTGCAGTTCTGGCAGGCAGGGGAGCCAGACCTGAACAGCGCAGGAATGAGGAGGTGTAAGTAGTGATTGGAAGTGATTTTACAAGTATGAATATAGCGGTTGGGGGTGGGAGGGTATGCCCTGCAAGATGTAAAAGATTTTTAAAGAGGGTGGACATGCCCTTTAAGCTTAACATCAGAATTTTGTCAGTTGAAACCAAAAACAGAACAGAAGATTATTACAAACGTTTTATTGTTGAATTTTACCATTGGTCATTGAAACTGCTAATTTTGTCCAGACACCAGATTAGGGAGAAAGTTACTGTGCATTCCTATTTATCTATAGACAGGCCTAAATGTCTTAAAGCACTAGAAGACAATTAAGCAGAAGCGTGTTTGTTTTTCCTTTTAAGCCCTAAATCGTCAGCTAGCCGAAATATTCACTGGTTTTCTTTACATCTGTATGTAAATATTTTAATGATATTATGTTTATTACTTTAGCAAAAAGATAATATTTGTACGTATGATCTTTATATGAAAATTCATTGGTTTTTACTAGTCCTGTAATCACATTTTTGTTCCTGCACAGGTGTCTGGTTCTGCTTCATTAAAATGATCTGCAGGAATTTTTCTGTTTAAATAGTAAGCAATAAACAGACATTGGTGATAAATTAGTTCTACGATCCTTCAGTTCCACTCATATCTAATGCTACGCAAGTGTGTTATATCAATTGCAGTGTGACTTTTATTATTATCTGATATGTTATGGTATATATATAATATCACCTGTCCACTAAATATATATATTGAAAATCCACTATAAATGTTAAAAAAAGGTAACAAAGCCTTTGAATGACACATCTCTAGACATCTTTTTGGGACATTAATCTAATGTATGATTTTGGAATGATTAGGTTCAACTACATTTTGTGCTGAATACATATTCATGGCTCTATGGGGTAGGACTTTGGTGCACCTAGCTGCCATTTCTATTGTGCACCAAGTCCTACCCCAAGACAAGGCAGCTAGGTGCAAAGTCCTACCCCATAGAGCCATGAATCTGTATTTGCACTGACGAGATCTAACAAGATCAAAACATGTCATGTCTGCAGGTCAGATGATTGGCTCTATACAATAGGCTATATTGCATGTTATTAATCCAGCTGTTCTGGACACATGCATAAGCCAGGGGACATAAAGGAGAATTTTGCATATCTCCGCCCCTTACTCTGGGGAACATGGGAGTAAGAAATTACCTCTTGTTTCTTAGATTTTGTGGGCAATGCTATTCATATAGCATGAGACTGTAAGATACCTTCTGTTTTAAGAAGGTTCTGCTCCATTTTTATGCTCAGTGGGGGGCTTTTTGCTCCTTTTGGCCCACCTCTCCCTAAGCTATCTAGCTGCCTTGTAGATTACAGACTTAGCTGTAGCAAACAATGTCAGAGCTAGCAAGAAATTGTCTTGTATAAAGAGGGGAATAGATTCAAGAGAAAAAAAATATTATTCTCCCTCTTTACAAGGCACTGGTAAGGCCTCATTTGGAATATGCAGTGCAGTTTTGAAATCCCATGGGAATGGATGGGCTTGACTATGCAGACAGATTTGACAAGTTAAGGCTGTTTACATTAGAGAAGCGATGTTTGCGTGGGGATATGATCACTTTATATAAATATATAAATGGGCGATACAGTAAACTTTCTGGTGCATTCTTTACTAATCAGTCACATCAGAGGACTCGTGGACATCCTTTAAGGTTGGAAGAAAAGAAGTTTCATCTTCAGGTTTGGAAATGTTTCTTTACAGTGAAAACAGTGAAACTGTGGAACTGTCTTCCAGCAGATGTGGTAATAGCAAGTTCAAAGGATAGCTTTAAAAGTGGGATACATACATTTCTATAACTAAAAATTTGTGAGAATTACTGGTATTAATACATATACTGTGGATCTGGTTTATCCAAGGATACTTTCCGATTGCCATTTGGAGTCAGGAAGGAATCCCCCCCCCTTTTTTTTTTTTTTTGCTTTCCTCTGGATCAACTTCTAGGTAGGGTTTAAAAGGAGGGTGAAAAGAGTTGATGGACGTATGTAACCTCAATTACTATGTTACTATGTAGATAGATCGATAGATAGATAGACAGATAGATAGACAGAAAGACAGATACTTTTTTTAAGTTAGATATTTGATAGATGGATGGATGGATGGATAGATGGATAGATGGATAGATCACTACAAAAATCTTTTTTTTTACTGCATCAGCTCCCTCTATTTTACTCAACAGTTTCAGAAAACATCATGAAAGCAGTGTTTACGTTTTTAGCTTTTCTTTAAGCAAGCTGTGTATTAAAAACACTGCACTCTTCAAATGACTCACTGTATGAAGATGTATTGTACTGTATTAAGGCATTAAACAAGACTTAGTGGGCCATTGTAGCACTATATAAAAAATAAAATACATACATACATACATAAATAAGATGTCTATTTAATATATTTGTTTTTTAAGTTTCAGAGCAGATGTATTGTATCTAAAATCATGCACTAATAATCTCTCTATCCCCTATACACAATGTGATGAATCTCTGGTTGCTGCATTATCTATAATGTGGCAAGAAATATCCAAACCTTTTTGAAGATGCAATTTATTACTTTCATTTCTTCAGTGGCTGACAGGGGCTGCAAATTCTTTTGCCTGCAGATCAGTTCTATTTTATGGCAAAATACACTTAATAAGCATGAACAGGCATTGGAAATTACCTTTCAACCATTCACAGTTTACACCTGTGTCCTTGCTAAACCAAAGAAATAATTGTGTTTTACTGCAAGTTGAGTTTATAATTCTGTAAAGATGTGGCAGGATTGTCATACATAAAAGCACAACATGACCCTTCATTTAATAAAGGTGCGAAGATACTGTAAGTACGTCTATCTGATTTTTAAAGAAAAATCACCAGTTTGTCTTGAGAATCAAGAACTTTTGTTCTGCAGCTTGAAGAAAATGCATTAAAAACAACATCAATGTTATCAAAGAAATGGTTTCTAAATAAGCAGAGAGGAATAATAAAATATTACAAAAGAAATGGAAATATTTAGAAATAGACCAAGCACAAGGTTTATTTAGTTAGTTAGCTATGGTAATTCCGTTAGGAAACATGAACTGCTACAGTAATCATTTTCCAAAAATTCACACTGACTGGAAAGTTACCGTATATACTCAAGTATAAGCCGACCCGAGTATAAGCCGAGGTACCTATTTTTACCTGAAAAAATAGGAAAACCTGATTGACCCGAGTATAAGCCGAGGGTGAAAATAGGACAGCAGAATTCCCATACAAATGTTTGGAAACTACAACTCCCAGCATACTTTTGTTGCTGGGAGTTGTAGTTTCCAAACATCTATATGGGAATTCTGATGTTGGGTTAAAAGCTCAAAGTTCTGCTGTTAAAAAGCTGCAGTTAAAAGCCTGCAGTGGAGAGCCCCACCAGTTGCAGTCTTTACCCCAATCACCTCACAGCTACTCTCAGACTCTGAGCCCCTAAGCACATCCTGTAGCAAATACCGGCATCACTCAGCAAAATGTTTCTTAAGATGGATCATTTCCTAAGACATCCTGCCTACCCTAGGCTATAACAACATTGGCCAACACTCTCAGAGTCTGAATCCTTACCGGATCGCTCAGCACTCCGAATCCGGCTGCCGCACGCATAGTTAGCATTGTGTATTTGCCGGCTGACGTCACTACTCGCCGCCGCCCGCGCCGAGTAGTGACGTCAGCCGGCAAATACACAGTGCTAACTATGCGTGCGGCAGCCGGATTCGGAGTGCTGAGCGATGCCGGTAAGGATTCACTCTGAGAGTGTTGGCCAATGTTGTTATAGCCTAGGGTAGCAGGATGTCTTAGGAAATGATCATCTTAAGAAACATTTTTGCTGAGTGATGCCGGTAAGGACTTGACTCGAGTATAAGCCGAGGCAAGGTTTTTAGGTTTATTTTAAAACCTAAAAACCTCGGCTTATACTCGAGTATATACGGTACTGACAATAGTTCCTCTGATTTGGTTTCACACCATTCTCTGCACTGGTAAAGTCTAAAAGGCTTATCAGACTTCATAGGTGTAAAGATATTATGTAGATAATACGTTAACTAAGCAATCACAGTAACTAACACTTGTTAGTGTTTGTTTTTTCACATGTACTTTTCTCATGTACTAGTTTCACACTTTTTTCCTTTTTCATGTACAATAAATCCTGTTTTTTTTTTATTTTTTAACACAAATCAAGATTATTCTGTGAGATAGCTAGAGTATGCCATAACTGGGTACATACTTTCCATACTTTTTGGTCCCTCTTACCAACACACAGATGATAACAGCCTGGATAATGTTCAGTGCTCTTTAGTTAAAGGGTATGTACACTGGAAAATTTGTTTTTTTAAAATGCCCATTAGTGGAAACTATAATTTATCCCAACTATCACTGTACCGTTTTTTTGTTGATCTGCCCCCTATTTCATTACATATCCAATCTGAAACATCTAACGTTTTAGCATTTCTGTAAGCAGTTTTGCTGTAGCTGGAATAGTTGGACAGTTGGTGTGCTCTATGCAGTTTTGACAGTTGGTACTGTATGTGGGAAAATAGTCAGGTCCGTGGCCAGAGCCTGAACACAAAAAGTACTGTATTGATGGTATGCAGCACCACACACATCTCGGAGTAAGTGCTACTTACATGTATTTATTTGTAGATTAAGATGAAGTAATTTTTTCAGTATACATACTGAGATAGCTAGAGTTATGGCCAAACTGGGTACATACTTTCCACACTTTTTGGTCCCTCTTACCAACACACAGATGATAACAGCCTGGATAATGTTCAATGTTCTTTACTTAAAGGATAAGTACACTGGAAAATTAGTTTTTTTAAATAGCCCATTAGTGGAAACTATAATTTATCCGAATACCAACAGTGAAGGGGAAAAGCAAGACAGGAGGAAGAACATGGTCATCCCATATGTAGCAGGGGTCTCCGAGAAATTAAGAAGAATTTTCAAAAAACATCGTATCCCTGTCTGCTTTAAACCGAACAACACAATGAGGCAGCAATTGGTACATCCGAAAGACCCAATACCAAAACACAAGAAAAGCGACATCATATATGCAGTGCAGTGCAGTGAAGAATGCTCTGATTTGTATGTGGGGGAGACCAAACAGCAACTGCATCAACGTATGGCCCAGCACAGAAGAGCCAATTCCTCGGGTCAGGACTCAGCCGTGTATCTGCATCTTAAGGATAAAGGACATACCTTTGAAGATTGTAATGTTAACATACTGGCGAAGGAACGTGACTGGTTCAAGAGAGGTGTTAAGGAGGCCATTTATGTGAAAATAAAGAAACCAAGCCTAAATAGAGGTGGGGGGGTTCGACACCAACTGTCTGCCATGTACAATGCTGTTTTAACACCTTACTCTGGGCGTTCCTATAACACCTCTTAGCCACTATCTAATCACACCCTTAACACCTGGCTGTGATATGCTAATTGGGATTTTCCAGGGTACATAATTGCCACAGATTCTTGTACAAGTCATTCTGAATTGAGAAAGCCAGTCGGATGACTAGCGAAACGTCTTCAAGAACTACATTTCAAGTCCAGTTGATCTAATTGAATACAACAGATATAATTTATCCCAACTATCACTGTACCATTTTTTTTGTTGATCTGCCCCCTATTTTATTTCATATCCAATCTGAAATATCTAATGTTTTAGCATTTCTGTAAGCAGTTTTGCTGTAGCTGGAATAGTTGGACAGTTGGTGTGCTCTATGCAGTTTTGACAGTTGGTACTGTATGTGGGAAAATAGTCAGGTCCGTGGCCAGAGCCTGAACACAAAAAGTACTGTATTGATGGTATGCAGCACCACACACATCTCGGAGTAAGTGCTACTTACATGTATTTATTTGTAGATTAAGATGAAGTAATTTTTTCAGTATACATACATGAGATAGCTAGAGTATGCCATTAACTGGGTACATACTTTCCACACTTTTTGGTCCCTCTTACCAACACATAGATGATAACAGCCTGGATAATGTTCAATGTTCTTTACTTAAAGGATAAGTACACTGGAAAATTAGTTTTTTTAAATAGCCCATTAGTGGAAACTATAATTTATCCCAACTATCACTGTACCATTTTTTTTGTTGATCTGCCCCCTATTTTATTTCATATCCAATCTGAAACATCTAATGTTTTAGCATCTCTGTAAGCAGTTTTGCTGTAGCTGGAATAGTTTGACAGTTGGTGTGCTCTATGTAGTTTTGACAGTTGGTAATGTATGTGGGAAAATAGTCAGGTCGGAGGCCAGAGCCTGAACAAAAAAAGTACTGTATTGATGGTATGCAGCAACACACACATCTCAGAGTAAGTGCTACTTACATGTATTTATTTGTAGATTAAGATGAAATAATTTTTTCAGTATACATACACTTTAAAGGTATTCTTCTCCATTAAAAAAATAAAAATAGTAACTTGTCAGTTACCTGCCCCCAAATCTAACTGATCCAGTATATTCAGCATTTTATTAGATGCATTATTAACAAGATAATTAAGGATTATTATTGCCTCCATTTTGAAAGAGTAAGCTGGCTCCTCCCTACATGCAGTCAATCAAGGCTGTGACAACTGACATCACAACCATTGATTGACTGCAGTTCCCCCTGCTGCCTTCTCTATACAAGAAGAGTGAGGAAGCAGCTACCTTTTCCAGAATTAAAGAGAATTGCAGGTAATAAACTGGTACTAGCATTTGGGATTGCAGGCAGATAACTGACAAGTCACCAGTTTTTTGTTTTAAGGGTGGACATCCCCTTTAACTTTGGTCTTAGATGAGAGAACCAGTTGTTCTACAGTCCATTATATTTTTGTCAGAAACTGTAAACTAATTAACCTGTTAAAGTTCCTATTTTATAATCAAATGATTTCACAATCCGCACATTTCAATCACAAATTAAGAGAAGAAAGAAAATGATTAAAAAAAACAGCACGGTCACCTTTTGTATACAAAAAACAAATATATTTGTATAGTCAAATGCCTTCTTTTCAAAAGTAGCACCACTCTTTTGGAAGACTTCCTGTAATGTAACTTTAGATTGTCAATACCACTTTAAAATGTATTTGGCATTAGAATCTTGTTCATTGAAGATTGGTTTAGCTAGATTTCAGTTTTAGGTTTTATGGTAAAATCATTAAATAGAATATATGGTATTGTTTATTATGGAATAAAAACAATAAGGGGGAGATACACCCAGAGACATGATTCAATATTGAGTGTGTGGCTCTGGATGAATCCTACAGCCTGTGCGTGAATTTAAACACCAATTGCTGATATAAAAAATTTGCGCACACACGCAATATTGAATTGCTTGAACTTACTTGACTGGCTCAAGTAAGTGGTTACCGCGACTTTAACTACAAAAATAATATTTATCTATGGCATACATATATTTAGTAAGGCAGTGCAAAATCAATACATAGCTTAAAGTTATATCTGATAACAATTGTTTATATATTAACCATATAATCAAATTTAGCTAAATGGCTAAAAAATAGTCCAAACTCCTTTCTAATTATGAATTATGCCACAAAAAATTAGAACAATGTCTTACTGAGCAGAATAATCTGCATAATAAACTTTTATGATGTCATTTTAACTATGCCAGTCAAGCGATGGCACTTGAAATCTGTTAATGAATGAAATTCTAAAATTGTACTGTAGTTAGGTTTCTTCATTTATATAATTAGAGCTTGAGAATGCTAATAGATTGATTTAGCCACTCAGTTTAGCAAACATATTGTAAAGAGCACTTGTGATTAATGCCCATTTTCTTAACGTCTTGTTAAAGTACAGAAGAAAATAAATTCATTGCTATTTATTATCTTAAATGACTGTAGGCCATTGATTTTATTAGGATCAATGTATCTGTATTTACAATGGCCTATACACTTTTTAGTGGATTACTTATAAAACATACAATGGTTTGTTCAAACTATTTGTTCATTAAGGCTAGCACAATAAATGTTTTATTTCAAGCTTTCCTTTGGCTGTCAGCATTTAGAGAAGTACCTAAAAACCTTCAGTTTCTTACTTCTGTATTTTTGTATCTGTTTAGAACATACCACAACTTCAGGTATATCACAAACTTCAGACTCCTGTCTGGAAACTTAGACTCATATCATCTATTCTAAACCCAGCCGCAAGTCCCATTATCCTCTAGGTGTGAGCTGATGTAACTTTCCCATAATCCACTATGATTAAAGAGGCAAAATTGTGATTGGACTAAAGACCTCCAGAGGGATGGGCATATGGGAAGACTAAAGGGGCTGAATGGGATTTTGACTGGGTTGTAACTAGGTGTGAAAATTATAATCAATAATACTTTTAGTTACTTCCTATGTTAGTTAGACTAATCCATGTATTCTGTATTACATTGATTGTATCCAAGTTTGCTCAGTAAAATCATTTTGCATCTAATTTGGAGTCTCTATTGGTATTGATATTTCATTGGGTCTGCTTCCTGACCACTGGTGAATTTGGCATTTTAAGAAAAAAATGGACCTTATTCAATAAGAAGTGCAAAAATTGGCTTATGTTCTTAATCTGCAGCAATAAATCAGATTTTGTACCTTTTACTGAATAAGCCTGTTGGTGTCTTTTTTTTAAAATCTACATTAACTGTGGTGAGGGCACTTATGGAGTAGCACAGCAGATATTCTTGATAGTTTCCTATCTTTGCCCATAAGGATTTGCTTTAATGGTAAAGACTTTAGCCACGCATCCACTGGTAAAGTTGGAGATCCTGGAGTTCAACGGCACCAAACAGTATGCCCAATCGTGCTTTATTAGACATCCACACTACATGTTTGATAAAGGATCCGAAACATGTAGTGTGGATGACTAATAAAGCATGATTTGGCATACTGTTTGGTGACGTTGAACTCCAGGATTTTCTAGTCCTTACCTTTGTTTGGTCGCATGAGTGGAGCGAACAGGAGATACTTGGGGTGAACACGTATGCAGGCTGTCAGTTGAGTATACTTTGGCCTTTATATTATATCTTTTAATATACAAAACCTATACAACAAAATGTCCAACCTGTAAACTGACTGGGAATAAAGTAAGCCTTGCTCTGAAAACAGCTACTTGGTAAAGAACACTAAAAGGTTTATTGAAGTAAAAGATATTTTACTTATTTCCCATGGGTATCTTTAGTAAGGGATTAGAATTCTAGCATTTTATTTAGCAGTTTGAGGTACAGTTAGTTGGCCTTACACTTATACGATAGATTAGATGTTTAATTATCAGATCTTATCTAATATCTTAATAGATTGTAAATTTAATCTCCCAGTCTCAACATTCCTGCAACGTTCCCTGTACTTCCCATTCATTTTATGATTGTGATTCATTTTAATCTGAAATTCTGCTCCAAAGTGTATTCTTAAAATATAATTAAGGAACATATTTTTTTTTTGTAGGAGATGCAAAAATGTGAACCCAAGGCTGGACATTCAAGTGATATTCCTTGATACATTTCTCCTATTTTATTTAATTAATCTGTCAAGCAACCTGTCTGTACAATTTTACCTGGCTTTTTTCCATATGCAAATAGAAATCGGGACCATCAAAATCCATGTATTGCAGGACCTATTATAAATATTTTACGTGCCCCATTTTAAAGGGTCATTCATTTTTAAAGTAAACGGTAATCCTAGAAAAACTTCTGATTGTAGAATCGCCTATTGTTTTTAAAGATTGTCTAAAACAAGGAAAAAAATACTGTATGCATATTAAAACATGATACAGGTTTAACATACAAGTCTCTTCAGATGCCATTTCCTTTGTGTAAGGTTTTTATTTTCTGTATCAGTTCAAAGCACATACTGTAAACTGTATTATTATGAGACAAAGAGTAAAGAAAAGATATAGAATATTTGTTAGGTAAAAATGAATACTGCATATTTAATTTGGTATAGTAAAAGCAAACTCCGGCAGCCCCCCCCCCACGCCACATACATCTCTTCCCCGCATGCACATTCCACCGTGTGCACACCCCCGATCCCCCCCCAGACATGCCTGTGGCCGTTGGGGATGACATCACATGCATGTGCATATGGGTCCAGTCTCCATGCATATTGACAGGTTTGTTTTAGTATATAGGATAGTATAGTATATGAAGTTGAATAAAGACATCTATGTCCATCTAGTCCAATCTACTCAACAATACCCACATTTCCTGCCTAACAGTTTATTCAGAGGAAAGCGCAAAAAAAAAAAAATATGAAGGTGAAAATGTTTTTTTCCATTTATAAAATATCCCTGGATCAACTTTATGTATCAATACTAATAACATGTAACGTTCTTCGTTCTTTTGAAGCTCATCCAGCTTCTTTTGAAACTATCCATTGAACCTGCCATCACTACGTCCAATGGAAGACAGTTCCACAGTTTTACCGTTCTCACAGTAAAAAAAACCCTTCAAAATTGAAGACTAAACTTATTTCCTTCCACAGTTATCAACATTTGAATCTCATCTGCCACTTAGCAGCCCAATGTGACAATCTATCTAGACCTGCCTGGAACGATTGCACATCCTTTAAGCTTTTAATGGTCAACAACATCTAGTGTCATCTGCAAACCCAGAGACCTTACTAACAATACCCACTTCCAAATAGAAGTGGTCCCAACACAGAACCCTTTAGCACATCTCTTATAGCTTTAGTCCATATTGATGAAGCCCCAATAACAAGTACTCATTGCATCCTATTCATCAACCAATTTTTTATCCATGTACAAATGTGCCACCCAGCAGATGCATTTTGGGATTAATTTCCAACAGGCTTTTAGTACCCTGACATCTGCATTTAACAACTTAAAGGGCATGTCCACCCTTAAAACAAAACCGTTACCTGCCCCCAACCCCAAATGATATATTTTGCTCTTTATTACCTTCATTACTAACCAGGTACTATAATATATTATTCTGGCCCTTGCTTCACTCAGTCAATCAATAAGGTGACAACTGACATCACAGCCAATGACTGATTGGTGTTTTTACCAGTACGGTATCTAAAGAGGCAGATACATTTGTTTTCCATAAAGGAATAGAACATATTATTAAATATCTGGTTACAAATGTCTACTAGACGGGTAAAAATAGCATTTGAGGTTGCTGGCAAATAACTGACAAGTCACCAGTTTTTTTTTGTTTAAGGGTGGACATGCCCTTTAAAAGAGTAATTTTATTGAACAGACATAGAAACAACTAACCATGTAGGATTGCAATAAAAAGAGAGATTCTTACCTAAAATTAAGCTTGCAAGATTACGGTTGGCACTCACATGCTTTCTAAGTCTGAACCTGGCCTTTGGGAAGCTGCACTTCTTACAAAGTGTGTCTTTTCATTGGCCAGGTCACTTACACTACAGGGAGGTGGATCAGACTGGACCCAGTGGTCTGAAGTATTGCAATTGAAGGGGTGAGGACCAAGTGTTTTCAGGTTAAAACACCATTGGGGTGATGTACCAACAGGCATACTGCTCCTGTTCTGGAGTTAATGTCATGCTAACTGATGTTATATTGCTTAGCATGGTTAAAACTCCTTCATTGCAGTGGATGCGTGGCTAATGTGGAAGTTAACCGTGCAGCCGCCGCAAGGGATGTTATATGCCGAAAGTGGTATTCAATTTCATCACTTAAAATGCACTTAGAAAAACTGCAGTTAGTGATGCACCGAGAGCCACTATCAACATGTACTGTAAACTCACCAGCTGTTTGTACCGCATTGCCAATAGCAATACCAATCTCAGTGCATCAGGCTCCATGTGTGTTGCCCATTTAAGGACACGTATATAATTTTTTCAATCACCCTATATATTTTTCCCACTTTCAAAGTATTTTGCCATTTTTTGTTTTTTTCCCCTCTCATTTGGAAATATTTAAGATTTAAACACACACATAATAAGATTTAAACACTTGTTCCAGTCTCCTTCCACTGGATTTCAGTCAGCTCTCAATCTCAGGGTGTCAGTATGTCTGGTGCATTGATTTAGATATTACAAAATTGTGGAGCCAGATTGATTTGCCCTGGTTTCATATGTATGCACCAGTTAATATTTGTACAAAAACACAAAAGTGATGGCAAGCTTTAACTGATGATTTGGGAGATTGAAATCAATTTGTGAGAAGATGCATATTCTTTAACATTCACCTTTAGATGGGTACACTATTAAGAAATGCATTGCACAGAGCTGTGCTAAGATCAGGTTCACTTCATTATCCTCCCTTTGGAAAAATTAAAGGGCTATTATAATAGTTGAGGTTTGTACCGTGTTAGCCATAAGTAGAGCTAAGAGAAGAGAAGTAGAGCTGTGATACCTTTTATTGGCTAACTAACTAAAAAAATTAAGCAAGCTTTCAGGAGTCCTAAGCCCCCTTCATCAGGCAATTGTAATAATTCAATCAAAGCACCAGAGATTGTGAATGAGAACTGAGGGAAAATCCAGTGGGAGCTAGACTCCTTTCTAAAGTGTTTAAACCAACTACAATATCAACAAATGAATGGTGTTCAATACCTAAATCTTGAGTGGTGGATTTCATATTTGTGTAATGTAATTATTGTTTTCAGTAACAGGGCATTTGGAAACAAAACCTATCAACTATATCCAGAAGATGTTCAGTGGCAGTTTAACCACATAATTGTAGATAGCATTGCTCAGCTCTTGGCTTTTATGTCTTCGTAACTAGGTTTTGAGTTCAATTGTATCAGATTCTCTTTTGGTTTTTCCATTCTTCTAAACATGATATTCCCTGTTGTGTTTTAATGTTTTTTAATCTCTTGTTGATTATTCCTGGGATTTCAGCCAAATCAGCTCTTGAAATTAAAACATGCCTTATAATTTCCAGCAATGTAACTATGGTAACACAAAGCAGTTTCTCTCTATATCAGCAAAGCTGTTTTAAAAATGAAATAAGAACAGTTATTCAAACCACTTGACATGTCTAATAGATCATCTTTATAGTTTGTGGAAAACATTGCTTGATTTGTAAAATCATTGTCTAGATATTGTATTTAACATATTGTTTTATGTAATATTGGGCCAGGACATGTAAAGCAAAATAAACCAATGCACTGGGGAAAAAAATATAAAAGAAAAAAGATATATAACAAATCTATAATTCCTATGGACTGATTACTCCCACCTCTGACTTCTTACTACTTACAAAAAATAAAACTTATTGTTTAAGAAGGAGCATGGAAGGGCATATTAGGAATGTCAAATTACAGAGATGGGCAAATAAACTGGTGAAATGAAGGGAAAGTGTATGTCATGAAGAGTTAATCAAATTTGGGTTTGTCGTTTTTGAGGGGAAATGAAAACCCAATACAAATACATTATACAGTATGTATTACAGTATCTTCTCTCATAGGGGTGAACAAAAAACTAGAGGCCACCCCTTTAGCTGAGGGCAGTAATCTTTTATGGGCACGTGTTGTTTTACACTACATTAGTGTAACCTTAAAATGAATGGTCCCGGAAAAACTTGTTTCATTTTAAAACAAAGGATAGAATTTCCAACACTGACAGACATAATTATGCCAATTAAGAAACACAGACCACCAAGGGGAAGGAAAATGAGAATATACTACAAAATAAAACAACAACGATTAGCTTTACCCAACAGGAAACAGGAATCCATTTTTTTTCATATATTCCATTATCCTCCAGCAGGAATTTCTAATATGCAAAATGTTCATTGAGCATCACAACAATCCTTCCTGGCAGCGGGAATTCCTTATCACCATCTGTGCACTGGAACATTCCAATCAGTAACTTTGTAATCAAATGAAGAGAAAATCGTCCTCAAGGTTCCTTTTTCTTTTATGAGCGGCACAGAATAATGAAATAATTCTACATTACTGACCCTTTCTTTGAGTAACAATAACATTCCCAAGGTAATACTTGAATCTGTACATTTACATGTACATTATACATACACGCATAATATTTAGATTATATAGAAATGCACAAATGAGTCGCACCCAATCTGTATAATATCAAAGTGGATATGTACTTTTTGGCTAATAACATTTCGGAAATCTTGTTCCCTTTTTCAAATTTGCAAGCAGGTGATTGAAACATGTGTAGCACTTCCTTTTAAAGGGATAACCCCTCACATCACAGAAATTGTTTTACATATAATTTCAATTTGCACCATCTAATGTTAGAAAATTAATTAACCACTTTTCAAATAATATGAGGCAGACAGATTATATCAAGAACTACATAGGGTGCCAGGGATCCTAATCACCTAATCCACCACGTCTCTCTCTGTTTCAGTCTGTCACCCTGCAAATTATTGGGAATACTCTCTAAGACCATGTATCGTAACTCCTCTGCTTTATGGTTGTTTTCTAAGCAGTGTTTCGGCACTGGTAAATGTGTTTGTTTAAGATTAACTGATGACTCATGTTGGCCATTTCTTGATTTAACTTTCTGTGTCGTTTTCCCTATGTAACTTTTGTTGCAAGGGAACAATATAACATAAATAGCAAATTTTGTGTCACAAGTAAAACTAGAAAGGGAAAGTTTAAGTATAAACTTTGAATTTGGCTTGAAAGACTGCATTTTGGAAGGGAATATGTGTGTTTGTGCTGCAGATTTTAAAACTCAATAATGTCAATGATGAGGACATTGTTGTTTTTTACTTACCCTTTAAATATGTCACATGCATTAAAGGTAGGTCAGTTGGTGTGTGTGTATTCATATCAGGTTGGGGGATAAAATACTAACTTTTTTGATGATTGGTCAAAATGAGTTTTTTTTACTTTAGTTACCCTTTACGTATGGCTGCCATAGTAATGGATAAGTAGATCAGTAGGTGTGTGTACCTGTGTTGGGTTGAGAGTTAAAAAAAAAACTTTTTTGATGATTGCTCAAAATTAGTTTTTTTTTACTTTATTTACCCTTTAAGTATGGCTGCAACAGTAATGGAGGGGTAGGTCAGTAGCTGTGTATACCTGTATCACGTTGGGGGTTAAAAAAACAACGTTTTTTGATGATTGATCAAAATTTGCTTTTTTGACTTTAGTTACCCTTTAATGTATGGCTGCCACAGTAATGGATAAGTAGATCAGTAGGTGCGTGTACCCGTGTCGGGTTGAGAGTTAAAAAAAAACCTTTTTGATGATTGGTCAATATTATTTTTTTGACTTTAGTAACCCTTTAGGTATTGCTGCAACAGTAATGGAGGGGTAGGTCAGTAGCTGTGTATACCTGTATCACGTTGGGGGTTAAAAAAACAAAGTTTTTTAATGATTGATCAAAATTTGCTTTTTTGACTTTAGTTACCCTTTAAAGTATGGCTGCCACAGTAATGGATAAGTAGATCAGTAGGTGTGTGTACCCGTGTCGGGTTAAAAAAAAAACTTTTTTGATGATTGGTCAAAATTAGTTTTTTTTTACTTTAGTTACCCTTTAAGTATGGCTGCAACAGTAATGGAGGGGTAGGTCAGCAGCTGTGTATACCTGTATCACGTTGGGGGTTAAAAAAATAAAGTTTTTTGATGATTGATCAAAATTTGCTTTTTTGACTTTAGTTACCCTTTAAAGTATGGCTGCCACAGTAATGGATAAGTAGATCAGTAGGTGTGTGTATCCGTGTCAGGTTGAGAGTTAAAAAAAAAAAACTTTTTTGATGATTGGTCAAAATTAGTTTTTTTGACTTTAGTTACCCTTTAGGTATTTCTGCAACAGTAATGGAGGGGTAGGTCAGTAGCTGTGTATACCTGTATCACGTTGGGGGTTAAAAAAACAAAGTTTTTTAAATATTGATCAAAATTTCCTTTTTTGACTTTAGTTACCCTTTAAGTATGGCTGCCACAGTAATGGATAAGTAGATCAGTAGGTATGTGTACCCGTGTCGGGTTGAGAGTTTAAAAAAAAACTTTTTTGATGATTGTTCAAAATTAGTTTTTTTGACTTTAGTTACCCTTTAAGTATGTCTGCAACAGTAATGGAGGGGTAGGTCAGTAGCTGTGTATACCTGTATCACGTTGGGGTTTAAAAAATAACGTTTTTTGATTATTGATCAAAATTTGCTTTTTTGACTTTAGTTACCCTTTAAAGTATGGCTTCCACAGTAATGGATAAGTAGATCAGTAGGTGTGTGTACCTGGGTCTGGTTGAGGGGTATGTCTTTTTTGTGTTTACAACCATAAAACTATTTTTTATTGAGGATAAATCTAAATTCGTTTTTTTACTTTAGTTACCCTTTAAGTATGGCTGCCAGCCTGCCACTGTAATGGATAAAAAAAACTTTGATCAGTAGGTGTGTGTACCTGGGTCTGGTTGAGGGGGTATGTCTTTTTTGTGTTTACAACCATAAAACTATCTTTTATTGAGGATAAATCTAAATTTGTTTTTTTTTACTTTAGTTACCCTTTAAATATGGCTGCCACCGTAATAGATAAGTAGATCAGTAGGCGTGTGTATCTGGGTCTGGTTGAGGGGATATGTCTTTTTTGTGTTTACAACCATAAAACTATCTTTTATTGAGGATAAATCTAAATTTGTTTTTTTGACTTTAGTTACCCTTTAAATATGGTTGCCACAATAATGGATAAGTAGATCAGTAGGTGTGTGTACCTGGGTCTGGTTAAGGGGGTATGTCTTTTTTGTGTTTATAACCATAAAACTATCTTTTATTGAGGATAAATCTAAATTAGTCTTTTTTTTACTTTAGTTACCCTTTAAATAAGGCTTCCATGGGAATGGATAAGTAGATCAGTAGGTGTGTGTACCTGGGTCTGGTTGAGGGGGTATGTCTTTTTTGTGTTTATAACCATAAAACTATCTTTTATTGAGGATAAATCTAAATTAGTTTTTTTTTTGCTTTAGTTACCTTTAAATATGGCTTCCATGGGAATGGAAAGGTAGGTCAGTAGGTGGGTGCACCTTGGTCTGTGTGGTTGGTTGGGGTATCACTATTTGTATTTATGACCATGAAAAAAACTGTTTTGAAATATCCACATTTGAGGATTGTTACCATTATAGTCTATGGGAAAAAATGTCCGGAAATTCGCCGATAACGCCGTAACGCTTCTGCGGATTCCTTAGCTAGAAGATAGCACACTTCTCCTATATGCCCCGCACGTCTGTACCGAATTTCATGTCTCTAGCTCAAAAACTCTGGGAGGAGATACGGTCCAAAAAAGCGGAAGAATAAAACGGACGAAGAAGAAGAAGAAGAAGAAGAAGAAATAGAAATAACAGTAATTTGGCTTTTTCAAGCCAAATTGATAACCAGCCAGTTCTATTTTTTCACCTGTGTCTGGATGTACAAATGTGGGACCCACAATGTAATCAGTTATGGCAGGGCAACATCTCTTGTTGTCTGCTTCCGAATCCTAACCAAGCATTCCCTTCTGTAAATCACACTGGTCTAAATTTTGATGTGGTTAACATGGTGCCTATTGTTTTGCTCTTCTTATGGGCAATCATGGGGGGAACTTGAAATTCCTCTACATCAGGATATGCCTGTTCCAAAATATGTCAGTGACGTCTAAGTATATTGGAGATTCTTCCCCTACATTCATATTAAACTGAGTGATGCAAGTGAGACGTGGTGTATGTTTCATTTTTACCTGGTTACTGGAATTATACAATCCTGACCTCTCTTGAGCTTCATATATAATATATAAAAAAATGTATGTGATGTGATGTCACTTCTCCTATAAGAGGGGTTATCCCTTTAAAATGAAGTGCTACACATGTTTCAATCACCTGCTTGCAAATTTGAAAAAGGGAACAAGATTTACTGGAACGTTATTTGCCATTTTGTAAGCATGCAATAAAAAAATATATATCCACTTTGATATTAGACAGATTGGGTGTGACTCATTTGTGTATTTCTATGTAATGGAGGGACCATGGAATCCCTTACACACCACCATAAGCCTTTGCTAGATTAAAAGGGTTAAATGAACAACTGGTCTTACCCTGCTTTTTATAGCCCCCTATATGCCCGCTATGGTCTCCTATATGGTCCCCTGTATGCTCTCTATAGGGTTCTTAAAACCTCCAACATACTTTTTATATGCACTTTATGATCACTTATAGCCTCTTTTAGATTATTAATATATTACATTATCCTATCTAAAATAAAAGAAAGGGGTCATGTGCCCAATAGGAATGGTTTGTATTACATGTATCCACATAGATTGGAGAAGTTAGTATTAACTACAGTTTCTTCTTTTGTTGTAACATGTCAGTAATATTATAGTAACGTGGGATTAGCAACGATCTAGCAAAGTGGAAAGGTGGCAATAACTGTTTTAAGAATGTTTCTTATATGTATCTTTGGTTTTAATTTGTGCTACGCTACTGGGCTCACTCATTGATACGTTGACTATACTTGGTTTTAGATCTATTCCTATCATTTTATGTTTCTGCACTTAGCACTTTAAATTATAAATATATATGCCATGTTTCTCTAGATATATTTTTTATAACATTGCGGACTGTTAGATGGCTTTTAAAAATGTCCTTTATCCCATATACACTTGTTATATGTAAATACCGGGATAGAGTATTTCAGTTGTTATATGCCTTGTATTCATGTATCCAAATGCCCTGTTACCATGTATGAGCACAAAGGAGGAGCTGGGTTTATCTGAAATGTTAAATATCACCTTGTATTGCTGTCCTGAGGGCGGCTGCTGTGTTAGCTGGAATGCGTTGTGAAATAAATTGTTTGATCTGTTGTAAAAGTCCCACGAGTGCTCCACCTTTTGTTCTTTTATATATATATATATAGTGAAAAGTACACGCTTCAAGCTGGGTTTAGTGCCCAGGTGCCACCAGTGCCACCAGTGTTGATCAATATGTATAATTGGAAAAAAGAAATGGGTACACTCTAGGGTCTTGTGTCCAAATGATCATTTATATAGGGGCTTTATTCAAAATTACTTTCAGTTGCGATGCATTACACAAATAACTCAGCAACACACACAATTATGAATTAATCCAGTTCAAGTTAAACATGCATGCAAGCAATGAAGGATTATCACCTGCATCTATATATTATTCACCCCAATAATTTGATCCATATATCATTCGAAGTCTGAGTAGATTAAAATTAAAGTGATCTAATAAACACATAGCAAAAGGCCCCATACAATGTAGGGATACATTAAATACACTACAAACACTGGTTAAAGGGAAAAAAACCTCCATGTATCTATTTGAAGCACGCACACACTTGTCATCCAAACATATCAATATGTTATACAGTATATACGGTATATCTCACTCTATAATACCCCTCACCCTTATTACAATTAGAGATGGCCGAACTTCCGAAGGTTCGGTTCGTTTTCGAACTTTTGAACTATATGGAAAGTTGGAAAGTTCGGAAATGGACCCATTAAAGTCAATGGGAGTCAAATAGTTCGAAAAGTTCGAATGAAATACAATTATAATATCAATGGTAACTTAATGTAAATAGCTGTAGGACCTGGGAAATGGTCTGGGAAACACGTTCGAATATCCAGGACTTTCGAAAACTCGATTTTACTTGAGCTTCTTTCGAGCTCTCGTGTTCGAACATTCGATAATTATCCCTTAAACGATTTGAAGGTTCGAAGGTTACAGAACATTTTGAGGTTTACCAAACTATTCAAGGGCTATCGAACTCTCCATCGACTGCATCATGGAATGTACCTTCATATATATCACTGGCATATTCGTTAATTTGATATTTACCCGCGTATTGGTATAATAGACATTTTACTCGCATATTCCTTAATTTGATATTTACACGCGTATTGGTATAATAGACATTTTACTCGCATATTCCTTAATTTGATATTTACTCCTGTATTGGTATAATAGACATTTTACTCTCATATTCGTTAATTCGATATTTACTCGTGTTTTGGTATAATAGACATTTTACTCTCATATTCGTTAATTCGATATTTACTCCTGTATTGGTATAATAGACATTTTACTCTCATATTCGTTAATTCGATATTTACTCCTGTATTGGTATAATAGACATTTTACTCACATATTTGTTAATTCGATATTTACTCCTGTATTGGTATATAGACATTTTACTCGCATATTCGTTAATTCGATACTTACTCCTGTATTGGTATATAGACATTTTACTCACATATTCGTTAATTCGATATTTACTCCTGTATTGGTATATAGACATTTTACTCGCATATTCGTTAATTCGATACTTACTCCTGTATTGGTATATAGACATTTTACTCACATATTCGTTAATTCGATACTTACTCCTGTATTGGTATATAGACATTTTACTCACATATTCGTTAATTCGATATTTACTTGCATATTCGTTAATTTGATATTTACTCGCATATTGGTATATAGACATTTTACTCACATATTTGTTAATTCGATATTTAATCGCATATTGGTATAATATACATTTTACTCGCATATTAGTTAATTTGATATTTACTCGCGTATTGGTATATAGACATTTTACTTGCATATTTGTTAATTCGATATTTACCTGCGTATTGGTATATGGACATTTTACTCGCATATACATGTGCCTCGAACGTTCGAATATTAGACAATTATCGAAAGTACAAAAAATATCGAAAGTCCAAGAAATCCGGGTCTGGGATAGTTCAAGAAGCCCGAGTCCGTTCGAACTCTAATAGTTCGGCTCGAGTTCTAGTCCATCTCTAATTACAATACAAAATGCTAAGTCTTACTGGGCATCCCCAGTGACCGAGCTGTAACACAGGCCATTTAACACAGGTACCCGTGAGCCAAATGTAGACAGTTTAGCAACTGTTTCTATCGCTCAATATCGCAACATTCAAGGCAGAGCTTATCACTCACAAAAATCATTAATATAGCATCCTCGGGACTTCTTACAGACCCGTTCCACAGTATACAGAACAGTTCAAATGGAACTTAAATCCGTGGTTCTTCAGCTAAACCATTTCACTCACGTAAACATTTATAAGGGGATCCCTGGCTCACGGGTACCTTTGTTTAATGGCCCATGTTTCAGTGAGGTATGTGTTTAATTGGTTCTGTGTCAATAAACACATTGTAGTTTTTGGATGACAAGTGTTACTTGGAGAGTTCCTTCCATTTAAACAGTGTTTGGATGATATTGCCCTGATCAATCATGTGACCCATTAAGTGTTATGGTTGTCTTCTAAATTACCATTGTACCATTACCACTGACTGAGGCAAAATAGCCAACTCATACATTTACTGCAATCTACTTTACAGAATCAATTAATACTGCACCTACATTTGAATATAAATAATAACTTTACATGTGTAATTGATTTGTTGAGGGTTTTTTTTGGGGGGGGGGGTTTAGGAGGTCACAGGTGAAATCATGTTCTCCAATAATTGCCTTTAAAGGGCATGTTCATTTTCAAAACCCCCCAAAATGGTCACTTGTCATTTATTTGCCCGTACCCCAACGGCTTTTTTTAGCACCTAATTACATGCATTTCTAACCAGATATTTAATGATAATTATTGCCCTTGTATTCTCCCTTTCTGGCAAAGTTTTCCATCTCCTCCCTCTGCTCAATGAGCTTTTAGGATTTAGCATGTGCAGAGGAGGCAGCAGGGGAAAGAACAGTCAGTCATTGGCTGTGTTGTCAGCATTCACAGCCTTAATTGACTGACAGCATAGGGGCAATACTTATTATTGTAAGACATCTAATAATGTACTGAATACATTGTTTGGAATTGTGGGCTGCTGCAAAGTCACCAAATGTTCCAAAATATCTGTAGCCTTGTAATTGCTTTTTTCCTTTTTTAAATAGTAAGATATTAAGGCCTTATAATATTTATATATCGATAGAATATCAAAAAGAGAAATGTGTTGGTTACTAAACCAACACAGTGATGAAACCAAAACCCCACTGGATCTCACGGTCCACAAATAAAAAAGAAAGTTCACTTGAAAATAGATCCTTATGTGTTCTGAATAGGAATAGGATAGCTACCCTCCACAACTTCCAATTCCTCTTAACTAACAACTTCATCTCTGCCAGGGACGCTAGCAAGGTGTTTGGATTTGCAAACAGAACTGGAACTTCTTCTACTCTTAGCAGTGGGGAGACATGAGGAGAATTGATCAACTGTGTGGAACACCAGCAAACGGTACCTAGAGTCAGCACGGAAATCCATAGAGGCCAGTGCTACCAAGAGTGGAAGTGTGAGGAGGCAGGGATTCTTTAGAGTGTCCGGTGAGGGAGATCATGAGACCATTTAGTACCCAGAGCGGGAGAGGGAGTTTGGAAGTTGATGGGGTAATCCTTTGTCTGTAGCTGTGAGGTAAATAATCCGGGTCCTATTCAGCACACATTAGGATCTCAATAAAGCTATTTTCAAGTTAACTTTCTTTTTTATTTGTGGACTGTGAGACCCAGTGGGGTTTTCGTTACATCACTGTATTGGTACAATAAACTTTTATTTCGTTTTCAAATCTATCTAGCCATAGAAAAGTTTCAGAGCACTCACAGGACTTTTGCAGAAAGTGTAACTTTATTTCATGTGCAACAAACAGATAGCGACAGGAGATGGACCGAACCTGAACCTGAACCCGAGTTCGACTCAAACTCTTCTGAATTTCCCAAAATACAAACTAGTTTTTTTTTTTTTTGATATCGCAGACTTATAATTATCGAATTACTAAATCGGTAACCCTTAAATGTATCCTTCGATTTTGGTAACCCGCAAATGTATCCTTCTATTTCGGTAATAGAGATGGGATCCGGGTCCAACTCGGACCCGGATCCGCCAGGGAACCCCTCTGCTCCAAAATCCGAATGATCTGTCCGAATCCGGATGGATCATCCAGATTTCGGGACTTCGGAGCCTGTAATCCTCGGAAGTACAATCGGAAACTCGAAAGTAGCCTCAGATCATAATTTCGAGGTTTGTTGAATACTCAATGCTATTTCGATAATCCTCGAAAATAGCCTCGAACATAATAATAGTTGAAAATTTGTTCCGGGAATCTGAAAAGGGAACAAAACTGGTTAATTTCGGCCATCTCTATTCGGTAACCCGTGAATGTTTCCTATGATTTTGGAACCCTCCAATGTAATGTTTGATTCGGTAACCCTAAAATATAACATTCGGCTTCGGTAACCCTTGAATGTAGACTTTGATTGTGGTAACCCTTGAATGTATCATTTGATTACCCTCCAATTGGGCATAACCCTCAAATGTAGCATGCAGAAACTCAGCAATTGCCTGATCATGGGGAAAGTTAGGGTTTAAACAAGTTTTGGTGATGGTGACATGTTCCCCAGACCATTTCCCAGGTCCCACAGCCATTTACAGTAAGTTCCCATTGGTACTTTGATAGTATTTAATCCAAACTTTTCAAACTATTTTTCCCCTTTGACTTTAATGGGTTTGTTTTCAAACTTCCCAACTTCCCAACTTCTACTGAAATTCGGAAGTTAGAAAACGAAAGGAAGTTTAGGAAGTATTTGATGGCTTGAAAAAGGTCTAAAACAGAGATTGAAAGTTACATTTTCTGCCTGTGAGTGCTCTAAAACCTTTCTACGGTTGGATACTTTACGAATCAAAAGTAGCACCCAGGCTGTCTGTCTGTCTGTCTCTGTCTATTTACAACCTCAGATGGATATATCTTGCTTGTAAAATGGCTGCTGCATAACAAGGTTAGTAAACATGGCATTATGTGTACATTATTTCTCTAAAGATGTCCCCCCTTTTTTAGCTGACAATGCCCCTTTAAAAGGACTACAGTATTTGTATCTCATCTAAAATATATTTAATATCCTTCAATCACCTTTGTTTTGATTTCTTCCTATTCCCCCCTGTTCTTACGATCATTGATCGCCTTCACTGTGATTATTTTGTTAGCTTCCCAGTCCCTGTGCCATATACAAAAGAGTATTACACTACATCTATATACTACAATTCCACTGGGACTGAAATTGCAATGTGACTTTTAAATTGAAATGTGTAGCTTGTGACACGCGTAATACTTTCAGATGTCTAGATTTTTTATCCAGCAAGGGAAACTTAAGATGTGGCCCTGGCTGTTCAAGCAGATCTTTAATAAGCCTGTTAAAACCAAAGACATTTGTGATAAGACTGGATTTTCCTTTATGCACATCAAACCCCCACCTTGTAAGGATTTAAAATAGAAAACCAGGGATCCCAGTATTTCTGCTACAGGCATTTATTTTTCAAGAAAAAGAAAGATTTCTAGTTCTATTGGGAATGTATTTGATGCTTCATACAAGATTTCTCCCACACAGAATGACATCAATATACATTTCCCTCTACTGCACCCTTATCACACATGGGCTGTTGGCACTGGGAGACATTTTCATTTAACTGGAACAATGGGATTGAATTGAGTGGGTTTGATTGGCACCAAAATGTTAAACTTTTTAGACAATACATTTTTAAAAGAACTACACAGTAGTGCCCATCTAATAATTCAATTGGGAATTACTAGATTATTTCCCCCCTGTCCCCACCTTTTTTGGTTGAGGTTAATTATAAGCAGAGTGCTTGGAAAGGTTGCTGGATTTTTATGCAGAGTGAGGTCTCTGCAATCTTGGAACGCAAGTGAATCAATTAACACTTGCCTGATTTTAATTAGGGTGTATTAATTAGGGTGTATTAATAAAATAGGGACATCAAAGTCAAATTCATTTTTTATCAACCTACTTTAAAAGACCAATTTATAATTTTTTAAATTATAATTTTAATGTGCAAGGGCTAATGATCTGCAATTTTATGACCGAAATAATGCAGTTATGATCATAATCGAGAGTGTACAATTATGCTGAGTGGTCATTATTATACAGCCCCGGCTGTTAGTGAATTTGACCCTATGTACCTTTTGGTATGTGGAACTGTACTTGGGCTAATGTACTTACCATTCTGATCCCACAAACTCTGATGTATAAGGCTGATCCTTGTAAATGATATACCTTGCAGTAAATGTTCCATGATGGGATTCTTGTTAAATGGAATAATTTGTCTAACATACACATTATCAGAAGGCAGACACAAGTTACCAGCAGAAGAAATTAAAATAAATAAATAAACAAATGGTATGACTAGTAGGAAACCGCTAGACAAACATCAAAGGAGCAATATCATCCCTCAGGCAGATCCATTGGGAAGACAAGCCATTAAAGCAGTTATAAAGACAGGACAGGGATCGCTCTAATTAGAACTTTAAAAATGTCCCTTGGCATGTCATTAAAATGCAGTTATGAATGTAAAATTTCAAACTTGCTGATAACCCAAGTGACCAGTTCCCATGGGATGTACAGCAA
Source organism: Hymenochirus boettgeri (assembly GCA_019447015.1). NCBI lineage: Eukaryota > Metazoa > Chordata > Amphibia > Anura > Pipidae > Hymenochirus > Hymenochirus boettgeri. Next base: position 179,564,669 of record CM033475.1, on the reverse strand, counting down.
TTGATAAGGCACGCGACAGAGATAGGTACTGCTTTTATTGATTCATTTCTGACAATCAATAAACTCACTCTGTCTAATTATTTTATTTGTATTCATGTTCAGCATTGAAATGTTTCATTTCCATTTTTAGCTTTTTGCGCTAGTCTGGATCATTTTGAAGAAGCACATATGAGAAACATGCTGAGGACAAATTATTTTATAAGATGAATTATGAAGCTTTTTTCTGAAGTTATATGTATAAATACAGGTTTTAAGTTTCATTATCAATCTTTATATCATCATACACTTGAAGGGAGTACTGCACGTTATCTTCAATTTTCTATGACTTTGCATGGGGCAGTCTGTAACATTTAATGTGAGACCACCACTTAACTAAAAATGAATCATATGTAGATTACCCCCCAAAATACCAAAACTGTGATAGTTACAGGATAATGTTCTTACGTGTAAGACCAGGTAGACAGCCCAAAGTTCTGACCCTTTTCTCTATCTTTTCCCTTTTTTTCAGGTTGCAGCAGAGCAGCACACAGCAATACAGATTCATTGCCACTTTAAATCTCAAAACTTTAAATCTGCTTTCTCCCCTTTCTCTGACCATTCTTTCCCTTCTTTTCAGCTGTATAAGTTTCCCTTATGCAAGCAGAACGGGACACAGCTAGGCAGTAAAGAACTACATAGAAAATTGATTTAGCATTTTGACTATGAAAAGGAATAAGTTAGAGGAGTCATCTATTATCTATACATTGATATTTATTTCTGTCGCTTTTTAGCAATACAGCATCTTCAATGATTGTTCATTTACAATCGCTAATAAAAAAATGAACAATAGTGATCGTAAATCAATGACCACAATCGTAGATTTTTTTTACTGCCGCATGGTATTCTAGGAACAAATGTTTGTACATTAACGATTGTTTTTCGGAAATACTCAATTGTGGTACATTTACGGGTGTGGTGATTGTGGTCATACAATAATGAAAACCCGCAGTATTGCAAACTTGTGATAATGTGGGTTTATAAATATGGGCCTGTCTTCTTAAAAAAATACACATGTTTCTTCAGGTTCTCTTCATAAGCAGTTCACTGTGACAAATAATACATTACAATGGCAAGGGCAAATCCTTTTTTTTAAATGTGGAAAGTAATTTTAATGAGTTAAAACCTGCTCCTTTTGTTTTAATTAAAGGAAAACATTACTCAAAATCGAAACCTGTACCCTAATCCTACAAATCCAGGTGAGATAAGAATAGGCACTCTTAACTCTTGATTTGCTGCCATTAGTAAGATCCTTATTTAGTCTATAGTCCAGCCCCCTGCCTTACTGGTGCATGTACAGAGCCCAAGGTTTCCTAGAGGAAGTGTGCATGTGAGTGTAAACTTGAAATATTATAACAAAGAATGGCAGCAAATCAGCAGATAAGTGTACTTGTTGTGATATACGCTCAAGTTATGGGAATAAGATATATTTTTTAGTATTTAAATATAGCTATCCTAAAGAAGAGCTCAAGTGGGCACCATGATTCCCCCCTTTGAAATGCTTAATTCTGTCTTCTATGATCTTGCATTATAACTTCCCTCAGTGTCCTATAAATGCAGCACCAAGCCGTGGTAACAACCACTCAAGCTGTGATGTCACTAAGGTTTATGGTTATCCCCAAATAAGAAGACATGCAGCCTCTCAGCTTCTTAACTGTGTATACATACATACAGTTTGTTCTGTGACATCATGGCTTGATGGAGGGGTCAGTAATTCTTATAAAGTGTGAGAAAAAAAACTGAAAACAATTTTCAGATTATTGTGCACCTGTGTGGAGCATACTGTAATATGCTTCTTCTTTAAAAACGAATATTAGTATTGTGCGAATACAGTGTTTCTTTTTTTTTAAAGCAAGATTATCTAATCCTATGGGCTTTTTATTTTTTTTCACGTTAAATGAGCAAAACATGAGGTACTAAAAAGGACTATCAAGTGCTTCTTTGAATGTGGCCATCATATACACTACTGTAGGTTGGGTTACCTCTCAATAGTTGATAAATATGTTCTTATATTTCATGGACAATTTAACAGAGATCTGCAACCCTTCCTGGTACCAAAGCTGAAAAAATGTGTATGACATTGTCAAGTGAAAGAGCGCAAAAGCAACAAGGAAAGTCGGTTTTTTGAACAACCTTACAGTGGGATTTGACATTTGGCTTCTTATTTGATTGAAAAATTCATCCACCCTAGGCAAAGGTTAATCATACATTTCAGTCGCAAAGTATGTGTGTTAGGAGAATAAAATGCTGTTTATTCCAAAAATCAAAAATCAAAAAACCACTTGCTGCTTCCTTTTGATGGTCAGAATATGCAGGACATGTTTCTGGTGGTGTAGGAAAGAGTACATGTAACATTTTCTTGTTTTCTTCCATAATCGAGCCTTTAGAGGTATAGTTGGACTAAATAAGTGAAGTCAATGTTAACAGAATCCTATAAACCAAACATAGACTCAATATATAATATATATAATTATACACCTTCTAATGTTGACAGAGAATAACATATTGGTGTAAAAAGATTGATGGCTCAAAATAAACTCCCTGGTCCATGTCTGTTGAATTCAGTTAGATCAACTGCACTTGAAGACATTTCGCTATTCATCCGACCGCTTTCTCAATGCAGAATGACTTGTACAAGAATCTGTTGGCAATAAATACCCTGGAATATCCCAATCAGCATATAGTGTTAGAGACCTCCTAAATACAAGGTGTTGATTGCAAGAGCTTAAGGGGGAAAGCAAGACAGGAGAAAGAACATGGCAATCCTATATATAGCAGGGGTCTGCGAGAAATTAGGAAGGATTTTCAGTAAACACTGTATCCCTGTCTGCATTAAACCAAACAACACACTAAGACAGCAACTGGTGCATCCAAAAGACCTAATAGCGAAATACAAGAAGTGCAATATCACATATGCAGTGCATTGCACCAACGTATGGAACAAAAGAGGACTTAGCTGTGTACCTTCATCTCAAGGAAAAAGGACATACGTTTGAAGATTGTAATGTCAGCATCTTGGCAATTAAACAGGATAGGTTCAAAAGAGATGTCAAAGAGGCCCTTTTTTGCCAAAATAAACCAAGCCCGAATAGAGGTGGGGGGATTGACACCAATTGTCTGCCATGTACAATGCTGTTTTGACGCTTTACCCTGGGTAGTTTGGATAACACTTCTTAGCTACAATGCATCCACACCTTACCCAGGGAATGGTAAAGGAGTTTAGTCTAAAAATAGTCTAATGATTATGATACACGTGGAGCAGTAAAAACAACTAATCAGTAATGACCTGTACCGATATATTTGTCAAAAGTCCTGCTTAACCTCTTTGGTCTGCTTTGACTCAAACATCTTTAATATATGAGATAAGTATAATGGCTTGGGCAACCTTTTGCACCTTTTGTTGGATCAAAAATAAAACACTATTACCTACCAGAATAGCACTGTAGATCAATGAATGCTCTACATAAATTAGTTTTAATAAATTAAATAATTGAGTAGTCATATCTTTAAAAGAACAAAAAGTATTCAAATACATTTAAAGGTTCCCACTCATCCAAACCATGGTATATCTCATTCCTAATGATGGCCAGCAATGCTATCATGAGCAATGATGACAACTAACACTAGGACTGTGTTGACAATACTGATTAAAAATGTTTGTTATAAGAAATGGTCCTAATGTGAAGTACATAACAAAAGGCACAGATCCTGTCCTGTACTGTCACAAAGACATGTGAACTGTAAAACTTTCCAGAATCAAATGTCAATGTTGAAAACACTTTTGCTAACATTATAACTAAAGCAAAAAAAGGATAGGTCATATATCTTGTGTCGGTCCCCGGAGCTCTGTACCTTGCCTCCGGTCCCGCCCCCATGGCTCCTCTCGTGGCTCTTCTGGGTCTTTATGCGCATGCAAGAAAAGGTCTTATTAGTCCCGAACTTCATTCGAGCGCTCGACAGTAAATTGAAATCCTGGAATGCCTATCAGGTTTCCTGCCTTTTCTGTTGGCTGTGATTGGTTCCTGGTCCCCTTATTTGTTCTCCCTTCAGTTACTTGTTGCCCATTGTAGCCTGTAGTTTTGCCCTTGCTCTTGGTGTGATATTGTCTTGCTTTTAGGATTAACGATTCCTGCCTGTCTACCGTGACCTGACATTTATTACATTTTGTCTCAACTCTTCTGTATCTCACCTTGCTAATTGATTTTCTGTATATTGACCCTGACTCTCTCAACTCTTCTGTATCTCACCTTGCTAATTGATTTTCAGTGTATTGACCCTGACTTTGACTCTGGTTTACGATTTGGTACCACGCTACTGTCCAGCTCTGAGTTGGTTGTGCCTTGTCTGCCTGTTGTGCTCCTGTTTTCCTCAAGTTTTCTCGCCCTCAGCTCTGATACCCCACGCTCTAAGTCCAGGGGGCAACAGATCCCAGTGAGGCGCCACAAGCCTGCCAGCAAGCAGGTGCTTGTCTATTGGTTAAGCGAGCCGGATTACAACAGGGTATCTGGGCTGATAGAATACTTGGGGATGTGGAGCGTTTATCTAGTATTTGTATAAATTAGATTGTGCCATGAATGCATTTAAAGAATTAGTCAGTACTGCTTAACCAGAGGAAGAGAGAGAAGTGTATCTTTTAAAAGCTTGCCTGTAAAAATGAACTGTTAGTCCATAATAAAGATATTCATCTTTTTAGTATAAGAATTAGTTAAAGGGTATGTCCACCCAAAAATAAACTTTTTATATGTTCTTTATATAATAGCACCAACCTCAAATGCCATGTTCATTTTTCTCAAAATCATTTGCTTTGCCTGATATTTAATGAGATATATATCAGGCTGCACTTCCTTTCCACTTCCACTTTAGATGACCCCGAGCTGCAGCTTAGAAAAAAAAAAAAAATCTTGCCTGTGTTGTGTGTGTATCTCTCTCTCTCTATCTCTCTGGAGAGAGCTGGCTGCAGCTGTTGATCCTGGATTTCTCCAGTACACATAACTTTACAGCTGTGATTGGTTGAGAGGGAAAATCCAGGGATCCAGGGGTCAGACCATTACTGATGCAACTTCCTCTGTTCTCACTGCTGGATGCTAACAGACATGCTCAAGAACATGAAAAGAACAGAGACAAGGTAATGTAACCTGTCTCTGTTCATCGCTGTATTGGTCCATGCTGCAGGATTAAGCCAGCTACAAAGGTCTGTAACTTTTGAACCACTGGACCGATTTACATGCTGTAAAGTTTGTTTTGGAGCACTTATTAGGGCCAAATAAATATAAAAAGTTAGTTTTGGGGGTGGACATTCCCTTTAAGGGCATTGCAAACAAAACTAGGAAAGCCATGCAATTACTACATTTTGTTGTCATGATAATAAATATCTAATCTAAAAATTGGGAAAATGTAAGAACAATTAAAAAGTAATTTCAAAGGGATTACTAGCTCCATTTAATATGATTATTTAAAAATTTCCCATAGACTTTATAACAAGTCTACTCATTAATGTAATGCTGGCTCTATAAAATATCCAGTAAGAGAAATGGACAAACTTCCATGAATATGATAGTGTTTTAATGTGACATGTCAGACTGTGACATCCAAACACTATAATATTCACAGAACTGTGCACTCATATTAGATATTCTATAGGAATTAGGGCTATGCTGTTGCACATAGCCACGTGATTGCACCTTTTGAATTTATTTGGTGTTAACCTTTGAAACAATATGAATATTATGCCATCCAGCAGATTTAACTCACCATATCTTTGGTATTCGGTTAGATCAACTGGACTTGAATACCACAGCTATACCAAGACCTGGATGAATAAGAACCTTCACAAGCCTGCCAGACAATGTTCCAGTAACATTTCTTGGCCTGGGTCATTCATTGCTATTAACATTAGAACACGTTGATCCCATTGGCAGTTAAACTGAATAGTGTATGGAAAGCAATAGTCTTTCCACTGCCATGTCTTAAAGCTGACATTAAATTACCACATATTATGTATATTAAAATAGTCCAAGCAAAACAGAATAACACTAGCGAAAAATGAATTGAAACAATTCCCTCTCGCTGAACCCCAAGCCAGGAATAATGGAATTATTAAAGTAAAGTGCTGAAAATACCATAACTACTTGATTATTGTACTGCTTCCAGCCAGGATATCCAGGGCAATGGCTGTTAAACAAGAAGCTCGTTTGAGTGAAACCTCTATAAAAGAGAAAGATACATTTTGTCTCCTGGATAAAAAAAACCAAACAGAAATAGAGATTACAATAAACATCTTAAATTGCAGTGATATGTAAGTACTTTACTGATACAATGTGTTCCTTTATTATACTGTGCCACAATCTTACGTTCATATAATTGTAAAACCAAACAAGGGGTACTGGAAGAAATGAACCAAAACAAATCTTATGAAGAAATGGATTTCATAGCACAAACACGAAACCTTTGACCTCATCTTTTCTCTCCTTTACTTTATTACTTTATTATTGCAATGGAACATTAAAATTGTTTTGAAGACATTGTTATTTTTCTTTGATCATATCCAAATTAGACAGCAATTGTACAATCCTTTCTCTGTTGTTTAATTTGTATAATGTTAATACCAGTTTTATTTATTTTGTTTAAATGTTCAATAAAAATTATTCAATATAGATTTTTTGTAAATTTATGAATAATAAATTTAAATGATAATCCTTTTTGATTGAATGAAAATGATAATTTACAGTATTTGATCTGATACTGCATTAAAATGTCATGGGATGGGCAGGTCAAGCTAGGGAGAGGGTGTGGAAAATGCTTGGGCATGGGCCTTTCATGACCCATCTTATTCTTTGATCAAATTTGGAGTAATGGAGTGATTGTGCACTCATTGCAACCAATGGTCTCTGGGGGTTGCACCCCAATAAATCCACAGATACATCTTCAAAATTTTGCTCAAATTGTGTAGAAGTTTATTAAAAACAACTTACACATAACACCCTGTCCAGCCCGAGTGATCCAAAGTTACGTATCATCTGATTATTGGATTATACATTATGGCATAGCAAAATATCATTAGATCTCATTACATATTAAATATTATTAGAGATGGCCAAAACTAGTAAACCGAATGAGACCCAGTTTTGGACGGAAGGTTCGGGTTTTAGAACCAAGGGGTTCCGCGTTGGATCTGGGTTCTTATCTCTAATTATTATACATCATTCATTACGTTTGTCAAGTTACTGTAAATTACACTAAGTAAAGTGCTTAACCTTATAAGGACAAAATATCATTCAACATTATAATTGGCAAAATTACTTATAAGTTTGATATAACATTTAGCATAAACAAGAAAAGAGGAACTTGACCATTCCTAATGACAGTTAAGCTGATACATGATGAATATTCATTTTTCAGTGTATAGAACAGAGAAGATATTTCAATTATGCAGTTGAATTAAAAGAGGGTCACAGTAGATGTAGTTAAAGATCCTTATAACGTACATTTTGTCCAACTAATGCCAGCCTTTACAATTTGGACCATACAGGAGTTATGCTTTATGCAAGGAAAAGTTCAACTTAATCATAATACAAACATGATAAGAAGATTGGGTGGTGCTTATAAAACATTGTTTTCCAGGAATGATCCTTTAACAGTATAGATTTAGCTTTTATGACTGACAGCTGTAAATAAATGCAGCAGCCATAATATAAAGGGGAGCGGCAGTCAATGGCCATAAGGAACGTTATTTGAATATTACCAAGTATAGGAACTCTATGCCACGGGCTTTAATTTGCAATGCAGTTGTAAATTAACATGACGGCCATCAATTACCAATCGCTATCTATAATTTATCATTGTAATTATTTAGCGATAAACCTTTATAAATACTGTCCATCGTATTTAAACTTCATGGTTACTTACTAAGTCCGTATTTTATGTTAGGATGAGCACTATGCAGCAATAATTCTAAGCTATATATCTTTTGGGTTCCCCTGGTTTAAATATACCATCCAACATTACCTTCATTTTCTATGACAAATTTGGGATACAGTTGGTGTTTAACTTCCTGTAAGTTTAATCCAGAGTTCAGAAAAAGAAGGGGTGACACTTTCAGCTTTTCGGTAAATTAAAATATAGAGGTTTAGATTTTCATTCTGTAGTGAAACTGCAGGGCCACAGCCCCCCTGCAAGTTTCATGGCCAGGACCCTGAGACTGTCCCTTCGCTCCTTTGTGGCACCACAACCAGCTGTTTTTAAATAGTCCCCAGCCCCCTGCCGCAGGCCCTGCAGGTCCGGTAGTTATGCCACTGTTTTCGTTACACGGGGAATAATCTGACTTTTTTCAGAACAAAGAACCATATCTATAAAGGCGGGCTATCTCTTTTTAGCGATACCATGCCTTTAAAGATTGGTTTAACGATCATTAAACCGATTGTTTATTTCTGATCAGTTTAACAATCGTTAATTTATGATCGTAAATTACCGATAACGATCCTAAATCTATGATAATAAGGTCGTAGATTTATGATCCCCATAGAATATCATTGCGAAAGTTTACTACTGCATGGTATTTTACGACCGAACGTTTGTTAATTAATGAACGTTCGGTGTGACCGTGGCTGTACACTAGTGGCTGCTGTCGTACATTACCGATAACATGTGACATCGCTAAATTGCAATACCGCATTTTATAAACATGGCCCAAAGCATCAAACTGGGCAACTGAACAAAACAAAATAAAATGAATCTAGTGCTGCCAATCTAGTGCTGCATGGGCTGCATAATGCCAAAAGGCTAGAAAACCTTTAAATTACCTTTAATATTGTGTGGCATTAGTTATTTAATAGAATACTGCTAAAATTTTCAATTACTATTCTGCCTGTGCTACAGCTGCAGATCAACTCAAATCTACTGAGGTATTTTGACATTTTCCCTCTGTGATTTTTTTTAAAAAGGTATTAACACTCCAATGAGTAAAGAACGCAGGAAGTGCATGAAAAATGTATCACTGCATTATCCCCCTGGCTACTGTTGGTCATATAAATAAATAAATATAAAGCAGGTGAAATACACTAAATAAAATCTTTACCAAAAGGAGTTAATATGCAAATAGAGTGCATGGACTCTAGTTCTAATAAAATAAAACCCCAAAACAATAACTTATTAATATTATCTGAATTTGACTAAACAAGTATCCCTAGTATCTGTTGTATTCAATTAGATCAACTGGACTTGAAATGTAGTTCTTGAAGACGTTTCGTTAGTCATCCGACTGGCTTTCTCAATTCAGAATGACTTGTACAAGAATCTGTGGCAATTATGTACCCTGGAAAATCCCAATTAGCATATCACAGCTAGGTGTTAAGGGTGTGATTGGATAGTGGCTAAGAGGTGTTATTGGAACGCCCAGAGTAAGGTGTTAAAACAGCATTGTACATGGCAGACAGTTGGTGTCGAACCCCCCCACCTCTATTTAGGCTTGGTTTCTTTATTTTCACATAAATGGCCTCCTTAACACCTCTCTTGAACAGTCACGTTCCTTCGCCAGTATGTTAACATTACAATCTTCAAGGTATGTCCTTTATCCTTAAGATGCAGATACACGGCTGATTCCTGACCCGAGGAATTGGCTCTTCTGTGCTGGCCATACGTTGATGCAGTTGCTGTTTGGTCTCCCCCACATACACATCAGAGCATTCTTCACTCACTGCACTGCATATATGATGTCGCTTTTCTTGTGTTTTTGTATTGTGTCTTTCGGATGTACCAATTGCTGCCTCAGTGTGTTGTTCGGTTTAAAGCAGACAGGGATACAATGTTTTTTGAAAATTCTTCTTAATTTCTCGAGACCCCTGCTACATTGTGAGACCATGTTCTTCCTCCTGTCTTGCTTTTCCCCTTCACTGTGTATTTGTGTTCTTTTCTTTCCTTTACTTCTTTTGACAAAGCCCAGTCTGGATATCCACAAGTTTTAAGGGCTCTTCTGAGATGTTTTCATTTCTTTAGCCTTCGCCTCTGTGCTAGTGGGGGATGTTCTCGGCTCTGTGTTGCAGGGTTCTGATGACCCCCACTTGTGATCTAAAGGGTGGTGGGAGTCAAACATCAAATACTGATCTGTGTGTGTTGGTTTTCTGTAAACCTCTACTTCCAGTTTACCATTTTCCTTAACTTCTACCAAGCAGTCCAAGAAAGCCAGTTTGTTGTTTTGTACCTCTTCCCTTGTGAATTTAATGTTTTGGTCCACCGCATTAATGTGTTCTGTGAAAGCTTGTACTTCCTTCTGGTGGATTTTACCCAGGTGTCATCAACATATCTGAACCAGTGGCTGGGTGCTATGCCCTTAAAGGTATTAAGCGCCTGTGTTTCTACCTCCTCCATGTAAAGGTTGGCCACAATAGGTGAACTGGAGATCCCATAGCACATCCATGTTTTTGCTTATAGAACTTATCCCTGTATTTGAAATAGGTGGTATTCAGGCACAAGTCCAACAAGGAACACACCTGTTCTGGGTTGAGATCAGTTCTGCTGGTAAGAGTGCTGTCTTGGTAGCCTCAGACTACCATGATAAGGTGACCATGCTCCTGGCCGATAACAACACATATGAGGCTTTAACAAGGGATCCCACCAGCCGTTACAAGAAAAGAGTCATAGACTTACTACAACAGCTTTAAAAGGATAAAGCCATTGACCGAGCAATGTATCATCGCCTCTACCCTGGTGAGGCACATCCATGCATATATGGACTCCCAAAGATACTAGAAGGGGCCCCACTAAGACCTAGTCAGCAGCATCAACTCGGTAACATACAGGTGGCAAAATATCTAGCTAACATCTTAGGACCTTTGGTGGGAAGTTTAAGCATCACATCCAGAACTCTCAGGATTTCACCAACAGATTGAAGATATAGTCTCGGTGTAAGAAACTATGGTGTCCTATGATGTGACATCTCTCTTCCTTATACCCACCAGGAGGCTGTTGACATGGTGAGAAAACGGCTGGGCCAAGACACACTCTTACCAGCAGAACTGATCTCAACCCAGAACAGGTGTGTTCCTTGTTGGACTTGTGCCTGAATACCACCTATTTCAAATACAGGGATAAGTTCTATAAGCAAAACATGGATGTGCTATGGGATCTCCAGTTTCACCTTTGTGGCCAACCTTTACATGGAGGAGGTAGAAACACAGGCGCTTAATACCTTTAAGGGCATAGCACCCCGCCACTGGTTCAGATATGTTGATGACACCTGGGTTAAAATCCACCAGAAGGAAGTACAAGCTTTCACAGAACACATTAATGCGGTGGACCAAAACATTAAATTCACAAGGGAAGAGGTACAAAACAACAAACTGGCTTTCTTGGACTGCTTGGTAGAAGTTAAGGAAATGGTAAACTGGAAGTAGAGGTTTACAGAAAACCAACACACACAGATCAGTATTTGATGTTTGACTCCCACCACCCTTTAGATCACAAGCTGGGGTCATCAACCCTGCAACACAGAGCCGAGAACATCCCCACTAGCACAGAGGCGAAGGCTAAAGAAATGAAACATCTCAGAAGAGCCCTTAAAACTTGTGATATCCAGACTGGGCCTTTGTCAAAAGAAGTAGAGGAAAGAAAAGAACACGAATACCAACAGTGAAGGGGAAAAGCAAAGGAGGAAGAACATGGTCATCCCATATGTAGCAGGGGTCTCCGAGAAATTAAGAAGAATTTTCAAAAAAACATCGTATCCCTGTCTGCTTTAAACCGAACCACACACACTGAGGCAGCAATTGGTACATCCGAGAGCCAATACAAAACACAAGAAAAGCGACATCATATATGCAGTGCAGTGCAGTGAAGAATGCTCTGATTTGTATGTGGGGGAGACCAAACAGCAACTGCATCAACGTATGGCCCAGCACAGAAGAGCCAATTCCTCGGGTCAGGACTCAGCCGTGTATCTGCATCTTAAGGATAAAGGACATACCTTTGAAGATTGTAATTTAACATACTGGCGAAGGAACGTGACTGGTTCAAGAGAGGTGTTAAGGAGCCATTTATGTGAAAATAAAGAAACCAAGCCTAAATAGAGGTGGGAGGGGGGTCGACAATACCAACTGTCTGCCATGTACAATGCTGTTTTAACACCTTACTCTGGGCGTTCCTATAACACCTCTTAGCCACTATCTAATCACACCCTTAACACCTGGCTGTGATATGCTAATTGGGATTTTCCAGGGTACATAATTGCCACAGATTCTTGTACAAGTCATTCTGAATTGAGAAAGCCAGTCGGATGACTAGCGAAACGTCTTCAAGAACTACATTTCAAGTCCAGTTGATCTAATTGAATACAACAGATATAAGATGACCTGGATGAATGAGAACCTTCACAAGCAAGTATCCCTAGTGATACAATTTATGGAACATATTGTAATTACATAAAGCACCAAACATTCATTTAGAGTATAATACTTTCTGGGTAGTAGGCTTATTCAATAAGAGCTGTTAATTTGCCTCAACCTATCAGATAATAGCTTTTTACTGGTCTGCTACAGTTAGAAAACGTTTTCTAAAATCTGATCAGTTTATCTGTTGTATTCAGTTAGATCAATCAAGTTTAGTTCTTGAAGACGCTTCTCTAGTCATCTGACTGTTTTTCTCAATTCAGAATGACTTTTTTGTACCCTGGAAAGTCTCAGTTAGCATATCACAGCCAGGTGTTAGGGACCTTCTGAATGCAAGGTGTAGATGCATTGAGGCTAAGGGGTATTATCGAAACTGCCCAGGGAGTAAAAACAGCATTGTGCATGGCAGACCGCTGATGTCAAAACCCCCCCACCTCCATTCAGGCTTGGTTTCTTCATTTTCACATAAATAGCCTCCTTGACATCTCTCTTGAACTAGTCATGTTCCTTCTCTATCCCTTTGAGCTTTATTCCTTTGCCAAGATGTTGACAATCTTCAAAGGTATGTCCTTTTTCCTTAAGATGCAGGTACACGGCTGAGTCCTGACCCAAGGTAATGGCTCTTCTGTGCTGGGTTATGTGTTGGGGTAGCTGCTAATCCAGTAGTGAACACACCTGTTCAGGGTTAAGATCTGTTCTGCTGGTGAAGGTGCTGTCTTGGTCTAGCCATTTTCTCACCATATCAACAACTCCTTGGTTGGTATACAGGTAAAGAGTGATGTTACATCATATGACACCATAGTTTCATCTGCACCGAGTACTACATCTTTAATCTTGTTGGTGAAATCCTGGGAGTTTTGGATGTGATGCTTAGAACTTCCCACCAATGTCCCTAAGATGTTGGCTAGGTATTTTGCTACATTATATGTTACAGAGTTGATGCTGCTGACTATAGGTCTTAGTGGGGACCCTTCCTTGTGTATCTTTGGGAGTCCATATATACATAGATGTGCCTTACCAGGGTAGAGGCGATGATACATTCCTTGATCAATGGCTTTATCCTTTTGAAGCTGTTGTAGTAAGTCTATTAACTTTTTCTTGTAGAGGCTGGTGGGATCCCTTGTTAAAGCCTCATATTTATTTTTTATTGGCCAGGAGTGTGGTCACCTTAGCATGGTAGTCTGAGATGTTGAGTACCACTGTGCATTCTTCCCTTTTCTGCAGGCAGAATGGTAATACTGGAATCTTTCTTGAGGGATGTTAAGGCTTCCTGTGTGGTCAGGTTAGATGAAGGAGGTTTAGCACTGGCTAAAGCGGCAGATACCTTAAGGCAAAGTAGTTCTGCCTCACTCTGTGGTACCTTACTATTAATTTGGATTGAAAAAGCCAAATTACTGTTCTTTCTATTTCTTCTTCTTTTTCTTCTTCCATTTTATTTTGCCGCTTTTTTGGACCGTATCTCCTCCCACCATTTTTGAGCTAGAGACATGAAATTCGGTACAGATGTGCGGGTCATATAGGAGAAGTGTGCTATCTTCTAGCTAATGAATTCGCGGAAGCGTTACCGATGAATTTCCAGACATTTTTTCCCATAGACTATAATGGTATCAAATCCTCAAATGTGGATATTTCAAAACAGTTTTTTTCATGGTCATAAATACAAATGGTGATACCCCCAACCCCCCACACAGACCCAGGTACACCCACCTACTGACCTACCTTACCATTCCCATGGAAGCCATATTTAAAGGGTAACTAAAGTCAAAAAAACTAATTTAGATTTATCCTCAATAAAAAATTGTTTTATGGTTATAAACACAAAAAAGACATACCCCCTCAACCAGAACCAGGTACACACACCTACTAATCTACTTATCCATTACTGTGACAGCCATAATTAAAGGGTAACTAAAGTAAAAAAATTAATTTTGATTAATAATAAAAAAGGTTTGTTTTTTTAACCCCCATGTGGCACAGTTACATACACCTACTGACCTACCCCTCCATTACTGTTGCAGCCATACCTAAAGGGTAACTAAAGTAAAAAAATTTTTTTGACCAATCATCAAAAATGTTTGTTTTTTTAACCCCCAACCCGACATAGGTACACACACCTACTGATCTACTTATCCATTACTGGCCATACTTAAAGGGTAACTAAAGTCAAAAAAACTAATTTTGACCAATCATCAAAAAGATACAGAGAGATTCAATAAAGGTTCTTATCATTGAAAATGGTGCTAATTTTGCCCTAACCAATCAGATGTTAGCTTTCTGATTGATTAGATCAAAATTAGCACCACTTTGGGCACAAAAGTTTTTTTTTCCCAAACAAGTGTTCACTACAAACTCATCATTCCTATTATTAAATTTTAAAATCTGCAGCAAACACACATATTCCCTTCCAAAATGCAGCCCTTCAAGCCAAATTCAAAGTTTATACTTTCCCTTTCTAGTTGTGGATTGAAGCTTCTGTGGCTGCTATAATATCCACCACAGGGATGGTTTTAGGAGTGATGGCAAAGTTCAAGCCAAAAATGAAGAAACCCGCGATCACACAATGTGTATGCACGTCTATTTCAGTCGATAATTGTGCCTTGTATGGGCACTTTGTTGGCTGAAAAGGCCGTTCAGTCGGGGCTTGTTGCCTGATCTGGCAGGCCGATCTTCATTGACCCCTGACCAAACTGCTGTATTGGTGACAAAGTGCCCATACATGGCACAATTGCAGGTCGGCACTCGTTAGCGCACGTGTGTAAGAGCCTTAACAGCTTTGAGTAACACCTCTGAGATTTTAAAACATCTCCTTCATAGTGCAACACAAACCCTAGGGATGTATCTAGGTCATGTTTAAGGATTGGTACCTGGTTAAAGGCCAAGTTGAAGTCAATACCAAGGAGGAAGCGTTCATTTAAAGGACTCAAATCTAAAGTAGTTCAAGTCCCCATCTTGAGAGGTAAATATCACTTGTTAAAATACCCCCTTCTCCTGGGGGGCCTTAGGATCACCATAACCAGACTTCAGAGGAACAAGTCTGTAGAACCATTGAATTAAATGAGGAGCATGGATATCAGAGTGCTTTACCCAGGAACCTTATTTGGGTCCTAAGCCATTTTACTAAACAAGATATTGCAAGTAAAGTGTGGAAAATCTAGGGGGCAAAGCAATATTGGGTGCTAAATGCCGTAGTCATTGTAAAACCCATGCTATCCGATGTATTATCTGGTTAGCGTGGGTTTTACACTGAGTCTGCGGTGCCTGCAACCTTTCAAAATATTCGAAAAAAGCGAGGCGCAGGTGATGCAAAAACTCCTAAGTTAAGCTTTTCACTATGGAGAGCAAAACTTTAGAAGGCATATGTTGGAGCATTTACCTGTCCACAATCCCGCAAGACCTGGGGCAGGTAAGCTGCATTGGATTATCATATTCCATTGCCCCTTTAGAGTCTATTATCCTTTCCACCTCATATTCCTTCTGACCATTAATAACTAATGGAGCAGGAGAAGCCTGTCTGGAAGAAAGCGGTTATTAGACACAGGTTAAAGCAGAGATGCATGAAAAACATTAGGAATGTGCATTTCTGGAGGAAGTTGGTAATGTAAAGCAGCGGTAACACTGATTTTAATAATAGGTAAAGAACGAATGAAATTGGGACCCAACTTAGGATAAGGGAGCTAAAGATGATGAACCTATTAAATAGCCAGACTTTATCTCTAAAAGAGTATTAAGGAGATGCACCTTTTATCTGCATTATCCTTTTGGATCAAGAAACTGTTCTAGATATTATATAGCTGTGCTACAATTAGGACCTGCATGGTCATTGGCTGCAGAAATGTCTGAGAGAAGGAAGTCCTGAGAAAAGACTTGATGGTACTAACAAAAAACTGGCAAAGAAGATGATCTCCCAGTGGAGGAGTGATAAGCATTATAGTGAGCAAATTCTGCCCAAGAAAGAGGATCTGATCTGTCATCTTGACTTAAGACATAGCAACAGAGAAATTCTTCAAGAGCTTGGTTCACTCTTTCTGAAGCTCCTTTAGATTGTGTGTGGTAAGAAGTGGAGGGAAGTTTTGGCAAAGGTATGTAGTTTTCCATCTTACTAAAGCAGTCTATGACAACCCAAATAACAGTATCATGCATGGAAGGAGGGAGCTCCACAATAAAATCCATGGCAAGTTGGGTTCAAGGATGAGATTGAAAAGATTTCTGGAGGGATATGGAGTATTCCAACAGTAGTATCAGGTGAGCATAGGATTGGTCAGATTATGCCAACAGGAGTTTCAGGGGGAGCATACATGTCATGTTTTATGGACAGAAAGCCAAGATATTTCTGTTATTTTTATATAAGTATGTTGTAATAGAAATTTTCACTTATACGATCTTGTGGCTGAAGTAGATAATTTCCCCAGGGTTTCCATTGCATTGTAGTTGGAATAACTTTAAGATATTAAGCACCTCCCTTCTTTGTTAGAGCAGAATGGTTTATTGGTAGAAGAGGGCCACCAAAACACCTTAGCCTCATGTTAAAAGAAGCAGCTATATGTAATGTGTTACCTGTTGAAAGCATTGCTGATAAGAATCTTTGTACCTAGATTTCACCATTTTTATTATTGCCTTTTAATTGCTTAATATGTTTTATATTTCTATTTCTAACTTCTATTCCAGGTACTGTTTCTACAGTCTAGCCTATGGATAGTACTTAGGTGATAGTGATAAATACTTAAGGATATTCAATTTCTCCTTGTTAGATGTTTATTGCAATTTACTCCTAGTAGATGAGTAGACTTTTTAGATTGTATTTCTGTGTCCAGGGGCACTTCTAGGGTTTTCGCTGCCTGAGCCAAACTTTCAAATGCCGCCCTTCCCGCACCGCAGTGTTAAAGTGAGTGTTGCTTTGTTCATGGATGTGGTTTTACCGACGGTCATGGCTTTGCTAGTGGCGTGGGTAAAATTTTACAATTTTTAACTTCCTATCACATAGGTATTTAAACAGTTCCTCAGTCAATTACCAATAATGTAAATTACTAAAAACAGATATTACATCCCTTTCTTAAACAGCTTGTGTTGTCACTACTATATTACTCCTTTCAGGTTTTTGTTGATAGCCTGTGCTATACATGTTGGCAACTTTCAGTGTATTGGAGTCATGTATAGCACAGGCTTTTCACCACTGCCTGCCTGCCGCCTTTCTTATTCAGTGCAGAGGTGCCGCCTGAGACAAATGTCTCACTCTGCCTAATGGTAGACGTGGCCCTGTCTGTGTCAATAGCCACATGTACTGCATTTGCTTGGTCTGGCAGTCATGTTGTTTTTATTAGTATGCACAGTTACTGATGTGCATATTATTTGATGCAATTTATATATTTCTTATATTGTATCTACTGTTGTTTTTCTTCAGTTTACCCATTCCTACTACTGGTTAATAAAGCTACAGACTTCAATCCAGTCTCAATTTATTGATCTATGGGAAGGTGTTTTAACTGCCTGTTGAACTTCATACATACATGAGTGAGAGCAGAACAAAGGACTGAAAAGACAAAAGTTGAGTAATATAAGGAGAGTTCACGGAAGCAAAAATCTTAAATATTATTTCTGAAGAATTATATATTTTTATGGTCATTGTTAATAGTGGGCCAAAAGTTCCCAGTTCCCAACATCATAAATTTTTATCAGACGTGGAGAAAAATAGGCACATGGATGAAGAATACCATTAGACTCCCATGCTTGTGAAGGTTCTTGTTCATCAAGGTCATTGACCTTGATGCCGATGTTATATCAAATGGACTTTACTCAAATAAGAAGGATTTCAGAAGTATAAGAATCTAAAGAAATTCCCAAATATGACCAAAGTCATTCAGAATTGGGAAAGCCAGTAGGATGACTAGCGAACTTCAAGTCCATTTGATTTAACTCAATACCACAGATAATTAAACTCCTATGTTTAATAAACGACGGCTCCATCGCCGACACTGGAAACATCAATGAATTAGGGTAATTGAGGATTAATAAAAAGGCAAAAGAAAATTACTCTTTCAGGGATTCTAAAAACCATTGCTTGAGGCGTGGAGTTTTCCAGTTTTTTAATCAAGACCAGGAATATGTGCAATTTGGGTGGAAAAACCTTTAATAAACAGTCTATAATAATTTGTGAAACCAATAAATCTTTGTTTTTCATTGGTGCTAGTAGGGAGCAACCAGTCTTGGATGGTAGACACCTTAGCAGGAATAATTTTAAACCTGTCTTTGGATATGATGTAGCCTAGGAATAGAATCTTGAGTTTCTCAAAGACACATTTCTCAAGTCAAGACCTCTTTCACTTGGCTAATATGGTAGATAGGATCTTTAAAAAAATGAGTATATCATCAAAATAGACAAGTGCAAAGACCCCCATCCCTGGAAGAAGTGTAAGGCCTAATAAATCCCAGCTGTAAATTTTCCTGAACGATCTCCTTCATGGCCTGAATTTCAGCAGGGGAAAGTGCATACAAAAGGTGTGACTTTGTGGGGGCATTATGCCAGATAGAAGTTTTACAGGGTTCAAAGTTTCCAGAACCTGGCCAACGTATGGTGCCAGAGAGACAATTTTAAAGTCAGAAAGAACTCCAATGTGTAATCTGGCTGCTGGACCACTCAATATTGGGATTCTGTAACTGGAGCAATGGTAGTTCCAAAAATAAAAAGGTAGAAGGTCAATCAATGATGAGAAAAGTTAATTCCAGTAGTCTTGGAGATTAATTTATAAGCAAGAGGTTTATCATCAATAGAGAAAACTCATAGACATGGGCAGCACAGTGGCTCAGTGGTTAGCACTGATGTCTTGCAGTGCTGAGGTCCTCAATTCCACCCTTGGACACATCTGCAAGGAGATAGTATGTTCTCCCCATGCTTGCGTGGGTTTCCTCTGGGCACCTCAATCATAAAGACATACTGATAAGTTGTAGGTGTACAAAAAGTGATTAGATTGTAAGCTCTTCAGGGGAAGGGCCTGATGTGAATTGAATAATTGTAAAGTACTGCGGAATATGTAGCGCTATATAAGAAATAAAATACATACATAGACACTTGTTTAGAGGGAATAGAGGATCCTTAACTGTGTGGCAAGACTAGAGTCCAGAAAGTTACCAGCTGCCCCAGATTCAAAAAAAGCCAATAAATCAAGATACAAGGATGTTCTGTAGAAGGGAAAGTTTGCCTAGAATAGTTACCCCCAACTATTAGGTGCTGGTGTTTCCCTGTTTTAAAAAGCTGTCCTTAGCGAAATGGGTATTCAACAGTAGTACAAATATAGCCCAGAAGTTATTTTGTGAAGTTTCTCTTCAGGGGACAGATGAGACTTCCCGATCTGCATAGGCACCTCAAGGACAGTTGAAGAGGATGATGGAGTAGAAGATTGGGACCGAGAATTGTTTTCCTCTTGTGCTCTTTTTCTGCTTGGTGTTGTCTGAGTCTAATTTTAAAGGACAATTAAAGCTTTAAAACAACATTTAATCAAAAGGTAGATCTTAATATAAATCAGTAATATGTGTCTCACCTCTCATTTTGCTATGGTTATTAAGAATTTACCTTTCAGTTTGTGTTTTATTTCCCAGCATCCCAATATCACACAGTGTGGTCACTGAACATTATGTTATTTTACATTCACAGTCCTAAGATACTGCAGGAACTTGTTACAGTTGGTCACACCCACTAGTATCCTCTAGCTAATCCTTTTAGATGACAGATAAGGCAAGGAAGCATGTAACTGAGATCAAGGGTGTGGCCAGTCACTGTACATACACACACAGTTATTTCATTCAGTTCTTCAAAGGGGTTACATTTACTTTAATGCCATTTACTGTAGTGGGATTTAACACTTTATTTGTGTTTGTAGAGGGTATATTTTTAGATTCTGTAGTGTAAAAAATTGGGTTTAATTAGAGCAATGAGATCATCACGATGCACTGGAAGGTCTCTACCAAATCGTCCATTCATCTTTTGGAAAGACCCAGCAAGCAAACAATGGCTTACACCTCATTATTCCAAGTGGTCTCTATGGCTATAATATGAAACTCAATAGCATACTGACTGGCACTGTGATTACCTTGGCGTATCTGCATGAGGTGAGAGAAAGTACTGGTAGAACTCTACCTTGGCATGTTCTGATAAAAAATGGGAGGGTTGCAGTTCAAATACAATTGATCATTGATACATGTTCAGCAGCCATGTGGATCACCACTGCAATTGAGTGGTAAGGGAATACATGGTTCCATAACTGCATCAGCAGCAAGCAGTGGAGATTCCTCAGAAGATGGACAGTAATAATTCTGGAAAGCAAAGTTTCCAAAACCAATCCAAGGCTGTTCTACTGAGTTTTATATGCTTCTATCTCATAAGTCATATTCTGCAATATTTTCCAAAGATCCATAGATGCTTCTTCAGGCAGGCCTATGGGTCGATTTTACTGTAAGGATTGACACCTGGTTAAAGGCCAAGTTGAGGTCAGGACCAAGAAGGATGTGTTCAGTCGATGGTGTCCAATTTGAAGGCTTAAGCAAAGAGAAATTCAAAGAGCAGGCAGAAGTCAGGGCTTGTGGCAGGCAAACAAAGTCCAGAAACAGGCAAATGGTCAGGGCTGTCAGCAAGTATCAACATTCCAAAATCCAGAGCCATGCGTCAAGGCAAAGGCAGCAATAACAAACTCCAGTGCCCAAAGTCAAAGGTTAAAGGCAAGCAGCAAAGTACAGTGTCCAAAACCAAAGATCAGCAGCAGACACAGACTCCAGTTATTAAAGCCATTGAGTCAAGAGCTAAAAAAATATAGAAGTCAATCCAACAATGGGGTGCAGCATCCAGGAAGCATTTTTAAACATTAACATTGTAGGTGCACCTCAATGACTTTATGTGCCCTGTGAGACAATGTTTAAGTGGTGATAACCTGGACAATGCCATATTGGATGGACTGGAACTAGGTAAGTATTGCTCAGTACACCATGCAAGGTTTTAGGTTTGGAAAAGAATATGAGTGCTAACCTGATTTATACAACAAAATATAAATCCTAATGCAGGTGCAGGCAAAACAGGAGATTACACTAGAAATGGAAATACCAAGTCAGTCTTGACCTGCTATAATCAAAGTGGGTTGATTATTGATGGTAGAATACCTTTAGTAAATGCATGTTTAAAAATAGGTAGTGGTAGTAAGCAGCACAAAACTCAGCTAGCTTTCTAAAGCTATTCAAGATAGGACTGTAACGGGCAAATAACTGCAAGTCCGTGAAATTAAATCTGACAAGGCAGAGCACCAGGCCTCTACTTCTAATTACGACACCCAGAACAGTCCCAAGAAAGGGGACACTGAGAGAGTTTTCAGTATCACAGAACAGTCCCAAAAAAGGGGACACAGAGAGTTTTCAGTATCACAGAACAGTCCCAAGAAAGGGGACACAGAGAGTTTTCAGTATCCTTGTCCAAACAGTCTGAATGGTCAAAATAAAAGGTTGAGAGATATCCAAAGCCACTAATGTTCTCTAACAGAAATCCAATCCATAGCATAGTTTCTGTTTTTTCTACAAAGATTTAATTACAATTTGTCTCTGAACATAACCAGGTTCTCATTAAGGTGGTAACTGGGAGATACAAGAAATATAAATACAATTCAGCACATCTCCTATAGATTTTTGGTTGCCCAGATGTCTGTTCCTGGACATAAATTCAAAATAAAAGTGTGTAGTAAAGAGCAACCAAAAACTCAGAAACCCCCACAGGTATTGCTATAAACAAACGTGTATTTATTGAGAAAGGACCTAGACTGTCCGAAACACGTCGTGTGCACAATAAATGCACGTTTGTTATACAGTAGCAATACCTGTGGGGTTGCCTGAGTTTTTGGTTGCTCTTTACTACACACGTTTATTTTGAGATACAAGAAATAAACAATTACATGTCTTAGAGGTGACCTTGTGGGTTATTGGCTGAGATAAAAGAACAGAAAGTCCATGGCCAGCTGAAACATGCTGTTTTGGCCCTGAAATCTTTGGCCTGATTAATAAAAATGGCCCTGGGTAGGAAAGTAAAGCATGGTACACACCTTGCAATATTTCAGTGCATCAGTCAAAATAGTTGCATGTTTTTACAGACGCGACCATTTGTTTGTCTGGACCGGACGAACAATTGATCCAACATGTCCGAAAACCATGGCGATCAGTGCTCCTGCAAGCAGACCTAGATAGATGATCAAAACGGGCAGCAGAATGGCAGATGTGATTCAATGTTGATAAATGTAAGGTGATGCATTTGGGGTTTAACATTCCTTGTGCCACCTACACAATAAATAACTATAATAAATAAATAATAATAATAAGCTCAAGTAATAGGCTTAGCTGTAGCAAACAATGCCAGGCAGCAACGGCTAGAGCTAGCTTGTATAAAGAGGAAAATACATTAAAGAGAGAAAAATATTATTCTCCCTCTTTACAGGGCATTGGTAAGGCCTCATTTGAAATATGCGGTGCATTTTGGAATCCCATATACAAAAGGGACATCTTGGAAATGGAAGCAGTTCAGAGAAGGTCAACTAAAATAATAAAGGGAATGGAGAGGCTTGACTATGCAGGCAGATTAGACAAGTAAGGGCTGTTTACATTGAGTGAGAAGCAGTGATTGCATGTAGATATGATCACTTTATATAAATATATTAATGGGCCACAAAATAAACTCACTGGTGCATTATTTACGACATTGTTTAAGACTATTAGACATCCTTTAAGATTGGAAGAAAATAAGTTTCATCTTCAGGTTAGGAAAGGTTTCTTTACAGTGAGAACGGTGAAACTGTGGAATTGTCTTCCAGCAGATGTGGTAATGGCAAGTTCATTGAATAGCTTTAAAAGTGGGCTAGATAAGTTTGCTGATATTTAATATATATAATGTAGTCCTGGTTAATCCAGGGACACTTTCCGATTGCTAATCGGAGTCAGGAAGGTACCCCCCCTTCTTAGCTGTTTTTTTTTTGTCTTCACCTGAATCTACTGTTAGGTAGGGTTAAAGAGTAGGGTATAAAGGTTGGACTAGATGGACGTATTTCTTTATTTAACCTCAATTGCTATGTTACTATGTTACGAGCCAACAATGCACCATGCTCTAGTATTTTAGTGCAGGACATGCAGACAGCTATCAGCTCACTACATTCATTACTGTCTCAGAAGTAAATAAACTAGCAGGAATGATTTTCACATCAAAATCAATATAACTTTATTTAAAACATATCTGTTGTATTCAATTAGATCAACTGGACTTGAAATGTATTTCTTGAAGACGTTTCGCTAGAAGACGTTTCTTCAAGAACTACATTTCAAGTCCAGTTGATCTAATTGAATACAACAGATATACCATGACCTGGATGAATGAGAACCTTCACAAGTTTATTTAAAACAGTTTAATAAAGGAATCAAAAGTAACAATAATTAATAGAATAGTAAAACTGCAGGTCTCTGTTTTCTTGTTAAACCTGGAAAATAAAACAAAAGGTTACATTTTATTCAATAGAAAATGCATGCACAGGCTGACTTTTATTCTAATGGGGATTTTGTTGGGTATAATTTATTTTCCTATTTCATTGTGTGATTAAGCTCTCAGAAGACCTGCTACCCCAGGCCCTGGATATTCTATACATATAACTTCCTGTCAGGGAAGTTTCTTTGTAATAATTGCACTTGCAAAGAGCTTGACAAGTAATCCAGGACTATTATACAGATTTAACAACCACCATCTACATATAGCACCCAGGATGAGGACCTAAACCAATCAAGTCCTTTAAAGTTCTGCTTGTCCTGACTGTATGCTTGTCCCATACATAGTAACATAGTAATTAAGGTTGAATAAAGACATTCGTCCATCAAGTCCAACCTATTCACTTTTTTTTTTTAACCCTACCTAACAGTTGATCCAGAGGAAGGCAAAAAACCCCAGCTAAAAAGGGAGGAAAAAATTCCTTCCTGACTCCAAACGGCAATCGGAAAGTATCCCTGGATCAACCAGATCTATATGCATTAATACCAGTAATTCTCAATATTTTTAGTTTTAGAAACTTATCCAGGCTTTTTAAAGTTGTTCAATGAACTTGCCATTACCACCTCTGCTGGAAGACATTCCACAGTTTCAACGTTCTCACTGTAAAGAAACCTCTCCTAAGTTGAAGATGAAACTTCTTTTCTTCCAACCTTAAAGGATGTCCACGAGTCCTCTGATATGACCTATTAGTGAACATGCACCAGAGAGTTCACTGTATGGGCCATTAATATATGTATAAGGTTATCATGTCCCCACGCAACCGCCGCTTCTCCAATGTAAAAAGCCCTAACTTGTCTAATTGCTGCATATTCAAGCCCCTCCATTCCCCTTATTAATTGTGTGCCCTTCTCTGAACTGCCTCAATTTCCAAGATGTCCCTTTTGTATATGGGATTCCAAAACTGCACCGCATATTCCAAATGAGGCCTTACCAGTGCCTTGTAAAGAGGGAGAATAATATTTTTCTCTCTTGATTCCATTCCCCTCTTTATACAAGACAATATCTTGCTATAGTGTAGCTGTTGCTACCTGGCATTGTTTGCTACAGCTAAGTCTGTTATCTACCAGAACCCCCAAATCTTTTTCCATTACAGATGCACTTAACACAGAGTTATTTATGGTGTAGGTGGCACAGGGATTATTAAATCCCAAATGCATCACCTTACATTTATCAACATTGAATCTCATCTGCCATTCTGTGCCCATTTTGATAATCTTCTAGGTCTGCTTGCAGCCCTTGCACATCATTGGAAGTTTCCAAAGCTCTGCATAATTTAGTGTCATCAGCAAACACAGAGACCTTGCTCTCATGCCCCCTTCTAAGTCATTTATAAACAGATTAAACAGAAGCGGCCCCAGTACAGAACCTGGGAACTCCGCTTAGAACTTTAGCCCACATAGATGTAGCTCCATTAACCACCACTCTCTGTTTGCGGTCCAAAAACCAGTTCTCTATCCTGAACAAAAGTTTTCTTCAAGGCCAACAGTCCTCAGTATTACATTAGTCGCCTATGTGGCACAGTATCAAAGGCTTTTGCAAAATCCATATATACCACATCCACCGCTGTGCCTGAATCTAACTTCTTACTCACTTCTTCATAAAACCAATTAAATTTGTCTGGCATGATCTATTTCTCATAAATCCATGCTGACTACTACTAATAAGATGATCTCTGGAGACAAAGTTAAGGATATGATCCCTTAACAAAGTTTCCATCACCTTCCCTACCACTGATGTTAGGCTTACAGGTCTATAGTTACCAGGCTGTGAACGACTACCTTTTTTGATATTGGTATTACATTGGCTTTTTTCATCCAGCGGCACATCCCCAGACAGAAGCGAATCTGAAAAGAGAGACACAGTGGTCTTGTAGAACTGAACTAAGCTCTTTTAAAATCCTAGGATGCAATCCATCTGGTCCTGGCGCTTTATTGATATTAACTTTGTCTAATTGATTCCGTACCATATCCTCTGTTATCCAATGTGAAAACTCTTCATTTCCTCCCTGCACATTGTTACAATCCCTACTGTAAGGATTCTCAACAGTAAAAACCGATGTAAAAAAACGGTTTAGCAGATTAGCCTTTTCGGCATCCTCTACAACACCTCAGCTCCATTATTTAATGGTCCCACATTCTCAGTCCTCATTTTTTTACCATTTATATACTTAAAAAACATCTTGGGGTTGGACTTGCTTTGTTCGGCAACTGTATTTCATTTTCTATTTTAGCTAGTTTAATTGCTTTCTTGCACTCTTTATTACAACTTTTGAAGTCCCTGTAAGCCTGTTCTGTGCCTCTTGCTTTCAAAATTTTAAAAGCCCTTTCTTTTTTCCATTTCCCTTTTACCTGAGCATTAAGCCATGCAGGAGTGGACCTAATTTTTTTACAATGTTTTCCTAAAGGTACCGATTTTGGAAATGTTATAGTTTAATATCCCTTTAAAAGTGGTCCACATCTGCTCAGTATCTTTACCTAGAAACAGTTCCCCCCAGTCTATGAGCAGGAGCGATTCCTTTAAAAGCATAAAATTAGCTTTCCTAAAGTTAAAAGTTTGTTAAGCCAGTGCACTTTAGTTTTCTGCAACCTATATTAAATGACACATTCATGGTCATATTCCCTAAGCTTCCCATTACCTTCATCTCCAAAATGAGCTCTGGGTTATTAGATATCACCAGATCCAACAACGCATTATTTCTAGTAGGAACTTCTACCATCTGTGAAAAAAAATGCTCATATAGGAAATTTAAGAACTTTATACCTTTTGAGGTGCTGGCAGTTCCATTACGCCAATCTATTTCAGGGTAGTTAAAATCCCCCATAACCAGAACATGCCATACCAGCAGCCCATACCAGCAGCTTCTCAGAGTCGGAAATGTTTCTGAACGACCAATGGTAAGAAGCACTCTTGCAATGCCTGTCTTCCTGCAATGCCTGTCTTCCCTATATCGTCTTCCCTTACAATGCTGTCTTCCCTTACAATGTCTGTCTCCTTGCAATGCTGTTCCTTACAATGCCTGTCTTCCCATGCAATGCCTGTCTCCCCTTGCAATGCCTGACTTCCCTTGCAATGCCTGTCTCCCCTTGGAATGCGAGTCTCCCCTTGCAATGCCTGTCGCACTTTACAATGCCTGTCTTCCCTTGTAATGCCTATCTCCCCTTGCAATGCCTGTCTTCCCATGCAATGCCTGTCTTCCCTTGCAATGCCTCTCTTCCCATGCAATGCTGTTTCCCTTGCAAGCCTCTTCCCTTGCAATGTCTGTTTCCCCTTGTCCTGTGCCCTTCCCCATGCAATGCCTGTCTTCCCTTGCAATGCCGCCTTCCTTTCAATGCCTGTCTTCCCATGCAATGCCTCCCTTCTCCTGCATTCCTTCCTTGCAATGCCTGTCTTCCCATACAATGCCTGTCTTCCCTTGCAATGCCTGTCTTCCCATGCAATGCCGTCTTCCCTGCCAATTCCTGTTCTTGCAATGCGTCTTCCTTCCAATGCCTGTCTGCTGAAGTGTGGAAGAGGTGGGGCCAAACTACCAGTAACAGACAGACATTAAAGGATGCTTGGGGAAACTAAGGCAAACCTAGGTGGATGATCTAGCAGTCAACCTTATATATTATTTATATATCTATTGAGGGAAAACTGCAGTTATCCTTGTCTGATGTTTGCACAACATTCTTTCACATACTGTATCAATTTTATTTTTAAGTTTTCAATGTCTCTCAGGACGTCTTCATCAGATCAAACAGGACAAACATGTTAATGAAGACATTCTGAAGATGTTGAAACGTCAAAATAAATTGATATAATCAAAGAACGTTGTGCCTGGGGATTGCTTGAGATGGATATTAATAATCTTTATACAAGAACAATAAATATTTAATATTTATAGAAGGGGTAACTATGAAGTGAAATAGGCTGAAATAAACATAATAATGTTGATTAATTTACTTACCTCTCAAATCATTTCTACAGTAAATTGATTGGGACGTCTTCTCTTCCCATTGATGTATGAAAGACGGACTATAATTAAAATGAACCAATCATTATTCACAAAGGTCCAAATATTCACTCAATTACATCTATTTATGACCAACAGATAGCATATACCATATAAAGAAAGTACCTACAGTATAATATTACATTAATGGTATTGATACATAAAGTAGAGTTGATCCAGGGAAATTTCCGATTGCCACTTGGAGCCAGAAAGGAATTTTTTCCCCCTTCATAAATTTGGTGTTTTTTTTTTGCCTTCCTCTGGATCACAATTAGGCAGGAAATGAGGATATTGCTAGATGGGCTGGACTGGATGGACGTATGTCTTTATTCAACCTCAAAATACTATACTTACTATACATTTATTTTTTACTAAAACATTCTTAAACCACCTTATACAGAGTCCAAGGTGAGATATAGTCAATAATCAATATTATACAGTATAGTGCTGGTGAATTTGTATAAAAGCACTCGGACATTATGGAAGGAGGTGCCACACAGCATTCATGCAACAACTTTATTCCAGTGCTCTCAGCAACATGTTTTGGATCTTGCATAGACCTTTTGAAGTTGAAAATGTAGAGTCTCCTCGACAATGTCTGATTGCTGTAATTGCTACCGGGACTGGGGCAGAGGGAAGTAGAGACCCATAAGAGATACCGTAAGTGTGGGGACACATTTTACAAAGATGTATAAAAGCATGTGTACCTTTAATAAAAAGAGGGTCATATACTACTGGCAAAAGGGAAGATTTCTCCCCCTAACTTCAGTTGGTTGGGTATTATATTTATTTATGTTACATGCTATGCCACTGGGGCATTTTTGTCACTATTCACTGAATGGGCACCATCCCCATAGCACTATGTATGTCATTATAATAGCAATACGGAACAATTCATTTAATTCTTAAGTGTGTTTCTGCCTTGTCATTTCTATATCCTGCATCAACAAGAATAAAGAATGCACCTCTTTCTGCATAGCCCCACCCAACCATCACCCAATTTAAGCCTCACTCAGATCTGCATCCCCAATAACAAATTAGGCTGAAGACAATCTGCTGTATATACCATATGAGTATTGATGATATGATGTAGTATATACTGTCTTACATTTGCTCCATTGGTGGAAATTGGTAATTTACAGACTAGAACTTTACTACATCATAAAAACTAGACATTTTAGAAAATCATTACCATTGTGAATGGGCTGACGGTCCCAGTTCTGCGCTGTTTGTTCCATTGCCTTCCGCGAAGGTTCCACTTCTGCGCCATGGTTTCCATTGTCTTTAGGGGGCTCCATATCTGCTGCGTAGTTGCCTTCGCCCTTCGGAGGGTCATTATTTCTGCTCCATGGTTCCCATGGTCTTTTACACTGGTTCCAGTTCAAGTTGGTAACTGAATGTAAATGATATTTTGGTTTATAAATAATAAATTAGTAGTTTGGGTTACAGTAAGTAGTATGTGTCTTTAACTGGGTTACAAATGAGAAATTGCTGTGTCCATGTCCCCCCATGTTATTTTGGTTCAATCCATCTTAACATCTCATATGATCTGCATTTCTGTTGGGGATCACATGTATCTTCAATCCCATTAGGAATGTACTGGGGGAAAGTACATGTGTTTTTACATATAGTGCAGTGAGACCTTACTTTAACAAAAATGTTTATCGCAAATATTATATAAATGTATAGACAATAGTGTCAGACATACATACCTTGATGGTTGGCCCTGGAAACCAGTCTCTCTTTTACTGGCCTCTTAGGCATTGGAGCCGCTCCTGCTCGTTTTCTGCATGGAAAATATATAGAATCGTTAGGATGCAATTTCATGACAAAAATATTTTTAACATAAAATATGCAAATACCAATATGGCAACTGAAACTAGTAAAATAATAGGAATTTCATGTATTATCAGACTGGGGATGTATTAATAAAGGTGCGGTATCGCAGAACAGCTACATTGTAAAAAACGATGGGTATCATAAATAAACAATTGCAATTTTACATTATATAATGTCATTGTAGATCTACAATGGCATCGTTATCGTTATTCATCCTATTCCGTGCAAAAATCCAGTACAGCCATCACATGTTTACAATCATTATCGTAAACATACGATCCTATCATAAAATTATGTTGGGAATGTGCTCCAGATCATGCTTTAGAAATACAGCCTTATTGTAGGAACTATACTGGGTGTGAGGGAGACACATTCTGTAATGTTTCTTCATATTGAAATACTCACCACAGAATTTTCTCTTTACACAAATCCGAGACTTTCTCTAGTTTGATTTTTCTGGATGTTGCTGAAAGGAAAATGGAGGAGAAACGATGAAAATACAAAGTACAGCGCAACCCAAACCTCCAACGGGTCAACTAAATTCTTTACTGAGATAATGAAAGGACTTGGCCAACAGGCTGGTGTTACCCTAGAGTGGCCTGCAGATCTGTAGTTAAGGGTAATACACCATATGTTACAATACAAAACAATGGAAACCAGGGCCATATTCCGTTTCCCAAATGAAAGCAGGCAGGTGTATCTAAGAGATGTGCTATGTCTGCACTTCTAAATTGAAGGGCAAAAAGCTGGTGTGACATTGTCAGTTACCCATACAAGTGACTCTCTATGTGGTTATTCATTTCATAAGAACATGCACTAAGCCAATGTTCCCAGTTATATAGAATACCTTTAGGGCTTTTGTTAGATCCCAGCTTCACGTAATTGGTCCAATACCAGGGTATTTCCGTTCGATATTGTCTACAAGGAAGTTATTGTGTAAGATGAAAAGTAGAAAAATATAAGTGGCTTTTTCTACATCAGTAAATAGTATAAACATAGATAGATAGATAGATAGATAAGATAGATAGATAGATAGATGATAGATATATAGTGAGATAGATGATAATAGATGATAGATAGATAGATTGATAGATAGATGATAGATATATATTTGATTTGATTTAGACAGACAGACGGAGGAGGACGGACAGACAGGCATGCAGACAGACAGACAGACAGACAACAGACAGACAGACAGATAGATAATAGATAGATAGATAGATAGATAGATAGATATAAGTTATAAAGATAGATAGGTGATTGATGGTAGATAGATAATAGATTTATACCAATGCCAGCCTGATTATTCTTCTCCATGCTTTCTACTGGTTGTTCCACTTTTGAAACTAAATAAAAGCATGTTAAATATGCAAACTCAGCAAGCAAATTATAAATATATACAGGAGTAAAGGTAGACACACATGGCATTGATACCTACGATTCAAACAGTTTGATTGAATTGATTGGATTATCGAAGACACTTTCCCTGGTTTTTGATGGGCCGATCAGCAATATTGATCAGTCTATCGAATAAAACTGATTGGGCAAGATAGAAAATTTTCCATCGACTGCACTTACTAGAACCAAGCTGAAATCTATGGAAGATTGTCCGTGCAGGTGAGGTATAGATTGGTTCTACCTATCAGATTACAATAGTTTGGACGATTGCAAATCTATCGGAAAAATTCGACTGTGTATGCCCACCCTAAATATATACTAAATAGTAGATGATAGCTAGCTAGCTAGCTTAATGGTGGATGGATAGATAGATATGTGATAAATAAGATAGATAGATTATTGACGGTAGATAGACAGATAGATAGATAGGTGTAGATAGATAATAGATTCATAACAATGCCAGCCTGATCATGTTTTCTAATGGTGTTTCCACTTTTGAAACTAAATAAAAGCATGTTAATTAAGCAAACAGCAAGCAAGATAGATAGGTGATTGTGGATAGATAGATAGATAGATAGAAGATAGATAGATAGATGTGAAATAAGCAAACAGCAAGCAAATTCAGAAGTATATGAAACCAATAATAGTGATTTAAATAAGTGAGAGAGAGAGAGAGAGAGAGAGAGAGTAAATAGATCTCATACCATGCCAGCCTGATCTTCCACCTCCATGCTTTCTTTGCATGCATGGTTTCCTCTTTAGGGACTAAATAAAAATATTTTAAAGACGCAAAAAACAGTAAGACATTTAGAAATACATAATATACAAGTTGTCATAGTTACGTGTAGTGCGTAATACACATTGACGTATAGAAGATAGATAGATAGATAGATAGATAGATAGATACACAGAACAGACAGACAGACAGACAGACAGACAGATAGACAGATAGATAGACAGATAGTAGATAGATAAAATAGATAGATGATATATATAGATAGAGAGAGAGAGATAGAGAGATAGATAGATAGATAGATAGATCGATAGAAATATAGATAGATAGAAATATAGATAGATAGAGAGATAGATAGATAAGAGTAGAGAGCAAGAGAGAGGAGAGAGAGAGAGAGAGGGAGATAGATAGATAGATAGATAGATAGATAGATAGATAGATAGATAGATAGATAGAGCAAACTCAGAACTCAAGAAAGTTCAGAAATATATATAAACCAATGCTAGTTAAGGGTAGTGAGTAATACTCTACATAGAAAAAGGGAATAGGGAGTAATTGGGAATAATGAGACAATCAGGAGAGATTTGCCCAAGCTGCTCAGGTAAATTATTCGTGGACATGCCCTTTAAGTTTTTAACATTTAGTTCAAAATAGAGAGAATTAAGTTTTACAAATTTGATTTTCAAAAAATAGATTATTTTTGTGTTTTAGGAGCAACAGGACAAAACTTTCATTACCATTTATTTTTGAACTTTTTGTCCTTAAGTTCACTACTCTACATATGCCTGCTGACTGTATAACACTGGGATCTTGCTATAAATACATTTGGCTTGATTTTCTATACATCTAGCATATGTATACCTCATTAGATATGCTTGCTCACTGAAACAGCAATAAAACCAATATAAATTAAGTTAGTTCAGTAATATTACCTTGGAGGGAAAATATTTTACAAAAACAAGATGGCTTACCGTACTCGTATTTTTGAGGTCTAGTTATGAAAATACCATTAAGGTTAGTCCAAGAGACTGAGTAAAACATTATTAAAAGGTTTAATGCACCATATTATATAACAGCAGTAACAATTTTGCAGAATTGTAGCACATTTGCCATACAGCACAATTACTAAAACTCTGCTCACTGTTTAAATTATTTGTACA
Source organism: Hymenochirus boettgeri (assembly GCA_019447015.1). NCBI lineage: Eukaryota > Metazoa > Chordata > Amphibia > Anura > Pipidae > Hymenochirus > Hymenochirus boettgeri. The sequence continues at coordinate 179,531,587 of CM033475.1, read as the reverse complement.
GAGAAAACGAAGCAATTGAAGCAATAAAAGGGAAAAAAAGTTTGCCTGTGCTAATAATCTCCAACAATCAATCAGATTTTATCTAACTGCAGTAAACTAGTAAATAGCTAACACCTGACTGGTTGCTCCCAATTGAAGCATGGGTAAACTTTTTTTTTTAACCTCTTATGCATCAGCCCCCGCAGCATAATACAATTTAAAATATCTATCTTTAACTGCTAATGTATTTACTTCTCCTCACTATAACAAATAATCTTTCTTACTTAAAGTTGCTTTTAAGACAAAGCTCTTGAGAGAAGTCTCTTCCTTGCTGGGAAACTATCGGGGTGATCCAAATCACAGAGAAGCACGTCTTACCTTGCCCTGTTTATCTCCCTTGTCTTTGTACTCCTCTAATAGGTGACAGAACTTGCAGGGAGATGAATATTTAGAGCTAAGGGGGGAAATAATGAAAACACCCCACTACCGTTTGGTTAGCCCTGGTTTTGTACTCATTTTGCACTGCCTGAGCTATTTCTAAAGATGTTTGGAATTAACGCAGTGCAAGCAATGCAATAAAGTAACATTGTGAAATTAAATCATGCAAATATTACCATTCGCTTTCAACAATGTTCAGTAATAATGGTCGAAAAGTGGTCACTACATTATGGGAAGGAGTGCAGATAAGTTGCAATAGGGACATTTTTTCTCCCCACTTGACCTGTCCAAGCAGATCACATTCATGGCCTTAATTGTTTTAGGCATCCCATTGGTTGAATGGTGTGGGATTTACGTTACATTACTGGACATTAATGGCTTGTGTAATTACAGTTTGTGTCACTGTAACTTGGTCCAAACATTTAAAGAGAAGATTGTAAAGTTTGCTCATTATCGATAGCTTGTATACAATGAACATTTATTAGCCAAACAATCATTAAATTGTGCAATTTATGAAGATAAGAACTCTTATGTTAAACACAAGCAAACTATATATATATATATATATATATATATATATATATATATATACACATTTTTAAAAAGATAATTCATTTTGTTCCACTTAAATAAAATGTAATTAGCCTAGATGTTTGCTGTTGTATGGACAAATGGTAATTGTTTGTAATGGTATAATTGATATGGGATTGGAATGGAAGACTGCATTGAAAACATGTTTTTTGATGAAGTTTGTATTAGTCAAACCTACTACATGTTTCTTATTAATTTGGCTTAAAGAGCCAAATTACTGTTCTTTCTATTCCTTCTTCATTTCTTTTCCCTTTTTCTCTTCCACTTTTTTTGCACTGTATCTCCTCCCACAGTTTTCAAACTGCAGACACGAAATTTGGTACAGACATGCGTGAAACATAAGAGAAGTGTGCGATTACCTAGGAATTGCAAGGATTTTTTCCCTTTGACTATAATGGGAACAATCCTCAAATGTAGATTATTTGTTGTTTTATGGCCATGTGATCAAAACTGTTACAGGGGGAGTCAATAAAAGTTCTATTGTTAAATATGGTGCTAATTTGTCCCAACCAATCAGATGTTAGCTTTCAAATATTAAATAATAATTGGTTGGGGGAAAATAAGCACCATTTTAACAATAAGAACTTTTATTGAATCTTCTAGTTGTTTATGGTCATAAACGCAAACCTGATACTCCAAACACCACACAGATACAGGTATACCTACCTACTGACCTACACTTGCCTTCCTGTGGCAGCATACTTAAAGGGTACCTATAGTAGAAAAAAACATTTTGATCAATCATAAAAAAAAACTCTTTTAAGTTCATAAATACAAAAACCAATATCACCCCAACCTGAGACAGGTACACACCACCTATGACCTACTCTTTCATTCCTGTGGCAGCTGTAGTAAAAAAAAGAACCAAAGTAAATTTCTAATCACCAAATTGACACAGGTACACACACCTACGACCTACTCTTTTAATATGTGCAGACATATTTAAAGGCTAACTATAGTCAAAAATCACATTTTGACCAATCCTAAAAATAAGTATTTTTTACCCCCCTAACCTGACACAGGTACACCCACCAACTGATTTACCTTTCAATTAAGTGGTAGCCATATTTAAAGGGTAACTATAGTAAAAAAACAACTTTGACCAATTATCAATAAAGTTAGTTTTTCAACCCCCCAACCTGACACACACCAACTAACATACCCAGGGCCACACCCCTTAACACAGACCACACCCACAAACCAAACCCATTTCTCTTTTTGGGGAGAAGAAAAAAGACTATAAAGAGGTTAGATTGGTGGGAGAAAATTGACAGCCACCTCCAACCTCAGGCACCCCTAGGCACGTGAAAAAAGGTGACTGAGGGTCGCACTCCAAATCTTTAGAAATGTTTATTACAACCACACATAACCACGTCACAACACGTTTCGGGGGAATGCCCCTTCACCTGAAGAAGGGGGCATTCCCCGAACGTTGTGACGTGGTTATGTGGTTTGTAATAAACTTTCTAAGATTTGGAGTGCGACCCTCAGTCACCTTTTTTCCTGTGAAATCCATCGGTTCCTAAGGGAAGAACCACACGAGGTGTCTGACACTAGGTTGGTAGAGTGCACCTCCACCATTGTTTATTCTGCTTGGATTACCCCTAGGCCCGTGCCTACTGTGCTAATGGTGAATCCGGCCCTGAACCTACCCGTTCATTTATGTGGCAGACATTTTTTAAAAGGTAGTATAGTCAAAAAACAAATTTTGACCAATCAAGCCTTTTACCACCCCCAACCTGACACAGGTTCACACACCAACTGGGCTTCCCATTCATTTATGTGTCAGTATAAGTAAGTCTATACTTACAATAAGTAAGTATAGTCCTAAAAAAAAAATTGACCAATCATCAAAAAAGTTTTTACTCCCCAACCTAACACAGGTGCACAAACCTACTGACCTACCCTACCATTCCTGGGGCAGCCATACTCAAAGGGTACTATAGTAAAAAAAAAATCTACATCGACTTATTGAGCTTTTTTTAACCTGCAGCACAGACACACACATTCCTTCTACAATGCTGCCTTTCAGGCCAAATTTTAAGTTTATACTAGCTTCTTTCTAGTTATTTATTCATTTATGTTCAACCAACATAAAAATAATAATTTAGAGGGAGATGTCTGTTAGAAGTTGCCCTAAACAGTCTCCCAGCCCTTGGTTACACATATAGATGTACATTTTTAATATATTATAAATATATTAAAAAATGTATTCCACCCTTTTACTGTACTGTTTAAAGCCATGCTTGAATCCGAATTACAGGAAAGGCTCAATTGCTGAAAGTCTCCCCAAACATATACATAGGCCAATATCAAAATATTTGAAATATATAACCAAATTTGTAAAAACAGCATATGCATAAATGTCAACATTTACCGAGACTGCCACAGATAGTTCCACTCTTCTAAAAGTCTCGGGATATGTTCTACATGATCCAGACCTGACAGTATTGTGATTATAAATGATGTGTAAACCACTTACTCATTCAGCGCCCCAAAAAAATGTCCTACCCAGCCCTTACAGTGATTAAATCCCAATAAAAATCAGATTTACCACTCAAATACCTTCAATTAAATAATTCAATTGCACTTATTTTTTAATTCACTCACAGATTCACTCACAGTGTGGGATTTATCATAATATAAAATAAAACACTATGTTAGGAGAAAATTAATATCCCTTTAAAACCATTCTCATATTTGAAATCCAATAATACAAAATCAATTTATTGACACAATAAATATATACATCACCTACAATTAATCTACAATCCCCCAAACCCCACAGAAGTAAATAAAGTGATGATATTGAACTGGGCATCCTCAGTACTAAATTCCGTAAAAAAGTTGTTAACAAGTATCAATCTGCAGTATGAATATATCACATCTAAGATAGCAACTAATGTATCCACCTGCTTCCTAGGTATCTTTTACTCAAATATATACATATCATATACAACAGAGTATAACCAAGAATCCTCTCATATAGCACTCTTACCTGGGACTTACGGTTAAGCGCCACTCCATGAAAAATACTATAGTAATAATACATAAACTATATAGTCCCAATTCTCTGCCGCAGAAACTTGTTTCCACTCATAGTCGGTGTCGCTAACGTCCATTCTTCACCCGGTGCCATAGGGAACCCCTCTGTTCCAAAATCCGAATGATCCCTCTGAATCTTGACGGATCGTCCGTTATTTGGGATTTTGCAGCCTATTTCTGTAAAAGCCTAAACATTTGAGAATCTCGAAAGTAATTTCCAAAATCGGAATTCGAGGATTATCGAACGTTCAAGGCCATTTTCGATAATCCTCAAAAATAGCCTTGAATATTCGATAATAATCGAAAATTCTTCGTTTTTAGGATTTGGATCTTGGGATTTCCCGAGATGGTGAGTTTTGCCCCACCTATTTATAAGCAACACTTTTATGCAGGTGTAACACTGACAGGCTCCATTTTTGAAAGGTGCTGGCTCTTTTACAGTATAAACATTTTTTAACAATTTTACAAGTACACATGATCTTCCAAAATGGATAAAGTTGGCTGTGATGTATAACTTTTTAAATAGAGGATTTTGATATATTTTTTTTAGAATAATCTGTAGACAAATTAACTAGAAACATAAAAAAAAACTTTTAAAGGCAGCCTACTCTTAAAGAGACTTACCTCCCGTTCTTCAATTAAACTGAAAAAAAGTCCATTTTAGAAGTGCAGACATCCATTAATACATGGCTGGAAAAAACAGTTTCTACTGTTTAATAATAATAATAAATATAATAATAATAATAATAATAATAATGATTACAAACAAAAAAAATAGAGTCTAAAACAATAATAGTGGCACAGTCACACACCTGCCAGTTATCTCCGGTGCTGCTCCGTTCACACCCCATTTCAAAGTGACAATCGTCACTGCAGAACAGACAGAGGAACCAGAAAACTACACGGATGAGCAGGTGAAAAAGGGGGAGAACACTAAGTTTATATAGACGTAAAGCAAATCCAACGTTTGGGGGATGTATCCACCCTTCCTCAGGAATCCCTGAGGGAGGGTGAATATGTCCCCCCGAAATGTGGATTTCTTTTCGTCTGAATAAATTATAGGGGTTTCCCCCTTTTATCACCTGCTCATCCGTGTAGTGTTGGTTCCTCGTCTGTTCTACAAAAAATACCCAGAGAAATTTGCTATGGTGTACATTTCATTCTGATAAATACATGTAAATGGAACCAAAAGTCCCAATACAAAAATCTATCTCCAGAACAATTAGTTCTCCTATCTTAAGCCCCTTCCGATACACGGGATCTATAATTTACAGCGATTATGCAAAGAAATTTAAGAACTTTATACCTTTTGAGGTGCTGGCAGTTCCATTACGCCAATCTATTTCAGGGTAGTTAAAATCCCCCATAACCAGAACATGCCCCATACCAGCAGCCCCATACCAGCAGCCTTCTCAGAGTCTGGAAATGTTTCTGGAACTGACCAATGGTAAGAAGCACTCCTTGCAATGCCTGTCTTCCCTTGCAATGCCTGTCTTCCCTTATAATGTCTGTCTTCCCTTACAATGCCTGTCTTCCCTTACAATGTCTGTCTTCCCTTGCAATGCCTGTCTTCCCTTACAATGCCTGTCTTCCCATGCAATGCCTGTCTCCCCTTGCAATGCCTGACTTCCCTTGCAATGCCTGTCTCCCCTTGGAATGCGAGTCTCCCCTTGCAATGCCTGTCGCACTTTACAATGCCTGTCTTCCCTTGTAATGCCTATCTCCCCTTGCAATGCCTGTCTTCCCATGCAATGCCTGTCTTCCCTTGCAATGCCTGTCTTCCCATGCAATGCCTGTCTTCCCTTGCAATTCCTGTCTTCCCTTGCAATGCCTGTCTTCCTTTCCAATGCCTGTCTGCTGAAGTGTGGAAGGAGGTGGGGCCAAACTACCAGTACAAGACAGACATTAAAGGATGCTTTTGGGGAAACTAAGGCAAACCTAGGTGTGATGATCTAGCAGTCAACCTTATATATTATTTATATTATCTATTGAGGGAAAACTGCAGTTATCCTTGTCTGATGTTTGCACAACATTCTTTCACTATACTGTATCAATTTTATTTTTAAGTTTTCAATGTCTCTCAGGACGTCTTCATCAGATCAAACAGGACAAACATGTTAATGAAGACATTCTGAAGATGTTGAAACGTCAAAATAAAATTGATATAATCAAAGAACGTTGTGCCTGGGAATTGCTTGAGATGGATATTAATATATCTTTATACAAGAACAATAAATATTTAATATTTATAGAAGGGGTAACTATTAGAAGTGAAATAGGCTGAAATAAACATAATAATGTTGATTAATTTACTTACCTCTCAAATCAATTTCTACAGTAAATTGATTGGGACGTCTTCTCTTCCCATTGATGTATGAAAGACGGACTATAATTAAAATGAACCAATCATTATTCACAAAGGTCCAAATATTCACTCAATTACATCTATTTATGACCAACAGATAGCATATACCATTAAATAAAGAAAGTACCTACAGTATATAATATTACATTACTGGTATTGATACATAAAGTAGAGTTGATCCAGGGAAATTTCCGATTGCCACTTGGAGCCAGAAAGGAATTTTTTCCCCCTTCATAAATTTGGTGTTTTTTTTTTGCCTTCCTCTGGATCAACAATTAGGCAGGAAATGAGGATATTGCTAGATGGGCTGGACTGGATGGACGTATGTCTTTATTCAACCTCAAAATACTATACTATACTATACATTTATTTTTTACTAAAACATTCTTAACCACTTCTTATACAGAGTCCAAGGTGAGATATAGTCAATAATCAATATATTATACAGTATAGTGCCTTGGTGCTAATTTGTATAAAAGCACTCGGACATTATTGGAAGGAGGTGCCACACAGCATTCCACTGCAAACAAACTTTATTCCAGTGCTCTCAGCAACATGTTTTGGATCTTGCATAGATCCTTTTTGAAGCTTGAAAATGTAGAGTCTCCTTCCGACAATGTCTGATTGCTGTAATTGCTACCGGGACTGGGGCAGAGGGAAGTAGAGACCCATAAAGAGATACCGTAAGTGTGGGACACATTTTACCAAAGATTGTATAAAAGCATGTGTACCTTTAATAAAAAGAGGGTCATATGACTACTGGCAAAAGGGAAGATTTCTCCCCCTAACTTCAGTTGGTTTGGGTATTATATTTATTTAATGTTACATGCTATGCCACTGGGGCATTTTTGTCACTATTCACTGAATGGGCACCATCCCCATAGCACTATGTATGTCATTATAATAGCAATACGGAACAATTCATTTAATTCTTAAGTGTGTTTCTGCCTTGTTCATTTCTATATCCTGCATAGCACAAGAATAAAGAATGCACCTCTTTCTGCATAGCCCCACCCAACCATCACCCAATCTTAAGCCTCACTCAGATCTGCATCCCCAATAACAAATTAGGCTGAAGACAATCTGCTGTCATATACCATATGATGTATTGATGATATGATGTAGTATATACTGTCTTACATTTGCTCCATTGGTGGAAATTGGTAATTTACAGACTAGAACTTTACTACATCATAAAAACTAGACATTTTAGAAAATCATTACCATTGTGACTGGGCTGACGGTCCCAGTTTCTGCGCTGTTTGTTCCATTGCCTTCCGCGAAGGTTCCACTTTCTGCGCCATGGTTTCCATTGTCTTTCATAGGGGGCTCCATATCTGCTGCGTAGTTGCCTTCGCCCTTCGTGAGGGTCATTATTTCTGCTCCATGGTTCCCATGGTCTTTTACACTGGTTCCAGTTCAAGTTGGTAACTGAATGTAAATGATATTTTGGTTTATAAATAATAAATATAGTAGTTTGGGTTACAGTAAGTAGTATGTCTTTAACTGGGTTACAAATGAGAAATTGCTGTGTCCATGTCCCCCCATGTTTATTTTGGTTCAATCCATCTTAACATCTCATATGATCTGCATTTCTGTTGGGGATCACATGTATCTTCAATCCCATTATGGAATGTACTGGGGGAAAGTACATGTGTTTTTACATATAGTGCAGTGAGACCTTACTTTAACAAAAATGTTTATCGGCAAATATTAATATAAATGTAATTAGACAATAGTTTGTCAGACAATTACACTACCTTGATGGTTGGCCTTGGAACCCAGTCTCTCTTTTACTGGCCTCTTAGGCATTGGAGCAGCTTCCTGCTCGTTTTCTGCATGGAAAATATATAGAATCGTTAGGATGCAATTTCATTGACAAAATATTTTATAACATAAAATATTGCAAATACCAATATGGCAACTGAAACTAGTAAAATAATAGGAATTTCATGTATTATCAGACTGGGGATGTATTAATAAAGGTGCGGTATCGCAGAACAGCTACATTGTAAAATAACGATGGGTATCATAAATAAACAATTGCAATTTTACATTTATATAATGTCATTGTAGATCTACAATGGCATCGTTATCGTTATTCATCCTATTCCGTGCAAAAATCCAGTTACAGCCATCACATGTTTACAATCATTATCGTAAACATACGATCCTATCATAAAATTATGTTGGGAATGTGCTCCAGATCATGCTTTTAGAAATACAGCCTTATTGTAGGAACTATACTGGGTGTGAGGGAGACACATTCTGTAATGTTTCTTCATATTGAAATACTCACCACAGAATTTTCTCTTTACACAAATCCGAGACTTTCTCTCAGTTTGATTTTTCTGGATGTTGCCTGAAAGGAAAATGAGGAGGAAACGATGAAAATACAAAGTACAGCGCAACCAAACCTCAACTGGGTCAACTAAATTCTTTACTGAGATAATGAAAGGACTTGGCCAACAGGCTGGTGTTACCCTAGAGTGGCCTGCAGATCTGTAGTTAAGGGTAATACACCATATGTTACAATACAAAACAATGGAAACCAGGGCCATATTCCGTTTCCCAAATGAAAGCAGGCAGGTGTTATCTAAGAGATGTGCTATGTCTGCACTTCTAAATGTAAGGGCAAAAAGCTGGTGTGACATTGTCAGTTACCCATACAAGTGACTCTCTATGTGGTTATTCATTTCATAAGAACATGCACTAAGCCAATGTTCCCAGTTATATAGAAATACCTTTAGGGCTTTTGTTAGATCCCAGCTTCACTGTAATTGGTCCAATACCAGGGTATTTCCGTTCGATATTGTCTACAAGGAAGATTATTGTTAAGATGAAAAGTCAGAAAAATATAAGTGGCTTTTTCTACATCAGTAAATAGTATAATACATAGATAGATAGATAGATAGATAGATAGATAGATAGATAGATAGATGATAGATATATAGTGAGATAGATGATAGATAGATGATAGATAGATAGATTGATAGATAGATGATAGATATATATTTGATTTGATTTAGACAGACAGACGGAGGGACGGACGGACAGACAGGCATGCAGACAGACAGACAGACAGACAGACAGACAGACAGACAGATAGATAGATAGATAGATAGATAGATAGATAGATAGATATAAGTTATAAAGATAGATAGGTGATTGATGGATAGATAGATAATAGATCTTATACCAATGCCAGCCTGATTATTCTTCTCCATGCTTTCTACTGGTGTTTCCACTTTTGAAACTAAATAAAAGCATGTTAAATATGCAAACTCAGCAAGCAAATTCATAAATATATACAGGAGTAAAGGTAGACACACATGGCATTGATATCCCTATCGATTCAAACAGTTTGATTGAATTGATTGGATTATCGAAGACACTTTCCCTGGTTTTTGATGGGCCGATCAGCAATATTGATCAGTCTATCGAATAAAACTGATTGGGCAAGATAGAAAATTTTCCATCGACTGCATCTACTAGAACCAAGCTGAAATCTATGGAAGATTGTCAGTGCAAGGTGAGGATATATGATTGGTTCTACCTATCAGATTTACAATAGTTTTGGACGATTGCAAATCTGATCGGAAGAATATTCGACTGTGTATGCCCACCCTAAATAATATACTAAATAGATAGATGATAGCTAGCTAGCTAGCTTAATGGATGGATGGATAGATAGATATGTGATAAATAAGATAGATAGATTATTGACGGATAGATAGACAGATAGATAGATAGGTGATAGATAGATAATAGATCTCATAACAATGCCAGCCTGATCATGTTTTCTACTGGTGTTTCCACTTTTGAAACTAAATAAAAGCATGTTAATTAAGCAAACAGCAAGCAAGATAGATAGGTGATTGATGGATAGATAGATAGATAGATAGATAGATAGATAGATAGATGTGAAATAAGCAAACAGCAAGCAAATTCAGAAGTATATTGAAACCAATAAATAAGTGATTTAAATAAGTGAGAGAGAGAGAGAGAGAGAGAGAGAGTAAATAGATCTCATACCAATGCCAGCCTGATCTTCCACCTCCATGCTTTCTTTGCATTTGCATGTTTCCTCTTTAGGGACTAAATAAAAATATTTTAAAGACGCAAAAACAGTAAGACATTTAGAAATACATAATATACAAGTTGTCATAGTTACGTGTAGTGCGTAATACACATTGACGTATAGATAGATAGATAGATAGATAGATAGATAGATAGATACACAGACAGACAGACAGACAGACAGACAGACAGATAGACAGATAGATAGACAGATAGATAGATAGATAAATAGATAGATAGATATATAGATAGATAGAGAGAGAGAGATAGAGAGATAGATAGATAGATAGATAGATCGATAGAAATATAGATAGATAGAAATATAGATAGATAGAGAGATAGATAGATAAGAGCTAGAGAGCAAGAGAGAGAGAGAGAGAGAGAGAGGGAGATAGATAGATAGATAGATAGATAGATAGATAGATAGATAGATAGATAGATAGAGCAAACTCAGAACTCAAGAAAGTTCAGAAATATATATAAACCAATGCTAGTTAAGGGTAGTGAGTAATACTCTACATAAGAAAAAGGGAATAGGGAGTAATTGGGAATAATGAGACAATCAGGAAGATTTGCCCAGAGCTGCTCAGGTAAATTTATTCGTGGACATGCCCTTTAAGTTTTTAACATTTAGTTCAAAATAGAGAGAATTAAGTTATTACAAAATTTGATTTTCAAATAATAGATTTATTTTGTGTTTTAGGAGCAACAGGACAAAACTTTTCATTACCAATTTATTTTTTGAACTTTTTTGTCCTTAAGTTCACCTCTCTACATATGCCTGCTGACTGTATTAAACACCTGGGATCTTGCTATAAATACATTTGGCTTGATTTTCTATACATCTAGCATAATGTATACCTCATTAGATATGCTTGCTCACTGAAACAGCAATAAAACCAATTATAAATTAAGTTAGTTCAGTACATTTACCTTGGAGGGAAATATTTTACAAAAACAAGATGGCTTACCGTACTCGTATTTTTGAGGTCTAGTTATGATAAATATCCATTAAGGTTAGTCCAAGAGACTGAGTAAAACATTTATTAAAAGGTTTAATGCACCATATTTATATAACAGCAGTAACAATTTTGCAGAATTGTAGCACATTTTGCCATACAGCACAATTACTAAAACTCTGCTCACTGTTTAAATTATTTGTACAGAGAAAACGAAGCAATTGAAGCAATAAAAGGGAAAAAAAGTTTGCCTGTGCTAATAATCTCCAACAATCAATCAGATTTTATCTAACTGCAGTAAACTAGTAAATAGCTAACACCTGACTGGTTGCTCCCAATTGATAGCATGGGTAAACTTTTTTTTTTAACCTCTTATTGCATCAGCCCCTAAGCAGCATAATACAATTTAAAATATCTATCTTTAACTGCTAATGTATTTACTTCTCCTCACTCATAACAAATAATCTTTCTTACTTAAAGTTGCTTCTTTAAGACAAAGCTCTTGAGAGAAGTCTCTTCCTTGCTGGGAAACTATCGGGGTGATCCAATATCACAGAGAAGCACGTCTTACCTTGCCCTGTTTATCTCCCTTGTCTTTGTACTCCTCTAATAGTGACAGAACTTGCAGGGAGATGCAATATTTAGAGCTAAGGGGGGAAATAATTGAAAACACCCCACTACCGTTTGGTTAGCCCTGGTTTTGTACTCATTTTGCACTGCCTGAGCTATTTCTAAAGATGTTTGGAATTAACGCAGTGCAAGCAATGCAATAAATGTAACATTTGTGAAATTAAAATCATGCAAATATTACCATTCGCTTTCATACAATGTTCAGTAATAATGGTCGAAAAGTGGTCACTACATTATGGGAAGGAGTGCAGATAAGTTGCAATAGGGACATTTTTTCACCTCCCCACTTGACCTGTCCAAGCAGATCACATTTCATGGCCTTAAATTGTTTTTAGGCATCCCATTGGTTGAATGGTGTGGGATTTACGTTACATTACTGGCAAATTAATGGCTTGTGTAATTACAGTTTGTGTCACTGTAACTTGGTCCAAACATTTAAAGAGAAGATTGTAAAGTTTGCTCATTATCGATAGCTTGTATACAATGAACATTTAATTAGCCATAACAAATCATTTTAAATTGTGCAATTTATGAAGATAAGAACTCTTATGTTAAACACAAGCAAAGCTATATATATATATATATATATATATATATATATATATATATATACACATTTTTAAAATAGATAATTCATTTTTGTTCCACTTAAATAAAATGTAATTAGCCTAGATGTTTGCTGTTGTATGGAACAAATGTTAATTGTTTTGTAATGGTATAATTGATATGGGATTGGAATGGAAGACTGCATTGAAAACATGTTTTTTGATGAAGTTTGTATTAGTCAAACCTACTACATGTTTCTTATTAATTTGGCTTAAAGAGCCAAATTACTGTTCTTTCTATTCCTTCTTCATCTTCTTCTTCCCTTTTTCTCTTCCACTTTTTTGCACTGTATCTCCTCCCACAGTTTTCAAACTGCAGACACGAAATTTGGTACAGACATGCGTGACACATAAGAGAAGTGTGCGATTACCTAGGAATTGCAAGGATTTTTTCCCTTTGACTATAATGGGAACAATCCTCAAATGTAGATTATTTGTTGTTTTATGGCCATGTGATCAAAACTGTTACAGGGGGAGTCAATAAAAGTTCTTATTGTTAAATATGGTGCTAATTTTGTCCCAACCAATCAGATGTTAGCTTTCAAATATTAAATAATAATTGGTTGGGGGAAAATAAGCACCATTTTTAACAATAAGAACTTTTATTGAATCTTCTAGTTAGTTTTATGGTCATAAACGCAAACCCTGATACTCCCAAACACCACACAGATACAGGTATACCTACCTACTGACCTACACTTGCATTCCTGTGGCAGCCATACTTAAAGGGTACCTATAGTAGAAAAAAACATTTTGATCAATCATAAAAAAAAAACTCTTTTAAGTTCATAAATACAAAAACACATATCACCCCCAACCTGAGACAGGTACACACACCTACTGACCTACTCTTTCATTCCTGTGGCAGCTGTAGTAAAAAAAATGACCAAAGTAAATTTCTTAATCACCAAATTGACACAGGTACACACACCTACCGACCTACTCTTTTAATTATGTGGCAGACATATTTAAAGGCTAACTATAGTCAAAAATCACATTTTGACCAATCCTAAAAATAAGTTATTTTTTTACCCCCCTAACCTGACACAGGTACACCCACCAACTGATTTACCTTTCAATTAAGTGGTAGCCATATTTAAAGGGTAACTATAGTAAAAAAACAACTTTGACCAATTATCAATAAAGTTAGTTTTTCAACCCCCCAACCTGACACACACCAACTAACCTACCCAGGGCCACACCCCTTAACACAGACCACACCCACAAACCACACCCATTTCTCTTTTTGGGAGAAGAAAAAAGACTATAAAGAGGTTAGATTGGTGGGAGAAAATTGACAGCCACCCCTCCAACCTCAGGCACCCCTAGGCACGTGAAAAAAGGTGACTGAGGGTCGCACTCCAAATCTTTAGAAATGTTTATTACAAACCACACATAACCACGTCACAACGTTTCGGGGGAATGCCCCCTTCACCTGAAGAAGGGGCATTCCCCCGAAACGTTGTGACGTGGTTATGTGTGGTTTGTAATAAACATTTCTAAAGATTTGGAGTGCGACCCTCAGTCACCTTTTTTCCTGTGAAATCCATCGGTTCCTAAGGGAAGAACCCACAGAGGTGTCTGCACCCTAGTTTGGTAGAGTGCACCTCCACCATTGTTTATTCTGCTTGGATTACCCCTAGGCACGTGCCTACTGTGCTAATGGTGAATCCGGCCCTGAACCTACCCGTTCATTTTATGTGGCAGACATTTTTTAAAAGGTAAGTATAGTCAAAAACAAATTTTGACCAATCAAGCCTTTTACCACCCCCAACCTGACACAGGTTCACACACCAACTGGGCTTCCCATTCATTTATGTGTCAGTATAAGTAAGTCTATACTTACAATAAGTAAGTATAGTCCATAAAAAAAAAATTTGACCAATCATCAAAAAAGTTTTTTACTCCCCAACCTAACACAGGTGCACAAACCTACTGACCTACCCTACCATTCCTGGGGCAGCCATACTCAAAGGGTTACTATAGTAAAAAAAAAATCTCATCATCGACTTTATTGAGCTTTTTTTAACCTGCAGCACAGACACACACATTCCCTTCTACAATGCTGCCTTTCAGGCCAAATTTTAAGTTTATACTTAAGCTTTTCCTTTCTAGTTATTTATTCATTTAGTTCAACCAAACTAAAAATAATAATTTAGAGGGAGATTGTCTGTTTAGAAGTTGCCCTTAAACAGTCTCCCAGCCCTTGGTTACACATATAGATGTACATTTTTAATATATTATAAAATATATTAAAAAATGTATTCCACCCTTTTACTGTACTGTTTAAATGCCATGCTTGAATCCGAATTCAGGGAAAGGCTCAATTGCTGAAAGTCTCCCCAAACATATTACATAGGCCAATATCAAAATATTTGAAATATTATAACCAAATTTGTAAACACAGCATATGCATAAATGTCAACATTTACCGAGACTGCCACAGATAGTTCCACTCTTCTAAAAGTCTCGGGATATGTTCTACATGATCCAGACCTGACAGTATTGTGATTCTAAAATGATGTAACCACTTACTCATTCAGAGCCCCCAAAACCTGTCCTACCCAGCCCTATACAGTGATTAAATCCCAATAAAAATCAGATTTACCACTCAAATACCTTCAATTAAATATATACTCAATTGCACTTATCTTTATAATTCACTCACAGATTCACTCACAGTGCTGGGGATTTATCATAATATAAAATAAAACACTATGTTAGGAGAAAATTAATATCCCTTTAAAACCATTCTCATATTTGAAATCCAATAATACAAATATCAATTTATTGACACAAATAAATATATACATCACCTACATATAATCTACAATCCCCCAATACCCCACAGAAGTAAATAAAGTGATGATAGTGAACTGGGCATCCTCAGTACTAAATTCCGTAAAAAAGTCTGTTAACAAGTATCAAT
This sequence comes from Hymenochirus boettgeri, assembly GCA_019447015.1. NCBI lineage: Eukaryota > Metazoa > Chordata > Amphibia > Anura > Pipidae > Hymenochirus > Hymenochirus boettgeri. Next base: position 179,515,966 of record CM033475.1, on the reverse strand, counting down.
CTGCAGTATGAATAATATCACATCTAAGATAGCAACTAATGTATCCACCTGCTTCCTAGGTATCTTTTACTCAAATATATACATATCATATACAACAGAGTATAACCAAGAATCTCTCTCATATAGACACTCTTACCTGGGACTTACGGTTAAGCGCCACTCCATGAAAATACTATAGTAATAATACATAACTATATAGTCCCAATTCTCTGCCGCAGAACTTGTTTCCACTCATAGTCGGTGTCGCTAACGTCCATTCTTCACCCGGTGCATAGGGAACCCCTCTGTTCCAAAATCCGAATGATCCCTCTGAATCTTGACGGATCGTCCGTATTTTGGGATTTTGCAGCCTATTTTCTGTAAAAGCCTATAAACATTTGAGAATCTCGAAAGTAATTTCCAATCGGAATTTCGAGGATTATCGAACGTTCAAGGCCATTTTCGATAATCCTCAAAAATAGCCTTGAATATTCGATAATAATCGAAAATTCTTCCGTTTTTAGGATTTTTGGATCTTCGGGATTTTCCCGAGATGGTGAGTTTTGCCCACCTCTATTTATAAGCATACCTTTTATGCAGGTTAACACTGACAGGCTCCATTTTTGAAAGGTGCTGGCTCTTTTACAGTATAAACATTTTTAACATATTTTACAAGTACACATGATCTTCCAAAATGGATAAAGTTGGCTGTGACTGTATATACTTTTTAAATAGAGGATTTTGATATATTTTTTTTAGAATAATCTGTAGACAAATTAACTAGAAACATAAAAAAAAACTTTTAAAGGCTAGCCTTACTCTTAAAAGAGACTTACCTCCCGTTCTTCAATTAAACTGAAAAAAGTCCATTTTAGAAGTGCAGACATCCATTAATACATGGCTGGAAAAAACAGTTTCTACTGTTTAATAATAATAATAATAATAATAATAATAATAATAATAATAATGATTACAAACAAAAAAATAGAGTCTAAAACAATAATAGATTGGCACAGTCACACACCTGCCAGTTATCTCCGGTGCTGCTCCGTTCACACCCCATTTCAAAGTGACAATCGTCACTGCAGAACAGACAGAGGAACCAGAACACTACACGGATGAGCAGGTGATAAAAGGGGGAGAACCACTATAGTTTATATAGACGTAAAGCAATCCAACGTTTGGGGGGATGTATCCACCCTTCCTCAGGAATCCCTGAGGGAGGGTGAATATGTCCCCCCGAAATGTTGGATTTCTTTTCGTCTGAATAAATTATAGGGGTTCTCCCCCTTTTATCACCTGCTCATCCGTGTAGTGTTCTGGTTCCTCTGTCTGTTCTACAAACAAAAAATACCCAGAGAAATTTGCTTATGGTGTACATTTCATTCTGATAAATCACTGTAAATGGAACCAAAAGTCCCAATACAAAAATCTATTCTTCAGAACAATTAGTCTCCTATCTTAAAGCCCCTTCCGATACACGGGATCTATATTTACAGCGATTATGCAAATTCAACGGAATCACTTAAAACACTTAAAATATCAATAGATTTTCTGTTTTGAGCGGTTTATCGAAAAAAATGAGGATTGTGCTGGACAAAAAATTCTCCTTTGACTTCATCTTCAAGTCTCCATATAGGAAACTTAACTGTCCTTACTTTGTGTTTTTTCTTTGAAAGCATTGATAGTCATAATTTATATTGAGATCCTACAATATTACTGTTAGAGATTGCATTAATTGCCAGTTCTGCATACTGCTGTATTCAAAAAGGTGAGGTGAGGACAGTAATATAACACACAGTTAAAGATAAGAGGTAGATAATTGAAACATGGAGATGGTAGTGCTCTAAAACAGTTACAATCAATGTAATTCCTATGGAGGATACTACATATATCAATATAACCAATTTCTTTCCCCTCTAATTGTTCTCTACCCTCTCTACATTATAATTATCGCACTCTTACTGTTTGTTTATATTGCATTACCCACCTCAAATGGTTCTGTGCATTCTGTGAAGTTTATTAGAAGCCAGATAATGTAAAATGCACTAATATGGCTACAATAAATTTAACTAAATTTAACTATCCATTTTGCTATGGATGATACTATATAAAGCCACAAAGGACTAAAAAGGCACCAAAAAGGTAAGTAAGACCATCGAAACCAGTATTAATGCAGAATTACAAAAAAGAAAAACTTGAAAAAAATATGTACAGTTTATTACAATTGAGAATGAGATAGGAATACAATAAAAAAAACACAGAGAGGAAGATAAATTTCTGCCTCCTGGCAACATCTTCAGCCAAACGGGGGGCACAGTGGGAGATCTAAATGTCTTGTTTAAAAATAAATGTTCGAAACTACTCACGTACGAAAAATCTTTAAGGGATATATACACTGTAAAAAAAATTTAGCTTACTGGATAGCTGTGGCTTTAAATATAAAGGTGTAAAACTTTTTTTTGTTGTATTCCCCTCCCGTAGCCTACCTTTACTCCTTGATTGTTGCTGGCTTCCTTCTCCTCTGAAATAGCGTTTTTAGCTCTGCCCCCACAAGATTGTGCAAATCTCAACCATCTTGCTGTGTCAGGTAAGTTTGCAGCCATTTATATGGCGTATGTGTGATGTTGTGGTGATGTCAGGGCTGGATTAACCATTGGGCAAAAAGGGAAATTGCCCCGGGGCCCCCAGCACTGAAGGACCCGCACCACAGAATTTAATTTTTCAATTTAAAAAAAAACAAATTATTTTTTTCCCCAAATCCCCTACCTCACATTCCTGCACTCTCTATCATGTTCCCACAAAGTACCGGTCTTCTACTGGTCAGGGAGTGTAAAGTTTTTTTTTAAAAAATGGAAGTTCCTTTTTAAAAAACCTTAGTGACACCTGACTGACTGACCAGCTGGTAGGTGCAAGGACGGCCGAGGAACTCACTGCAGTGGAACGTGTCCATTCTGGGAACCTCCTCCTCTGCTAAGACCTGAACCTCCAGTGCGCTAGGAGACTGGCATTTGGAGGAGCAGTTATGAGGATTTATTACACAAGGTCAGTAGGTTTGGGAAATAAGGAGACACTCCTCCTCTGTTTAAATTTTAAGTATGTGCTGTCTCGGGGGGGGGGTGGAGAGGTAACTGGAAGACTGCCTGTACTTAGATCTAAGACCCCTATACATGTGCTCTTGGCTCCTACCCAAACTCTGTGTGTCAGTCAGAGTAATAGCAGCACGTCAGTTCTGATTTAGATCTTCAGTTTTTTACTTTGTCTTACAGTCTGGGCAGCACTTTGATTGAAGCTGAGAGTAGAGCAATGTATGCGGGTCTCAGAGATTTCATTACATTTAACTAGTGTTACCAGCTCTTATCTCTTCTACTTTGTTTAAGTCAGCCAGACAGAGTAAATACCAGCCCTCCATCCAGAGTTAAAACCAGCCCTCCAGCCAGGGTTAAAACCAGCCCTCCAGCCAGGGTTAAAACCAGCCCTCCAGCCAGGGTTAAAACCAGCCCTCCAGACAGAGTTAAAACCAGCCCTCCAGACAGAGTGAAAACCAGCCCTCCAGCCAGGGTTTAAATCAGCCCTCCAGCCTGGGTTAAAACCAGCCCTCAAGCCAGGGTTAAAACCAGCCCTCCAGACAGAGTTAAAACCAGCCCTCCAGCCAGGGTTAAAACCAGCCCTCCAGACAGAGTAAAAACTAACCCCCCATCCAGAGTTAAAACCAGCCCTCCAGCCAGGGTTAAAACAAGCCCTCCAGACAGAGTTAAAACCAGCCCTCCAGACAAAGTTAAAACCAGCCCTCCAGTCAGGGTTAAACCCAGCCCTCCTAACAGTGACCAGCAAGTGTTAAGTTATCTTTACAGTTCATCAGCCACTGTTAGGTCAACCCTGTAGTTCAACAGCCTCTGTTAAGTCAGCCTACCTCCCCTACAAGCTACGCACACAAACATACATGCCCAGTATGTTTGCAGTGTAGCACACCGCATGAAGCTATGTTCGATAGCTATCTCTACTCCTGGGTAGAGATATTCGACACTGTTGAGTTTCCTTCTGTTTTCCAGATTGGGCAGTTTTTGAGTTTCTAGCGTTACTTTCAAGGGTTATTTCGATAATTGTTTATTTTCAATTTTCGATGATCGTCTATGTTTGATTTTCTATGATCATCCATTTTTGATTTTCGATGATCGTCTATTTTCGATGACCGGCTACTTTCGATTTTTGATAATCGGCTACTTTTCGATAAAAATCAAAAATTCTGAAAAAACGGGTTCTGTGAAATCTGGGAGTTCCGAAAGTTTTGTCGGGACTTCAAAACTCTCAGATTGGATTCAAAACCAGATTCTTTTCGAACCCACATTACATCTCTACTCCCGGGGGAGGTGAGAATAGCCTAAATTTTTAGGAGTCATGGATAGTTGGGCTCCCCACACAATGTTGGGGCCCCCACAAAATGTTTTGCCCAGGGGCCCCCACCAACCCTGTACTTGGTCGTGGTGCAATGATGTCCCACACGCGCATGCTTGTGCATTGACATCATGTTACATGCACACTGACTTCACACTATACAAACAGCTGCAAACTTAACTGATGGTGGAGATTTGCACAATCTCGTGGGGACGCAGACAAAAACGCCATTTCAGAGAAGGAAGCCAGCAACATTCAAGGAGTAAAGGTAGGCTACGGGAGGGGAGCAGAACAAAAAACAGTGGACATATCCTTTAAACTCCAAATGATTTAAACCACTATTAGAAACTGTTATAACCCCTCTCTTACCTTACCAGTCATTCTTTACCCCCTCCACATTCCAATGATCCTCTTATTATTACTGCTTGTTTATATTACTATCCTGACCCCAAATGGTTATACGTGTTCTATTGCTTCTCTGTAAAAGTTTCTTAGTTCCCAGATAATGCAAATATCTGAAGACGGGAGGGAGAAAGCTACAGTAATTATTGTTAGTGCAAATAAATAAGGAGTATTACAGACACACTTTTTTAACTACAATCAATTATATTTCCTGTTAGAGGATTATTGTTTTACAGAAAACCTTCCCAAATTTCCTTCCTTGACCCTGTGAGTTATGTTATTCATTTTGCTGGCAATCCCTTGATGCCAATAAATCCCCAGCCACCAGTTACCTGTTAAACAAACTAAATGAAAGCCAACATTGTGATTGTAGGCTACACTATTGCGTTTCTCACATGCTTATGAAGAAAAGCATGGCAGTGCATAATCATGTGTGGCCCCATTTCATGCACTGTGCTGCGTTCCTTTTTTGGATACGATCACCATTTTTTGCGAATCGAATGCTCCAATAAAGCAAAACTGCACAAATTCCAGTCCAAACAGATGGTAACCAAAATAAGAAAATCTGTTACAAACCCAATTAAAACATTTTTTTTTCTACTGCAATTTTTGACTTTTCGTTTTTTTTTACCAAAACTTTAGATAAGTTCTGAATTTTTAAAATTCCAAATATTAGAAATCAGCAGTTCCGAATTGAACTCAGGTTAGTTTTACTATCGCCACTGGAATCTGTACCATTGCAGAGTTAAATTCTCCAGAAAGAATAAAAGGAAATGTTCTCTGTGCATTTATATCCCGGCCTAGAGTTGTGGAATTGTCAGTTTACATAAGTCAAATACAGTTGCCTAATGAGGACACAATTTCATTGTAATTATCTTTAGAGCATTTCAGTTAACCAACTGCCACATGTTCTGGAGATAAACACCCCATACTTAAGAAATCATTATTCAGATTGTGAATCTAAAGCACATCTGTGAATATAAACACTAAATAGCATTCCAAAGACATTACTGATAAAGTAGTAGAAAAGCAAAGATTAGAAAAGGGGACCAAACAATATTGAATATGTACCACTGGGTGCTGTTACTTCTATTATAGGGAAGAGGAAGCTACAGTACATCATACCAGCTGATGTTGTGAAGAAAAGATTTTATCTCAAAACTTTTTAAGCAAACAAGGGACCAAAGTCAAAGAAAAGACAATTGAAAGCAGAGACTGCTGTAAAGGTGCAAAATACTGGAAAGAAACCCCCAAAGAAATGAGAAAGCTTGTGTAAGGCCTTGTACATGCACATGGGGCTGTAACGACCATTTCTGGCACATGGGAGGAGGACTGACATTTTCTCTTCTCCCCTTTTTCTACTAGGGGTGAGACTTGTGTTTCACTTACCTGTGCTGCTGTCCTACGGTTCAGAGAATAATGATATCTTCTTCCTCAGGTGAGGCCTCTCTGCTAAAAGGTACTGGGGTACATGGGGCAAATTATAAAGATGCTTTACCTTGTGAAGGGGATTAATGATTCCAATCAATAAGGCTAAATCACATAGGAGGAGGTTGATTTCTATAGGATTATTCACCATATATCACATCTGCCTGGAAGTTCAATAAATAATGCAATAGAATAATTTATAGTAGGCCATATTGAGCAGTGGATACAAATTCGCACAAAGCTAGCTCCCATTTGATTTTGTTTTGATCTGAGAGCACACCACGTTATTTATTACATCACAATACATTACCGACCCTAATGGACCCCTGGAAACCTGCACTAAGCATTAGAGATGGTCATTGACCTAAACCTCTATTTGTATAAATGATGTAAAATGACAGACATTTCTGTGTTTAACTATAAAAGGGTTTTTGGAAGTTTTTTTTATTATAAAGATAAATGAAATGTCTCCAAAGAATTGAGGTATATGGAATAGCAACTAAAAAGGAATCCTAAAAATGAATTTTCTTAATGACATGCTCCATGAGGCTTTACCTACCTGATTTAACTGAATTTTCTGTAGCGTTTCAGCGTTCATATTTAACGTGGACTTCATTAGGTAAAGTGATTTTCTTAACCATCAGAGGACCTGAAATGTTTAGAAATTCAATTATATGTATTATTTCACCATTTGCTGGGATTACGTCCAAAACAGTTAGATCTTGATTTCTCTGGGGAACCAAACTTGCAATGAATCCAAGAAGCATCAGGTCTTTATTTTCTAAATGAGTTCCATTATTGACAAAATGAAACTAAATAAGGATCCAACGTTAAGACTCCCGTTCTTTATAAACTTGTATATATGAGACACAGAATAGGTCTAGGGAAGGAAGTGTACTACATTTTCTGAATTATTCAGCAGGACCACTGCTAAAAGAACCGTAAGCTACCAGAGAGAAAGTTCATTCACTTACCAGTTAACTCTGGTATTCAAGGTGGAATATGACCTACTCACCAAGTAAAAAAACAGCAAAAAAATAAATGAATAATATTTGATGATTGTAAATCTCAAACTTGTCTTTCATTGGCACTGATTAACACAGGAAGGAGACAGCTTTTAAACCAGCTGTTTTATTCTGCCAACGATGGATCTATTTTGAAACTAATGTAGCTTGGGTCCCAATTCTTCTAATCGCAGAGGACCCCAGAAAAAGATCAATTCAATAGAGTTTTAAATAGCTTTGTTTAATGTTCCTTTATCTTTTGATGATTGAAGGGCCCATGACAGTTAGAACAGCAAACATTTTGAACTTGGCATCTTTTATTTGTACAGTTTCCTTAAATAGACATTTATCCACACCATAATTCCAGAAGAATAAAATATTTTGCCCAAAAGCACCTGCCACCATGTCAAGGTTCCTTTTAATAGGGCCCTAACATACCTAACTAGTTTAACCTAACCTAACAAACTATCTAAAGCTAATCTAACCTTATGAAATGCCTTTTAACAATATCTAACACATGTACAGTGAGAACAGACAGTAAAGGTCCAATACAATGAGAGCAGAAAGTAAAGGTCCCATACAGTGAGAACAGACAGTAAAGGTCCCATACAATGAGAGCAGACAGTAAAGGTCCCATACAGTGAGAACAGACAGTAAAGGTCCCTTACAGTGAGAACAGACAGTAAAGGTCCCATACAGTGAGAACAGACAGTAAAGGTCCCATACAGTGAGAACAGACAGTAAAGGTCCCATACAGTGAGAACAGCCAGTAAAGGTCCCAATACTATGAGAACAGATAATAATGGGCCCATAAAGTGAGAACAGACAGTAAAGGTCCCATACATATGCTATCCTCTATCTCTCACATTCTCTCTCTCTCTCCTGCAGTCTCTGTCCTCTATCTCTCACACACTATCTCTCTTGCAATCTCTATTCTCTATCTCACTCTCCTGCATTGTATCTCACATACACTGAACATACACACTCTCACGCATACTTTACACACACTCTCTCACACATACTGTACATACACCCTCTTTCACACATACGGTACGTACACCCTCTCACACATACTGTACATACGCACTCTCTCACACAGTGTACATACACACTCTCATATAAACTCTCTCACACTTACTGTTTACAAACCTTCTCTCACATACAATGGTTGGTACCAAATCTGGTAAAATCATTTGCTCAAACTCTGATAAAGTGTTGGCACACAGATACTGGCAAAATAATTGGCACAAACTCTGATAAAGTGTTGGATACTGATAAAATTATTGGCACAAACAGTTTGTGCTGATAATTTTACCAGTATCTATGTGCCAACACTTTATATGAGTTAAGTAGTGCAAAGCAACCACTGTATATAGAGAAAACTAAAGATGACCCTCTCCAAAGGCAGAGATGTGAGAAAAAAAAGTTGCTTATCTAGCATCGCACACATTATATGTAGTGACAAGAACCCAAAAGGGCTTCACCACATATCCCCTATTCAATAACTACAGATAGCAGCAGATGCGAATGAAATCAGCCTGGGGCTAAATGACTATAAAAACCAACAGGGTTATTCAATAAAAGTTCTTATCGTTTAAAATGGTGATAATTTTGCCCCACCAATTAGATGTAAGCTTACAAATTTTAAATAAGATCTGATTGGTTGGGGCAAAATTAGCACCATTTTAAACGATAAGAACTTTTATTGAATAACCCTGTTGGTTTTTATAGGCTAGTCTTGGGAAGCTGGGACTCAGTCAGATCGCACAGGCATACAATCAGTTAGGCAGACATATAAAGAAAAAGGAAATAACACTTAGTGCAGGGAGCTACTACCACTGGGCGTCCGATGATAATGACATTACTAATATTATCAATTCAACTGACACTATTTTTACCTGTCACGACTATGAAGTTGACGCTAGATTCTTGGATAAACATAATGCCTTAACCCTTTCCAACTTACAGACATACGTTGGTGAACCTTCTATGGTTCACACGGGTTTACGCATTCCTACTTATTTTTATTCTTTCCATAGCAAAGATCAGTACATTGACTTATATCTTAAGTTGGTCATGCAGGATTTGGAGACGTTAAATCTTACAAAAACTTCCCACCATTCACAGAATTTTAGAAAACGAGAAAAATAGCATTACAACAGTTACAGGAAAATGATTCAATTGTTATCAGAAACTCAGATAAAGGTGGATCAGTGGTAGTCATGGACAGGGTGCAGTACAAATTAGAAGCATATAGACAACTTCAGGATAATGACACTTATAGCCTGTTGTCGGGCGATCATGTAAACATTTTTTTTTCAAACTTCCCCATAAGTTACTAAAGCATGGATTTGACCTTCGGGTCATAGATGAGGAGGAACAGGATTACCTCAAAACAGATCAACCACATACCCCTATATTCCACATGTTTCCCAAGGTCCATAAATCTTTAGTTGTTGTTAAAGTTAGACTCATAGTATCCAGGATCGGATCTCTCAACGAGCACCTTGGGGAATATGTGGACAATTTACTTTTACCCATGGTCCGACTCCTAAGGCTACCCAGCTATCTAAAGGACACCACAGAACTTTTGAGGAATTTCAATGAATTTGTCTGGTGACAAATGGATGTTACAGCTCTTTATTCATGTATAGATCATTCAATAGGCTTGGAAGCTAGCTTGATTATTTCGATTTGTATTGTGCAGTTCAAAATGATTTCATACTACAATCTTTGGAATACCTGCTGACTACTAATTATTTTATGTTTGCAGACAAATACTATCTCCAATGCAGAGGGGCAACAATGGGGGCAAAATTTTCGCCCTAATATGCGAACCTCTTCATGGGAAAATGGGAATTTAATTACATATATATCTCCAACAACCCATACAGATCATGTATTCAAAGCTACACATGTTATATAGACAATTTGTTGCTGGTGTGGTATGGGGACCTGTCAGATGTTGTTGTATTTATTGTATACTGCAACAACAATAGCAGGAATATAAAATTTACTTCACATGTGCATCAGTATAATATGGAGTTCCTAGATGTGGTACTCTATGAAGACAACAATAAGGTCGTATCGGACCTATTTAGGAAATCAATTACCCAAAATTCAGTTCTACATGCTAAATCTTCACATCATAAATCTGTTATAGAATCAATACTGTGTGGTCAGTTTATACGTTTGCGACAAATCTGTAACAACTGGGATGTTTTCAATACACAAGCTTTATCCTTATGGGACAGATTGCTTTACAGGGGTTATGACACTTATAACATAAATATGCATATGATAAAGCAGTTTTATTAGATCGCAAGAAACTCCTGAGGGCAAGTTTAAACAATAGCAACTGTCATAAACATAGGGACATAGAATTGAATTCTAAGAAGGACAACAAATTATCCTTCATTAGTACATATACCAAGCACAGCAACAGTAATATGATCCTAAAGAAACACTGGAATGTTCTAAAAGCTGATCCAAGATTGAAGGAGATTCTTAGTAGTGGCCCTAGTTTTTTTTTTTTTACAGACAAGGCCGCAATATCCTCTGGATCAACTGTTAGGAAGGGTTAATAAAAAAAAAAAAAAAAAAAGGGTGAATAGGTTGGACTTGATGGACGTATGTCTTTATTCAACCTTAATTACTATGTAACTATGTTACTATGTAATATTGGAGCAGACCTCTCACCCTAAATACACAGGGTTCCCATGAACAATATTGCATCCACTTGGTTGAGACATATGGGAACCTAAAAGTGTGGTCAAAGCAGATGCGGTTCATGTAAATATGTACAAATTTCTCCAAATGGTACTAGTAATCAAACGTTATTTTAATTGCCTCTCTCATAACATTGTGTATCTAGCCACATGTGAGTGTGGCAAACAATATGTGGGCAAGACCACAAGATTGGCCACTAGGAGAATCACGGAGCACATAAATGCCACCAAGAGAGGATATTTGAGATCTGCAATAGCAGCTCATCTCATTGAGAACCATAATGGCTCTGTGTGTGTCAAATTCCAGATTATTGATAGACCTAAGATGTCAATCAGAAAGGGTGATAGTAACAGGGAACTTCTTCGTAAGGAAGCTTATTGGATGTACCTTCTTAAGACTGTTGCCCCCAACTGTCTGAATGCAGATTTTGAAATGACCAGCTTTTTGAATTGAGTCATTTATGCATTTGAGACAGATTCCTGCGTTATGGATCAGTTTACTTCGGATATACATTATAGGTACATTTGTCCACAATTTCTGGTACTGTTTGATGCTGGTGGTTTCACAGGATATACATTTACATCACTTTGGGTTGCAATTAAGTACATTTTAGATTAAGGTTTCATTTATATTTTGTTGTCTTACATAAACATGTTTTTAATATTTTGTATTATAATCTATTTGTAGGATGTTTGACATGTGTTAAGATTGTGACCATATGCACTCTATTTATGAGATTTGCAACTGGACTCATGTGCTTTTCACTATTAAAATTGACAGGAGACAGTTGCTCTGTTTCTATTGGATACCTTCCATTACTTACCTCTATTTAAGAGACAGAGACACTCCTCTTGTGGTCTCTAAAGAAGCGGAAGTTCGGCGAAATGCATCTGGCCATGCCTCCTCCTTCACGTGTCCGTTATAGTTGGTGCTATCATGCGTTTTTAATGGCTGAATAAAGGTTACGTTTTATCATATTCTCTCCTGCTGTCTGCTTGGACTTGTTTCCCTACCTATACTTATTGATATGGCAGACATATAAACCTACAGCAGTAAGTATGTTATATAAACATCACATAACACCTTATCACATATGCATTACATAATGAATAATAAAATAAAATAAACATGGTGTGCACTAACACATGGCACATGGGAAGTACTGAATGACTGCAAAAGTACAATCTGACTGTCTTCAGCTATAGCTTTAACAGTAACTAAATTAACTAATGGCAAAAGATTTCACACTCTCAGGGCTAGGCCCCACGAGGCAGCTTTCCATCTTTCTTTCCTTCATTCGATATTAAACTCTGCTGCACATATATTGTCTCTGTAATGCCCGAAGTTCCCGGGTATACCTTCAGCACCTATATCCCAATCTATAACGTCATTTTCACCTATGGACAATCCCCCAACGTCTGGAAGTGCCTCACAGTAATTGCTTGCACTTATCTCCTTGTTTGTATACTCTGTATTTTATAATGTACAGTGCTGCATACCCAAGTGGCGCTTTAGAAATAAAATACAAAAAATTATATATACCTACACAGTACACTGAGTGGCTGCCAGTCTAGCCCCTTCCATGATTGGAAAAAGCAGAAGGAGAGCAATGGAACGAAGGCAGGTAAGTAAGTTTACATTCTGAATTGGGGAAAATAGACCAGTCAATGTCTAGGTTATCGGCCATTACAAATGCAATAGTCGATCTTAGCCGTTCCCTTAGCATGGGAACAGTTACAGGCAGAAACCAATTGCACCAGGGAAAGGCTCTTATTCTATAGCTTCCTGTACCAAATTTCAGCCATGCAGTACAACCATATATAGCAGAAGAGAAAGGTAGGTGTCATTTAATTCTACATTGGGGCAAATTTCAGTTGGGGGGTGGACATGCCCTTTAATAAATAAAAAATGAAATGCATCATCATACTGTATATCCCAATATAAGTGCAAAGTCTTGAAACAAGATCAAAGAGACCCCCTGCCCCAGAAAGCTTACACCCCATTGCACTAAAAAAAAAAACAGGATAAACAATATCTCACACAGTCTATTTGTGACATTCACAATGCCCTAAAAAAAATTATGGAAACCCAATCAACAGCTTTTCTTTTCACTTGTACAATTAAGTATGAAAATCATAAAAAACTTTCCGAAAACAGTGCTAGAAGGTAATAAGCACTTTATATATACAGTATAATGAAATCATGGTTGATTTAAAACTGGACACGAAATACCAATATGGCCTTTCAACATCAAGTTGCAGCACATCTCTTTGAAATCATTAATATTTAAAAAAAAAATAGTATTATAAAATATTAATATTACAGCTTCTTTTATGTTATGCCATATTTATTCCTTGAAAGAAATCTTTGTTTTTTGTTTGATGAATTTCTGTAAAATGTATTGCCTGATAGTATAGTCACTGACATAGGGATGATTCATTTACTTTGGTTTACAAATGGCATTAGGATACTAACACAGATAATTATTCATGCAACTCATACTGTAGCTGATGTTTGTAGTTTACTAGTAACAGCTGATGTCCTTACATAATAAACCTTTAACAGTATAGATGAGTATATTAATAATGGTTCAGCAGTGGTACATTTTTCAAAATTATTTATTTAATGTGGTAAGAATTTTTTTTTAGCAATTTTACATTCTGTACTAAATCTGCAGTGATTTAAGGACGTGCTATTTGACAGTTTTCTGAATTCTGCAGCAAAAATGAATCTACTCTATGGTCCTGGAATGTATCTCAGTTACATAATTATTAAAAAATTTTAACTGTGCTAAACGATTTTTCAACTAATAACACAGTAATAAGGATTAACTGCCACCAATCTTAAATCTGCGTGTTACCTCTTTTATGATCTGAACACAGATAGGAGGTAAAGAACTGTAAATCACTCAATCCCTTTGCATATTTCAGCTCCTGGCCCCTCTATGTATAAAAACAGTATCCTTATTATAAAAGCAAAACCAATGCATGGCTAATTTATTCATAATTAAGTTTATTAAAAGGAATAAGCATTATCTGTTACTTTGTGCTCTCTTAAAGGGTATCTCCACTGAGGAAAAAGCTTTTTTTCCCCTCCTACCTTTTTTTCAGAATTCCCCTTTGTTTGCTTGCAGCAGCATGGGAAAGTTGTGCTAGCTCCTGGGGGTGTGTCTTTCCCTCTGCTGGGGGTGCTGTCACTCAATGTGCATCTACAAAATTGGAAATGTGATGTACAATACTCTCGTTAGTGATAACTAACTAGGATAAAATGGGGATAGAGTAAACACTAAAAAGAGCAAAACAAAAAAAGGAACCCGAGGGACTTTGTATCATATTTATGTGATTTGTTAACTGCTATTTAAACTCCGTGCCGGGTCTCTTATTTTGTCTGATCCCCTTCATCTGCAAGCTGTCTGAATGAGGGGGGCGTAATACAGACAATTCACTTAAACTTTCATAGGTAGTGTGTAGCGTTCGATCCTCCTCATCTGCATTTGTTCGGATGAGGAGGACACCATACTGACTACTTAACAGTTCCTATTGATACAGCGTGCAATACTAGCACGTCCTTATGTTGTGACCTGAGCCCATGCTCTATTATTTTTTAACTTGGTGATTGCCTTTCTTACAATAGGGACCTAGATCAGGGATCCCTATCTACAGACTAGTTAAAGAGCACCTAGTGCTATAGGGGTGCCCCCTGTGTCTGCTAAGCTCTTGAGGGATATTAGGCTGATTTCCCCTATTCTTCTCCCCCCTTTGCTTACTCAATGTGCATCATTATGGTAGCAGACACACCCACTTGGCTGCAGTAAAGAAATCCTTTCCTACCTGACTCTCTAAGTTAATTTTTACAGCTGATCATGCAGTGAGAGACGGAGGGAGGAACAGTTAAAACCCTCTTTCCACAATACTATAACAAAGGCAGGGGGACTTGTGTTGTTTTTAATAAAGATTTTTTTGTGTCTAACTCTGAGAGGGGTGGTTGAAAAAGTGATCTAAGATTAATTTTATAGGGGATGCTGGGAATATGAGGCAATCTGGTATGGGAGGGAGTGGGAGAGAGAAAAAGGTAGTACCTGATTACTCCTCCATTAATTAGTGAACTCAGCAAGCTGCTGTGATGGTCATGTGATTATTCCTCCATTGTGTGTGTGTATGTCTGTGTGTGTGTGTGTGTGTAGGCACAACCAACCAGTTGGACCACACAAACAGCAGTCCCGAAGGATCCTCACACGTTCTGTGCATGCACTAAAGGAACACGCACGTCGGACATTTCCCAGACAGGCAGTCACTGAAAGTGGGTGGACCTGCACCATCCACAGCGTTCAGGGAGAAACTCATTGGATTTCTTCTAAACTACTGCTCATAGAATCAGAATACTGCAGGTACATTTCCACCTTCCACATATCTATCCTTACAACCCAGGTGACTTTTATCAGTGGAGATAGCCAGGTAACATGCGGTGGTAACCACATACATGGACCGGACTGATCCACAATATATGGTATGGGGATTGGTCAGCCATATGCCCATACACAGGGGCAATCGTATCAGCTCCCTCTACTTAAAGTAAAGTGAGTCTATACTAACAGACAGAAATTTTCCACCAGGAATGAACAAAGTAGTAGGTATCACTGAAGGTCTCCACAACTTACAGATACTCTGCAAATTCTAAAAGATCCTACGGGATTTGTCAAATATCGCCAATGTGTATGGCCACTTTCACTGTGCCTGCAGCTTACACCCAATCCTGCATTTAGCTGCTGCATGCACATCTGTACTATCCTCCACTCTAGCCGAGTCCCAGCTTTGGGAGGGGCTGAGCACAGAGAGAGGGGAAATGCATACTAACTAGGAGTAAGCTGAAGATGACATGAAGAGGTATATGTTTACGAATCGTAATGCCTATTGATTTTTTTTTTTTTAAGGTACAAGCTCCTTTACTGATGTTTGGAATATTTTTTTTTTTTTTGTTTGGAATATTTTTCACTAATGGTTATTTTGTTATTATGTAATGGTTATGTATTTGTTTTTCTTGGGGAGCGGAACGTTCTGCCTTGTTTCAAATTCAAAAAACACAAGCAGGAACAGACAAACAAAAAGTATCAGAAAGGAGAGAGTTGGTTCTATTTCTTTATATCGAAACCTCCAACATTACCCCTTTTATAGGTACACATGGTGCAAAGCTGCAGTAGGTAACTATTTCAAGATGAACGTTGAGTTTGTTGTACCTGTGACATCAGGCTTAATGTTTTTATTAGTATAAAAACATCCTTTAATTTATGTTTCAAATGTAGTATAAAGCACATCTATAATTATTCAATTGTGGAAAATGTGGGTATTGGTGAGTAGGTTGGACTGGATGGACATGTATGTCTTTATTCAACCTCAAATACTATACTATACTATACTATTATATACTACCATACTATAGGAGACTGTACTATACTATACTATATTATACTATATCATACTATACTGTACTATACTATACTGTACTATACTGAACAATACTTTACTATTCTATACTACTATACTATACTATATTATACTATACTGTACTATACTATACTACTATACTACTATACTATACTATACTACTATACTATACTGTACTGTACTGTACTATACTATGCTATACTATACTACTATTTTATACTACAGTATACTGTACTATACTATAATATATTATACTATACTGTACTATACTATACGATATTATACTATGCTGTACTATACTATACGATATTATACTATACTGTACTATACTATACTATAAAGGACTAAATGTACTTCATTATCAGTCCTACTTGTATGTTACATGTATATTATACTAAACTGACTTATTTTCATGGTTTAATACAGAGAGATATAGCCACAAATTAGTTAAAATTAATAAAATAGCCATTAATGCACTACCATATTCAAACCAATATTTAATCATTTAAAATAAGTGAAATAGTTATACCAATAAACCAGATAGAAATTTACTGTATTTGCTTTGCAGCGTACACATTGCAGGAAACTGCATTTATTTTAAACATTTCTGACACAGATAATGGTTTCCGAGCAGTTCTGAGAAACGGTATTGATTTATGAAAGGTGTACTTAATTTCCGAGATTTGTCAGGCATCTTTTCATAAACATGTGATGTGCTACATTAAACTCTTTTTTAGCATTTCTTTAACAAATTCAGCTGTGCACGTTTTTTGTACAAATTTGACAGCCGTGCAAATGTAATAGGAAATGTATGAATAATATATCATGTACCAAGCATCTGAAGACAGCTATTGAACAGAAAAAAACTAACTATATTAATGAATGCATGTATATGTATTTTTCAACTATTTTCAAGCATGCAGGTGTACTATTTTATGTATGCATACTGTATTTATCATTGTACCCATGTTAAAAAGAAATGTCAAATTTTGCTTGATTTTTCCCCTATAACAATATAATTTTTACTATTTCATTTTAGTGTTCTAAAGCTTGCATATTAATACCTAATTATTCAAACCGGCCAATCATGTATCAGTCTCTTGTCCTCCTGTTCCCCATTGGTTCCCCTGCTCTATTTAAAGGGAAACTGTGCTGAAAAAACATAGTCTTTTAAAACATAGGCATGATGAGGTCAAAGTTATTGAGACTTAAATAGACTGTTAAATAACACCCAGGAAGCAGTCATTACTCATCTCCTCTCTGCACCGCTCTATATGCTGAGCGGTGCACATATGGGCGGGGCTTGGCTTTCCCCTCTACTGGCTGCATTCCCCTCCTCCCCTGGGACACAGAAAGTGAATGGGCAGAGATCCTAACAACTTTCTCCTGCTTATCTCTAAATCACTTTGCCGGTTATACTCTCCTCCCCTGAGACACACACAGTGAATGTGTAACAGGAGCAAACACATAAAAACAAGAGGAGGAGGAGAGTATAACCAGCAAAGTGATTAGTGGCAATAGAGATAAGTAGGAGAAAGTTGTTATGATCTCTGCCCATTCACTTCATGTGTCCCAGGGAAGGAGGGGAATGCAGCCAGTAGAGGGGAAAGCCAAGCCCCGCCCATATGTGCACCGCTCAGCATATAGAGCGGTGCAGAGAGGAGATGAATAATGACTGCTCCCTGGGTGTTATTTAACAGTCCATTTAAGTCTCAATAACTTTTGACCTCATCATGATAGAGAGGCAAGAGGGGGATCGTTTGAAAGGTAAGACAATTGCCTATGATTTAAAAGACGATGTTTTTTCCGCAGAAGTTCCCCTTTAAGTCTTAGTTTTGGTTAGCCAAGCTAGTGGTCTCTACTATTTCTTATAGTAGCCAAATTCTGGTTCTTGTAGCCCAGCATTGTTCTTCTCATAGTTCTTCTCATTGTTCTTGTTCATTGTTCTTCTCATTGTTCTTGTTCATTGTTCTTCTCATTGTTCTTCTCATTGCTCTTCTCATTGTTCTTCTCATTGTTCTTCTCATTGTTCTTGTTCATTGTTCTTCTCATTGTTCATTGTTTTCCTTGTATTATTGTCCTCTTCTTTGTCTTCCAGCTCCTGTGTTGCTCCATTGGTGTTCCGGTTTTCCAGAGTATACCCAGCCTCAGCGTCTATACATTGCGCTCTAAGACCTGGTGGTAACCGTGTACAGTGAGGTGCAACAAGTCTCCTGACGATCAGGAGCTTGTCTATAGGTGAAGACAACGGCTGTAGATTGGGGTATAGGTGCTGAAGGTATACTCGGGGAATTTTGGGGAAATTTTGGGGAAATTAGTTCTGTCTTGCAGCTGATAAAAAAAGTTAAAATGTTCACTATAATTATATCAGCAGGGACTATGGTAAAGCTAGTCAACTTCCAATAATAAAAACATCAATGAATTCTTGAATTCAATTTCTGATCATGTAGTCGACAATATTTTGTACTACCTGGGCCAATAGATTGTTTTAATTGATTTGGTCACATGTTGTTGTGTTCAATGCTGTGCAAACTATGACAAAGTAAGCGGATGTTGTCCCTCCTGCCACTACTTCCGTGCCTTTTAATATGATCAGCCGATCATGAAAATTGCCTGGAATCGATCGAGCACAGAAACGCAAATAAATAAGCCCTTTGTTTTAACCACTATTTCTGAGCATTTTCCTCTTTGAGTGGAGACTTGTCTAATTGCAAGGAACAATGGTGCTGATGATGTCACAGTTCATAGTGCTAGCTGGAAACATCACCCTTTATACTGATATACGTTTGGATAGATTGCAGCTAGAAGCATGATCCTGGAGTCGTTTTAAATTTTGGAATGTGCCCTTTTTAATAAAGGTCCCTTGTATGAAGACCATAGTTCCCATTTATTTAAGGGAACACAATGCAGCATTTCTGTAGATCTCATTCTGTAGATTCTGTAGGGACACAAAACTGAAAAAATGACTTGCCCTTATTCTTTTCTATATTTTTTGTGCTGCTGGGAACATTTTGCTCCCTTTTTGCTCTCAGTGCTCCCTGTCACTAGATCTCCTCATATCCCTGTCACTCCTTGTTAGTATGCATATCTCCTCTACATGTATTCACCTCCTCACAAAACTGAGGCACAATTAGAGTGTGGAGCATGTGCAGTGGAGATGTTCTGTGCCCCCACTACAGCCAATAGCATTCACACAGTGATTTTGTGTTATCCTGAAGGTGAAAGTAAAACTGCTTTGCTATGGGAAGGTAAGCAGCACTGGGAGCTGTAATAACTGCTTGAATCAAGTTAGAATTTATTTTTGCTGTAGTAGTTTGAAGGTGTGTGTGTGTTTGGGGGGTGGACTTTGTAATTGATTTCTTTAGCTACACTGCTACATTGGGACTTAAAGGGTATGACCGTCCATTTTAAAACTTTCTTTTTTACTGTTTTACTGAAGAACAGGAGGTAAATGCACTATCTCTTACTTATCTCACTTATCTCTTACCTCCCATTCTTCAGTAAATCTTGCAGGAGAAACTTATCCATGGATCGATCCAGCGCTGCAGAGAGACTCGGCTGACTCGGCTCAACGCGGCTGACAACCTCCAACGCATCCCCAGTCCTTTGCACTGTGCGCGCATGCGCAAACAGTGCAAAGGATCATGGACACGTCAGAGACTGTCAAAGAAGCTGCCGCTGGAGTGATCAGGCGGGTAAGTTTCTCCTGCTTTCCTGCAAGATTTACTGAAGAACGGGAGGTAAGAGATAAGTGAGATAAGTAAGAGATAGTGCATTTACTTCCTGTTCTTCAGTAAAACAGTAAAAAGGAAAGTTGTAAAATGGATGGACATACTCTTTAATTAACACAGGCAGCAGCTGACTGCACAAAACAACAGATAATGCTTATTACTTTCTCTGATCTTAATGCTAAATCAATTAGACATGCAGTGATAGAGAAATAAGCTTTACTTTTATAGAATGGATAGTTTCTACATGTAGTGTGCCAGGGGGAGGAGCTGGGTGATTGACAGTTCTTTACTGACTAGCTGTGCCCTGCCCCCTTTAAAAAGTGAAACTCCCAGAGCTAAAAAACCAAGGGATAGGACGGTCAGAGAAGAAAAAAATGCAGATTTAAGATTGTTGGTAATTAATCCTATTTACTGTGTGATTAGTTAAAAAATGATTTGCCCCAATTTACATATCCTTTAAACAGCCTAATTTTCCCAACATTTTTCTGACTGTTTTGTTATGAGGCAAAATTGCAGCAGTGTTTAAAGTTAAAAGACAAAATTATGCACTGATAATGTTGGAAATTTGGTTTAAAAAGTCAGGTTAAAGTGTAACTGTGATGAAAACACAAAGGGTTTTCCTATAAACGCCCTTTGTATTGCCTTTAAATGACCCCAGATCTTCCTTTTCCGATGCCATTCCTCCAGTCACTCCACCCCTCTCAATTACATCAGGGCATACACCGTCTTTTCTTAACATCAAAAAATACCCACGGTACATGACTCAACCTTTATATGAGTGGAGGAGAGACCTGGGGAGTGATGTTGGCATTAGGAAGCGCTGGTTAATTTTTCAATTATCAGCGCTCCAGATCTTCATTGAACTTAAGCCTCTCCGAGAGAATGTTTTAAAGGTAATGCAAAGGGTTTAAGGGTTTTCATCAAAGTTCACCTTTAAAACAGCAAAATAGACTAATGAAACCAGAACACTTTGTATTACCAGATCTGGACATAGTAATTAGAGATGGGATGCGGGTCCGACATGGAACCCCTTGGTTCTGAAATCCGAATGATCTGTCCAAATCTGGATGGATCGTCCGGGTTTCAGGACTTCGGAGCCTATTTTCTTTAATTATCGAACTTTCGTTCATTTTTAAAAAATAGCCTTGAGCATTCGATAAACCTCGAAAATACAATCGGAAACTCGAAAGTGGTCTCCGATCGTATTTTCGAGGATTGTCAAAAATTATCGTAAATAGCCTCGAACATTCGCTAATAGATCAATTAGCTAATTCGCTGATAAATCAAAAATTTGTTCCATTTTCGGATCTTCAGGATTTTCCTGAGATCCGGGAATCCGAAAACGGAACGAAACGGGTGAGTTTTGGCAATCTCTAGTAATACCTTATATTGTAACATCCTTGTGAAATAATCTCATCATTTCAGTAAAAGATAATACCCAGGAATGAGGACCTAGCGTCTTACCATCCTGGTAAAACGCTAGGGAGCGGTGGTTGGGTGCAAGGTGTGTGGGCTATAATTGTCCTTTAATTAAAATCATTCATAGAAAATCTATCAAGAGCATCCATAAAGTAACAACTTCATATTGTACATTGTGCATGCTTTCATGCCGTACATTATGCATTCCTCCATACTGTACATTGTGCATGTGTCCAAACTATACATTGTGCATGCTTCCATAGTGTACATTGTACATGCCTTCATACTGTACATTGTGCACATCTCCATACTTTACATTGTGCACACTTCCATAATGTGCATTGTGCATTCCTTCATACTGTACATTGTGCATGCCTTCATACTGTATATTGTGCAGACCTCCATACTGTACATTGTGCATGCCTTCATACTGTACATTGTGCACGTGTGCACAGTCTTCATACTGTACATTGTGCACACCCCATACTGTACATTGTACATGCCTTCATACTGTACATTGTGCATGCCTCCTTGCTTGACATTGTGCACACATACATACATACATTGTGCCCACCTCATAATGTGCATTGTGCATGCTTCATACTGTACATGTGCACGCCTTCATACGTATTGCACCTCATACTGTACATTGTTACTGCCTCCTACGTACATTGTGCACACCTCCCTACTGTACATTGTGCACACCTCCATACTGTACATATGTGCACTTCATACTGTACATTGGCACACCTCCTACTGTACATTGTACATGCCTTCATACTGTACATACCTCCATACTGTACATTGTACATGCCCTCATACTGTACATACCTCCATACTGTACATTGTACATGCCTTCATACTGTACATACCTCCATACTGTACATTGTACATGCCTTCATACTGTACACACCTCCATAATGTACATTGTGCATGCCTTCATACTGTACATTGTGCACACCTCCATACTGTACATTGTGCATGCCTTCCTACTGTACATTGTGCACACCTCCATACTGTACATTGTACATGCCTTCATACTGTACATACCTCCATACTGTACATTGTACATGCCTCATACTGTACATACCCATAGTACATTGTACATGCCTTCATACTGTACATACCTCCATACTGTACATTGTACATGCCTTCATACTGTACACACCTCCATACTGTACATTGTGCATGCCTTCATACTGTACATTGTGCACGTCTTCATACTGTACATTGTACATGCCCTCATACTGTACATTGTGCACACCTCCATACTGTACATTGTGCATGCCTTCATAATGTACATTGTGCACACCTCCATACTGTACATTGTACATGCCTTCATACTGTACATACCTCCATACTGTACATTGTACATGCCCTCATACTGTACATTGTGCACACCTCCATACTGTACATTGTACATGTATTACAAACATCACATTTTCTTGCTTTCATGCATTCCTCTTGCAACAAATCAAACACTATTGCAATTCTTGTTGTCTGGATGCTTTAATGGCATCTGCTGGAAAGGTTTAGTGGTGTTTTCTTTATTTCAAATGTTAAATGAACAGGTTTATCCATTATAGTCAGCCTATTCAGTTGTATTGGTTAATGCCTATTTAGTTGAAATATAGTCAATTTACAGTCTTACTTTGCCTTACTTTGCTTTACTTCTCTCTAGCAATGCTAGTCCACTTTAAAACCATTCAGTAAATTCTACTTTTAAACTATGCAGTGTTTCTGTATCATGAGTCAAAAGAACCTTTATATCCCCCAACTGCAGTTTTTAAATTAGGTTTCACTACATGCTGACTCAAGGCACCTTCATGTACTACTGGCCTTCTCTTTGTTAAAATCATAGCATATTGATTGCCTAATCATTCTGCTAGAAGTGCAGTAGGATCCCAGTTTTTGCTGTAGCAATGTTCGTGATGCTGCTTTTTGTTTAAGTTATGCAGTTCCTGTGGATGACTTTGCAGAAGCTTTTTCAGGCTACAGACCCAAAGGTAAAATTGATCTGAAAGGATTTTAACTACATTTCAAGTAGAAAACTGGGTTGACATAGATGATTGTTGCCCACATTAGTTGTTTAATAAATGAAAGCTGATGTTTCCTAAATGTATTCAGTCAACAGTGTGAATTAGGATTTCTAGAAATAAAAACCATCTCTTCCTACAGGTTTTGTCCAGAATGAAAGAAAGGTTGAAAATGACCGTGAAAGATTTTTTGAACGTCAAATTGGTAAAATTGTTTTCTGTCTTTAAGGGTAACTAAAGTCAAAATAAACTTTAGCTTTAGCAGCATCCAGGGTGAGGAACAAATGACACTTACCAGCAAGGCAAAACTTACTGGCTGTACTCCCAGGGATGAGTATCTAGTGTTTTAGGTCCTCTCCCTGGGTATAGCTTAAAAGGGCTTTGTTATCATGGCCGGATTTCCCATAAGGCCCCACAGGCCATGGCCTAGGGTGTCCACATGGTGCGGCACCCTAAAATCCTCGTTTTACTAAAAAATGGATGCTCACTGCAGTAAAAGCAGAGAGATAGTTAGAGGAGATTCAATAAAAGTTCTTAGTTAGATCTTATTTAACATTTGAAAGCTAACATCTGATTGGTTGGGGCAAAATTAGCACCATTTTTAACGAAAGAACTTTTATTGAATCTAAATGAATGTATCCCTTAAATGTCTCTTCTAAATAAGTGCAGCCAGCCACAAAGTGCAAAGGGGGTAAAATGTAGCAACTGGTAAAGGCTGAACCTGCCAAGGGATTAAAAGAAAGAAAAGTAACTAATCTTCCAACTGATTACACTGTCACCTCCTAATGTAGGGAGAAGGAAAGCAATGGACAAACCTGAATAGTATCTTAAATGATAGTAAATAATCTCAAAACTGGTTACAGCGTCACCTTCTAATGTAGAAAGAAGAAAAAAAAGTGAATGAACTACCTTGTACTTCACTGTTACAGCACTTTATGGTGGGGACTGCATTGGGATTGCATTGGGAGTGGTAAATTAATTTAATACAATACAATACTATATCGTTATAGTAGATAATATAATTTGGTCTGAACTATATAAATCCATTTTGTATTAATAACACCTATTCAGACTATTTATTAGAATCTATCTGTTTCTACCAAATAGGCAGGGAGTGATCCTGATTCCTGAGGCTTTACTGTTCTGTCTGTACATTTAGTGCTGTTACGTAATGATGGACACACAATACTGTATATACAAGCACGTACTGTAGATACCGAAAGACAGTAAGCACAGGTGGCGGACTTGATTTGAAAAAGGCCAAGGCAAGAGAAGGTGCTAGGCGCTAGTAACAAATCTAGTAACAAAGGGGGCTGTTTATCCTAAGGACGGCCTGCAGTCCCCTTTTAAAGCAATTCATTGAAGTTGCCAATCCCAGATCTGCTGGGAGAGAGTTCAGCAATTTAACCATTCTTACTGTAAAGAAACCTTTCCTAACCTGAAGATGAAACTTCTTATCTTCGAATCTTAAAAGATGTCCAAGTGTCCTATTAGTGAACAATGCACCAGAGAGTTTATATATGGCCTGTTAATAAATTTGTATAAAGTGATCATACCGTGCAATCACTGCTTCTCAATTGTAAACAGCCCTAACTTACAGTATTTGTTTGTAATCTGTTTGCATAGTCAAGCAGCTCCATTTCCCTTGTTAATTTACTGTAGTTGCCCTTCTCTGAACTCTCCATTTCCAAGATGTCCCTTTTATATGTGAGATTTCAAAACTGCACTGCTTACAATTTTCCAAATGATCCATAGGGCAAAGTCATTCATATTTCTATGCATTTGTCCGTATGTGTCTGCATTTCCAGTCCATTTGTGTGTGTGAAGTTTTTGGAAATCAACAGGAGTTACTGGAGAAAATGCAAAAAAACCCTTAATTATTAGTTTGTCCGCAGGTGTCTGCTTTTTTTTGCATTTCCCATAGACTATTACGCAAATTATATAGTGGGAAGTGATTCTGTGATTTCTTTTATTTTAAATGACATTGCGTATGGGTGTGCGTTACGCTGGGGGAACATTGCACTTGCTATTAAGTGCAATGTTTCCCTGCATTATCGCAGAGAGGCGCCTATTCATTAACTTGGCACTGCTGCGTATTAACGCACAAAAATGTAGCATGCAGTGCATTTTTATAATGCACTACATCGCAACAGCCGATTGTAGACAGTACTGTTCACTTCTATTGGCTGCATCGAAGCGCACCTTAGTGTGAATGAAGGCTTACCTGTGCTTTGGATGGATTATACATTAATAGCTCCAACTATTTACTGTACAGTGAGTAACACAAATACCTATCTCTATATTCACATTACAAAATGCTTTGTAAGTCAGTTATTGAGTGTGTCACCTTACGCTTAAATATTTGGAATATTGATCAATTATTGCACTAGTAAAAATGTATTTTGAATTCATTTGTTAGTGGTGATAAACATTTCAGACCTTGTTCCTGAACCTTTTTCAGGCCAACCACACTAACCACATGTTCCCCCCTCAGCTGGATACCAAGTGGAGACACATCCAAATGTGACATATACTTAAAGTGACAGTGCTCAGTAAATATGTTAATGTGAAAGTACTCATAATACTTCATAGATACTCATTACTACTGCTGAATTAAAAAGAGTACACGTATGTTACTACTCCTGTGAATACAGATTTATATATGAGGGATTGCCCAGGCAATATACTGTATATGTAAGTCTCAATAGAAAAAATATAGCTATATAGTATATAAGTATACTCTAAATGAATAATTATGGGCAAACACAGCATTTGAGGAAACCAGCAATACTAATATTACCATTAACTCATATTGAATAAGGTGTGACTGTGCAATTTGCTTCCAGAAACCTTGCAGCCATTGCAAACTCTTTCTTAAAGTTGTGCAAGCTTACAGTAATTAGGTTAGAGTGATTTTAACACAGGACTTTTAGTCCAGTGCCCTGGGTAAATAAGGCCAAGTGTATATAACAATATGAAAATATGCAGCACATCGAGGGTCCTTTACTTATTCTTATTTACTTTATTCACATTGTGCAATCTGCAATGTTCTGGTTGGGTCTCTTTTGCTTGATATACATGTACTGCGGCAGTTAGGGAAATGTAGGTCTAGCCTTTGCCTTTAGCTAGGGATTACAAACATGGCTTGACAAACAGGTCGACATTAATATTAATATCAAGAATTCCACGAACGCTTGGATTTATATCCTTTACTGAATAAGATTTGGTATTATGAGAAGAATTTATTACATGAATCGTAAACAGGAGAGACTTTATTTTTGGTGAAAAGAGTGGTGTGGGGGTATTGTTGGTAATTGATATAAAATTTATATAAACATCTTCCAATCATTTACCCTCAGATACCTGGTTCAGAGGGGAAAAAGTGCAACCAATTGCCTAGGAATAAGAGACAAAGACAAATCCACATTCTCACTGACATAACTTTGAAACCTGGGGCGGAACTACCTGGGGAGCAGGGGGCCTGGGAGCCAAGAGAGCCCCATTTTCTTATCCTTCCTATGATGTAGCCTCCAGCCTCCTCCCAGAAAGCCACTTAGCTAAAGCAGGTATAGGGGCCCCATCAGTTTTTCTTGGGGCCCCAGTAATTTCTAGTTACACCACTGTTAGAAACTGCTGATTAAAAAACAATGTTTTATATATATTTTTTCACACTGAGAAGTTAACTAGTCCAGTGACTCCTACCCAAGCCATGGCCAAACATGGCCTGTCAGTATTAACCAGCAAAATTCACCATTCCTCTGCTATCAAACCGCTCCGTCCACCTCCCGGCTGCTTGTGGTGCCTCGCGGTGTTCACATTATTTTCAGGAAACGTTTGTTCATAGTTCAAGCGTTCGTTTGTTCAGCTTGGTCTCTTTCTATTGGCGGTTCGAGTTTTGGTGGGGGAGATTTGAATTGGTTTAGCGTATTCTGTTCCTACTGCTTTTCTGGTTGCTTTTCATTGGTTATTTTTCCCTATTTTAGTTCCTGCTTCCCTGCCCTCTCATGCTCATTATAGTTATTAGTTTGCCCTGACTCATGGTCTGCTTTTTTTGTTCTTCTGGTTCTTGGCTCCTGCCTGCTATTTGCCTGGGACTGCTTGTTGTCTGCCCTGATCTCGGACCGTGCTTTTACCCTCTAGTACCGAAAATCCTTGTAGCTACCAGGGGTGGCTAGAAATCGCAGGGCCCCATAGCAAGATTTTAGATGGGCCCCCAACCTCCATAAAAACTAGCTTGGTGCAGTTTAAACCAACCCACCCAAAACTACTTCTATTGTAAGGGGAGTGGCACTGAGGCTCCATGTGTTTCAGGCGCTGTTCCCCTAGTGGCGCTACAGAATATCAGGAAATATTATTATTATTGTTATGATTATTTGGATTTTTATAGCGTTGGCATCTTCTGTAGCACTTACAAGTACATTCACATCAGGCCCAGCCCCCCAAAACTTACACCTAAGCTGTTATTTGACACATACAACTATCAGTATGTCTTTATGAGTGTGGGGGAAACCGGAGTGCCTGGAGGAAACCCACGCAAGCAGGGGGAGAACATACAAACTCCTTGCAGATGTGTCAACCCAGAACTGCTGCCCATAAAGTCACAAATCACAACTTAACTTGCGTTATATGAAGCATTTTGTGACCCTTGATACATACAGTATTGCATTTCTGTGATAAGTTGCAATCGCAGTGGAGCTTTTACGACCCAATGTAAAGGTATTAATTTTCCCCCTACACAGTGGCACAAAAATGAACCCAAAGTTTATTGCATAATTTTAGCTGCATTATACCCCAAACTGGAACTGGCTCAGGCAATGCAAAATGAGTGTAAAACCCCCCCCCCCCTACAGCCCTTGTTACATTAGGTAGCATGGACAGGGTCCATGTTTACATCTCAGGAGCCTACAGGCACAAAAAAACTGACCACCTCAACCCCACCCTCAACACAGACCAAGCCACACCTATTTATAATTTGGGGGGAAATGCAGACTATGGGGCATATTTATAAAGGTTCGTTAACTTTTCGCGGTGTTTTCACTGACATTAACACATAAATCGCGTTTAGCCGCGAAAAGTTAACGAAGCGTTAACCCTTCGCGGCGATACTTACCTGTTACCGCCGCTTCTATTTATAAAGCGGCGGTATGTGTTTCGCTCTGCTAGTATCGGCTGTTTACTCCGCATCTTGAAGGTGGCGAAAACAGCCGATACTAGCCTCCCCACAGGGCCACATCTACCATTAGCAGAGTGAGACATTTGTCTCAGGTGGCACCTCTGCACACAAGAAAAAAGGCGGCAGACAGCGGGGGAAATCCCGGGGGAAAAAAAAGTGTAAGCGACATTCGCATGACTCCAATACACAGTACTTTGAAGTTGCTTCAACTCAACATTTTTTATGGTTCGGTTTGCTTTAGTTTGGTAGGCTAGGTAAGTCTAGTTAAGTCTAGTTATTCTAGTTAGCTAGTTAGGACTTGACGTGGTGGACAGCTTAAATCTTCTGTCTAAAATATTTTATTCTACAGAAAGTATGGATTCTATTTATTTCTATTTATTTTACAGTTCAACCAACAGGTATAGCACAGGCTATTAAATAAGTGTTTTGATCAACTAAAGCCTGAAAGGAGCAAATGGTAGTGGGAACACAAGATGATTGAGAAAGGGATGTCATACCCGTTTCTAGTAATTTACATTATTGGTAATTGACTGAGGAACTGTTTAAATACCATGTGATAGGAAGTTCAAAACCGTAATATTGTACCCATGCCTACCAGCTAAGCCACGGCCATGGCAAAACCATGACCATGGACAAAGCCACACCCACTTTAAACACAGCAACAGGTGAAGGGCGGAATTCAAAAGTTTGGCTCAGGCAGCAAAAACCCTAGAAGTGCCCCTGGCGGCGGGGATGGGCAGGCAACCCGCGGCGGGTGGTCGCACCCGCTCCGGGAGGCACGCCCACCCCGCCCACAACCCCCCAGCAGCCCCTTCCCCGCTCGCGGCAATCTCGGAACGGGAGGCTAGGAGGGGCTGCCGGGAAGGGGCCGCAGCAGGTGGTCGCGACCACCGCCACGCACCCCCTCCCCAGCAACCCTTCCAAGCCCCCCCCTGGCCACTCCCGGGGAGGGGAAGGGAGGGACCCGCGGGGAGGGTGGAGGCACCTTTTGGGGCTAGGGGTCCCGCAGCTCGAACCGGGACCCCCCCTCCCCGGCCCTTGAAGGGCCTTTGCGGCACTTACAAGTGCCCCTTCGGCTCTGACAAGAGCCTTTGGGGGTAAGGGTCCCGCAGCTCGAACCGGGACCCCCCTCCCGGCCCTATCAGGGCCTTTGCGGCACTTATAAGTGCCCTGCGGCTCTAACAAGAGCCCTTTGGGGTTAGGGGTACCGCCAGTCGAAACAGGACCCCCTCCCCGGCCCTTGTAAGGGCCTTGTGGCACTGACAAGTGCTTTGGGGGGGTCCGCAGCTCTAACCGGGACCCCCAGTGTGCGGCTCTTAAAAGAGGCCCTTGGGCGGTCTTCGGGCTGGCGACACCAACCCCACTCAGGTCGCCGATGCCAGGCAGACTCACTGCGGCCGCCAGTGAGCCCGCTGGCACTGCCGGCCTCAGCAAAGCCGATGTTGCCAACCGCTTCTTTCTTCAGCCATCTACTGCGATGGCATCTGAGTTCCGCAGCGGAGTGCACCTCTTTATATAGGTTTGCAGAAACCCCTAATTCATTTCTGATTGGTCAATTTTTTAATGCTTGGTTTGCATGCTTTACATTAACCAATCAGATTTCCGGGAGCAGCCGGGCGGGGGGCCTCCCGTTCCAAGATTGCCGCGAGCGGGGAAGGGGTTGGGAGGGGCTGCTGGGAAGCGGCGGCGGGTGGTCTCCGCCGCCACGGGGGGTTGTGGGTGGGGTGGGCGTATGCCCTTCCCCCTTAGGAGAGGCATCAGGAAGGGATTTTAAGTCCCTTTGCGGCGATACTATACAGTAATAATTATAATTTTTTGGCGCTAATTTCGTTTTTTTATAAATATGCCCCTATATTTATGCTGATTTTTTTTTTAACTTACAAAAACATAACCTGTTGAAAATATTAACTGCAAAATAGGTGGCAGTGCTTTTTAATAACCCAATGTGCGCCAAATAAAGTGCTAACTTTTTGCAAAACATGGAAAAGGGTGAAATGAAAGACGTTTATAAAAAAACAAGGTACATTAGAACCTGAGAATGGATAAATTATATTTATAGATTTCTAATAGTCCTACACTCCTTTTTATATGTGTATACAAGCTGACTTTCAAAAATGTAAGTGGCTAGAAACTTTGTACATGGGATACACTAATGTCCTTTGCGTTTCTTTCTCATCTGCAATCTGCTTGATCTTTAGGGAGTTTTCACATTTGACTCTCACGTCTCTCCCATCTGTCTTCTACCTTCTGTCTGTAATCACCACCCTTGATTCATTCCATGATTCATTTCATCTGAATAAAGATTTCTTGCATTATATAGGTTAATTTAACTATAGAACAAATATTAAGGTCATTATAGAAAGAACATTTTACTGCCAAAAATGGAATACGATTTAAATAGCAGTTCAGATTTAACTACCGATGATTAGTTAATTTGGCTTCCATTTGCTAGCTATTTTTTTTATATTGGTGGCTGTGTAAAATACTCTAAGCTCATTTGTTATGTCTCCGATTGCAAGTCCAACATTCAGGAATACCGTCATATTAAATAAACCCTTTAAAGCAGTAAACATGTCTTAGAAAGTGATGACTGTAGTGGGTTAGTGCATTGTATGAATTTAAAGGACAACAAAGCCCCCAAAAAAAACTTTATCACATCAATAACTACTGCTACATAGCTGTCATGTATGAACTTTTGGGACATTTAAGGAAGCCTGGTGTGCTAGATTGCTCCATAATCTTACATTAATCATATAGTAGCACATTAAAGAGCTAATATCGATTGGTTGCTGCAAATAAAAGGAGAACTTAGCTTACATTTTTCAATCCTAATGTCAAGTTTTCTCCTGAGAACAACATATACACTGTAAGATTGGTCTCAAGTAAATTGCATTTAGTACATGTAAGTAATAGATCTGTAAATAAAAATGCTTTCATTTGCTTTGTTGCCAGTACAACTCACAGCCCATGTAGTCCTCAAAGTGGGAGCATGTGTACTATTGGCCACTGCCTCAGACCCACAGTATTCAGTCTCTAGGTATAAAGAGTATTTACTGTCTTAGGTACAGAGTATTTACTGTCTCTAGGTACAGGGTATTTACTGTCTCTAGGTACAGAGTATTACTGTCTTAGGTACAGAGTATTCACTGTCTCTAGGTACAGAGTATTACTGTCTCTAGTACAGAGATATGTCTCTAGGTAGATATTACTGTCTCTAGGTACAGAGTTTAGTCTAGGTACATTATGTCCTAGGTACGAGTTTACTGTTCTAGGTACAGAGTAGTTACTGTCTTAGGACAGAGTATTTACTGTCTCTAGGTACAGAGTATTCACTGTCTCTAGGTACAGAAGTATTTACTGTACAGATGTCTCTAAACCAATATGAAGTCCCTTATAAGATTTTGAAAGTCTTGTAACCCTGCAGTTGATTTACCAGAAGAGATGGACAAACTTCCTAAAGTTCAGTTCATTTCCAAACTACAGAACTTTAGTAAAAGTTTAGTAAGTTCTATTGTTCAAAATAAAAACCATTAAAGTCAAAGTTTTAGTCAATTACAAATAAAATAGCAATCGTAACTCTTGCTTTAAATATGTCCCTTAGATCCCCATTTGAATCGGAACCTTAAAAAATGATCTTAGGAAAATCAGAAATTGCAGATCGTATTAATGTAAATCTGGAAAATAGTCTAACAGACTCATTTACCCAGAGCCGCCATCACTCTGGGTAAATGCTCCTGGCGATTAAATATCGCGTTTGCGAATGTGGGTAAATCCTGGTAAGGGATTTACCCACTGCAGGATTTTAACACCAGCTACATTCTCAATAAAAGTTAGTTTTAGGTTGCAAACACAAAAAAAGACATACCCCCTCAACCAGACCCAGGTACACACACCTACTGACTACCCTTCCATTTCCGTGGCAGCCATACTTAAAGGATAACTATGGTCAAAAACAAATTTTGACTAATCATTAAAAAAGTTTTGTGTTTTTAACCCCAACCTGACACACACCTACTGACCTATCCCTCCATTACTGTTGCAGCCATACTTAAAGGTTAACTAAAGTAAAAAAAGACATACCCCCTCACACCAGACCCAGGTGCACACCCACTTGACCTACCCTTCATTTCGTGGCAGCCATACTTAATGGATAGCTATAGTCAAAAAACAAATTTTGACTAATCATTAAAAAGTTTGTGTTTTAACCCCCACCTGACAACCATTACTCTCCATTACTGTTGCAGCCATACTTAAAGGTTAACTAAATTAAAAAAAAAATGTCATCAATCATCAACAAAGTTCTTTTTTAATCCCCAAACTGACCCAGGAACACACACCTACCCTTCCATTTCCAGGCAGCACTTAAAGAGAAACTATATTCAAAAAAAATTTTGCCCAATAATCAAAAAGAGTTTTTGGACCCACACACCTAATGATCTACCCTTCCATTTCCGTGAAAGACATACTTAAACGGTAACTATAGTCAAAAAACAAAATTTTTGTTTTTTTAACTTCCAACCCGACACAGGTACATACACCAACTGAGCTACCCATTCATTCATGTGGCAACTATATTAAAGGGTAAGTATAAATAAAAAACAAAATTTGACCAATCATCAAAAAGTCTTTTATCCCCCACTGACACGATGTAAACACCAACTGACCTACCCATTCATTTATTGACAGTCATATTTAAAGGGTAAATAAAAAACAACAATGTCCTCATCATTGTCATTATTGAGTTTTAAAATCTGCACACATTGCCTTCCAAAATGTGGCCGCCATTATATGATTGGCTGTTAGCTTTAGGAAGCAAGGTTTTAGCTTCCCTGTTTTGATATGTGTGAATTGTAGTGTGTACACTTAGCTAGGTGTCACCCAACTAAGGTTTATTATGGGAGCTGACCCTAGTGACTACAGGTTAATTTTAAAATCCCCTAGCAAAACGCAAAAAAGGGTGAAATGCGACACAGCTTGTTGTATGTTTGTGAATGTCCTCTGTCTATTGACAATGTTGTTGGAGACTTTAGTTCCCATTTAATAGCATGGGGAAATCTTTGCATTTGCACTAGGGTATATATATATAATATATATATAAAATAAATTAAATGAAAAGGAATAGACTGTCAGGTTGAAAGTACATTAGATATGTACTGTAGATAACTGATGATTTGAGTGCAGTTTTACAGTCCATTAGTTATAGCATTGCTTAATAGTTTTTCTTTAATACTTTCATGACCATTAGATTCGGCTATCTAATAAATATAACTGTCTATGAATAGAAATACCAAACTTCCACCGGCAGGTTCACCAAATACTGTAAAAATTGTATGTTAATATCTACCAATGAATAACATGGTTTTTCACATCGAAATTCCAACTGCACAACCAGTAATTTTGTTTCATGGCGAATTTCAATCCAAACCAGTTCTCTAGACCAAACTACACAGTACACATGTACCTCTACACATAGACATTCAGTACAAACAAATATGCTTCAGAATGTATTTTTTTTTGTTATTTTATACACTTTAATTGTATATGTAATAGTATAAAATTGTATATGTAATAGTATAAAATACTATGTTCTTATTTATAATTGTAGTCAACCTTAATGTGATTAACTTACTATTAGTAATAATTAATCTTAATTTACAAAAAAAAGGAAAAGTTTTGCAGGAAAACTTTTGTATATAAAGAACCATAACATTGTTTATGTAAGTGCGCCTTACAAGGAAAAAAATAACAATGGTGCTAAACCATTCAAGGTGACAATCTCAGTTTGTGAGTTTAGGATTATTAGGGTGGGGGGGAGGGTAAGTATAGGATTTTGAAGGGTAGGCATGCCCTTTAAGAAAACAAGGATCAGAGTGTTAAAGTCTGCATACTGTACACAATACTGTACACAATAGAGGTTCTTGGATTGCATGGGGAGTATAAAATAAAGACTTCTCCTGCTTGGTGAATCCAAAGTTCCTTAATGCCACCACAATTAAATAAAACATCTGGATTTGCCCTTCTTCCATTTGGGAGGTATGTGGTAGCCCCATGAGTCAATAACATAAATTATGTATGCTTCATTGATAGGAACCAGGAAATTTGAGACTTCTCAAAAAAAAAGATATGAACAAATATTAAAAACTGTTGCAATTTATACAAACAATTCTACAACAAATTCTACTTATCAGTGGATGGATTTCTTCTTCTTGTTAAATCTCCTTTTGCCTTAAGGTGAATCCATGTAACATTGTTAAAACTTTACTGAACCATATGACCATAAAACCATATAAGTTTTAGGGGTTTTAAACACAAATCCCATAATATCAAATAAAAACTTTCTGAATAAAATGAGTGTTCTGTTATCAGATGGTTTGTATAGATTATAAAATATAAACAGGTCCTGTAACAATGCTACAGCCGGAGGCTACAAGCTAGTGCTAATGATTGCCTTTGACTAAAGCTTTTGAATTATGAGCATCTAAAAATGTGTAATTAAATTACTTACATCACTCAAGATAACGAAAGTTAAATAAATGCAATAGTAATGGTAAGTTTAGATGTTTTTAAGCACTGGGGACTTTTATTTTTTAAATTTTAAATATACTTTTATTTATGTCACTACAAAACCTTATATATTACTGTATACTATAACCCAAACTATAGTGGGGGCAGGGGGGGGGTAGGATTGATAATTCCCACTTCCAATATTGTTAAGGAGAACCAGCATGAAGAACTATCTTTAATGCAGGAAAGTCCAGGACACAACCTGCCCGATGAAAAGTGCTGTAAGTGCTGGAGCTCCTCACCAAGAGATATTGGGAGATTGGAGTACCTGCCCCAGGAACTTTATTCTTAAAAAGTACATTTTTACAGTGTAGTTATCCTTAATATTTTCTTTACTCACAAATAAGCCATACAGCTAAATATTTTGCTAGTTCTCTTTTCTTAAATTTAAAATCCAATTCAACTAATATAAACCTACAACTTCTATTAAGTGTATGTAGAATGAAACCATACTAAATATTTATTCCATACTAAAACAATATCACACATGCACAGAACACAATAGCTTTTTCCTTGGCCAAAGAAAGACATTTGAAAAAGAGACTGCCAGAACAACAACACAATAACATCTGTTTTACACTGCAAAGCTGTAGACATTCTAGCAGTTGTCAGCAGAGAAGGAAAAGACACGAAGAAATGAAAAGCTTTAATTAAACCTGAAGACACCAGTCTTTCTATGCTATGACGGTCTGCCATTTCAATACATAAATCAAATTTTGGATGAGAAAGCAGAAAAGAAATCAAAGCAGGAAAAAAGAAATCAATGGTCTGTAATCTGCTGGTAATATGTTCCAAGTATATTTAGTTGTACTTTTTTTTTTGTCTATTAAGAATTAAAATACCGTTTTATTTTGGAAATTTAAAGGAAACCTGTTATTATCAGTTAAGCTATAAATTGCTGCTGATCATATAATTTAAATCATTTTAGTAACATACCTTTTCAATTTCTATGGATAAACATTTTAGCGTATACCCAAATGTAGTGAGTCATGCTAATGAATTATTCATAAGAGTTTTATATGGCATTCAATTTGCACATTTTTAACGTTTAAAGGCATGTTTCAAAGGACATCTATGCTAAAAAAAACTTTTTTTTAAATGGCCATTATTAAAATATAATTCTCTTATTTAAAATATAACTATCATATTTTATTTTTTTATATCTGTCCCATCTAGATATCCACTCTAAAGTTTCTTAGATTTCAGCTGTCATTCAAGTTAATTAGCAATAAACGTCTGCTGTGTGCCATTCTACTGTAGCAATCTGGCAAGGTGACAGAAGGGAAAGCCACCTTGAATCTAAATTGCATAGTGGGGAATTCCCTCTCACATTGTGATTGGTAGGGATTACTGAGCATGCGAACTACACAGATAGTCAGGCCACATAACAGAAGGAGGTGGTTGTGGGTAGAGATGGTCGAAACTCACTAGTTTCGTTCTGTTTTTGGATTCCTGGATCTCAGGAAATCTCTGAAGATCTGAAACTGGAACAAATTTTCGATAATTTTCGAATTTAAGGGGCTATTTTCGATAATTTTTGAAAATAGCCTTGAATGTTTGAAAACTATAGAAATACGATCGGAGACCATTTTCAAGTTTCCAATCATATTTTCAAAGATTTTCGAATGTTCAAGGCATTTTTGAAAATTATCGGCAATAGCCTGAAAACGTTGGATTTTCGAAAATATGATCGGAAACTTGAAAATGGTCTCCGATCGTATTTTGGATACTTTTCTAACGTTAGGTAAAGGTACAATATATTTTTGACAGTCAAAAATCATGGTCATAAAGTTTGAAATATACATTTAAATTAATTAATAACAGGATTTGAGTTTAAAATCACACAAATATTTTATGATGCTTTTATAAATGGAATGTCCACCCTTAGAAAAAAAAAATTATATATTAGAAAAACTAAGTTCGTTTGGTTAAAGTGTTAAATATGCCCCCAGGAAGAGAAAATTCTACTTACAACCTCCACAATCCATCAACCAGGCTCTCTGCCACTTCCAGGTAAGGCATGGCCTATTGCTGACTGCCATTCCTGGACGAGCCTACAATGCTGCTGCTCGTGAATGGAAAAGGCATGTAACAGCAGCAGCACAGATGGCGGAAGTGGTGGTGGATCGTGTGTCTTGTAAGTGTCATTTTTCTTGCTGGAAGATATTTAACAACTTTCACGAACAGTTACTGAAGGGGAGGGGAGCAAACTGCTCCATAACTAGGAAGCAGCCGCATAGGGAAGTGAAACATGTGATTTTATTGTCCAATAACAAACATATTTTCAACTTGGACAGTGCCACAGCAATCACGAACATATAGAGGCTTCCCAACATTCTCAGTTACAACTGAGGAATTTAAACAGTCATGGAATAGTATTTTGAATGATTGTTCTTTTCGTTTAATGCAATTATTAATGAATAAAATGGTAATAGGCAGAAGGAATTGATGCATAATATTGATGTTATGAAAAAGGATTTAAAACATAAATATAGTCAAAGGATATTTGATAATAATTGGAAGATTTTAACAACCAATTATTAGATATGGAAAGTGAAATTAAGGCATATAAGCATAAGAAATTTAAACGTAATAAATTTGACTATGACAATGGAAAATTACCTTTGGAGGGATCCATCAAATTTATATGACGGTCTCAAAAATAGGTAAAGAGTCCCAATATGAGACATAATGATGGTTATAAAAATATTATGGAATGGGAGGATATCAGTATGTTTTCAGAATACTAATATAGATTCACGAGGCTCAATGTCCTCTGGAACCTCGTATTAGGGGACTGATTTTTTCGGGGAGTGGTTCCGACGAAGGTTCGGAATACTCCCCGAAATCCAAGGAAAAGCTCTTACAAAGAGAGGCTCCAGTCCAACTCGCGTATGGCCAGAAAAATAGGATGCACAGAGGTTCCAGAGGAATGAAAGTCATTTAAACCACAGATTCTGATTCTGTCATTTTTAGACCTATGTAATCTGGTCACTCTACAGGATCTATTGGATCAGAACATCTCAGATGATACCTCATATAAACAAGTTATCCATACAACATGTAAAAACCCGCCATCCTTTACTCTACAAGTAGCAAGGCAGAAAGACCGATAAGATGAAATGTGGATGAAATATTGAATATACAAGGCCATGATGTAGGGTCTGTGAAAACTATAAATAACAAAAGATAAAGAATATAAGAAACATAGGAAATGTAATAATCTCCTTTATAAGGACGGTTAGCCTTGGAAAATTAGCACAAAACCACTCTCTAGTGGTAAAAGCTCTGACAAGGTGGCTCAATTGTTGTTTGGATGCACAGGAATATAATAAGGGAGGTTTTGGACAATTATCAGATTGAGAAATATATCAAGAGTTGTCTCAAGATCCAGTGGAAAACTTTAAAATTAAAATTACAATAAGATCATTAACCTAGGTGTCGGTTTAAATGTATTATCAAATAAAGAGGCAACATTCTTATGGGTTGAGCACCCGATCACACCCATCTTTCATGCATTACCTAAGGTGCATAAGTCCCTTATCAATGTTAGAGGGCCCCAATAGTCTCAGGAATGGGTCCCTTAATGAACCATTGGCTAAATATTTAGACACACTGTTAATGCCACTAGTTGTTAACGTACCTACTTATTTAAAAGACTCCACAGACATATTGAATATGTAAAGGATATTCGATGGCAAAATACATACAAATGGTTGAGTATGGATGTTAAACAACCTATATGTTCCATAGATCATATGAAGGGTTATCAAGCAGTGCAATGTTGGTTAAAACATTGTAACTTGTACCCTAGAGAACAGGAAGTATTTGTTTTGGAATTCTTGCAATACCGGTTAATGTCTAATTACTTTGTTTAACCAGAGGTTATCTTTAAAAGAGAGGGGGCCGCAATGGGTGCATGTTTTCACCAGCCTATGCTAATTTGTTCATGGGCTGGCGGGAACATGCATCCATCTTTGGTAATAACAATCCCTTTAGATCACATATTGTGTTTATATACAAATATATAGATGATTTATTATATGTGGGAGATTAGACAACAGCAGCTGATTTTTGCAAGTACTGTAATGAAACGGGATGGGGTAAAGAATTTACCTATCAAATCCAAGAGGAGAGTATTGAGTTTTTGGATGTGTTACTCATAGCTGAAAATGGGAGAATCAGTTGGACTTGTTTAGGAAGCCGATCTCACGTAACACATTACTTTTAGCATCATCTGCTCATAATAGATCGACCCTTCTGGTATACCATATGGTCAATTTCATAGATTAAGGAGAACCTGTAGTAGTGGGAGTAGACTTAATAAACAGGCCATGCTACTATGTGATAGACTCAAGGAGAGACAATTATTAGAGTTATTACAAGAGTTATGAGACAAGTACACCAAAAAGGCTTATGAGAGGGTGGTCTTATTAGAACATAACCACTAAAAACAGAAACTGTAACAATAAACCCAATAAACTAAAAAAAAAAGGAGAGAAGAGTGCCTTATTTTGTGTACTTTAATAGACATAGCCACTTAATCTGTAAAGCATAAAGGAAACATTGGGGAATATTGAAACAGGACCATAAACTTAAGGATGTTATAGGGATAAGCCCTAAATTCAGTTATAGAAAGGGGAGGAGTATTGGCTCCATAGTCTCTCCAGACTTTTTATGAAAGAAAGTGATAATATTGGAAATGTTAGACCATGGCTTAAGAAAAGGGCTGTTTCAGATGTGGGTATACCAGATGCACGTATGCAAATATCTATTGGCATCCAGAAGTTTATGAGTACTACAACGAAGGAATCATTTGAGATTAATCAGTATGTGAACTGTAAGTCCACATATGTAATATATGGCCACTTGTAAGATATGCCTTAAACAGTATACAGGTAAAACTATATGGTGCTGCCATTAGAAATAGTGAACATATAAATGCAACTAGAAAAGGAGATATAAAATCAGCCATTTGTCCCACATGATACAGTGTCATGAGGGAAGTGACAGAATAGATTTCAGATAATGAAGTGCGTCGACCCCAAGAAAGGGGGATGTACATAGGGCTCTTTTGAGAAGAGAAGCTTTCTGGATTTTTAAAATGCAGACAAACACCTGGAGGTCTTAATTTGGAATTGAATTAAGTTGTATATGGACTGATTTAATGTGTGTAATATGGTTAGTTACGATATACCTGTTTTTTGTTTTTAAATTATTTTACTCTGTACATTCAATAATAAATGGAATTTGGATATATATGTCTGGCTATAAATATGAAATACTGAATATATGGTCACTAAGTACAAAATAATATGAATCGATATATGATTAACAGAAAGTTATATGTAGAGTGACTAGGATCTAAGGTTAATGACACTTTTGTTTGATCTAATGTGTTATTATATTATTATGTACATTTGAGGATTGTTTGAGGTTTCATTATTATATTATATATCAGTATGCCATGGATATTATTTTATCATGATGTTTAATAGGGTCATACATATTTATGAAGTTTTAACATTTTTATGACACTTATGCACTTTAGCACATTGGGGATACTTCTGTCTAAGGAGTTTGCTAATTATAATATCGGCACCTTATAAGGTAATGCACTTTACAACATGGGTGTATATACTCTTATTATATTTATAGTATGACACATTTAAACTTTATGTATATGGGGGTTGTTACCATATCTAAAATTTTAATGTTGGGAGGGATGTACTATTAAGAAGGGTTGTGTTTATAAGATAGCACTTTATCATTATTTGCTCTTTAAACACTGACTTTTAGATATGTTTAGGTATAATATAGATATTACTTTAGGTAGTATTTATGACTCTAGAGCACTTTATATAAACTGTAGATAATATATACACCGTATTATTATATATACATTAACGTAATTTCACCAATATGACATGGATTTATAAACTGTAATGTTGTTTGATGTCCGGGTAACATGCAATATGTATACATACTTTGGTTGGAAAATTTAGGGTGTGGATCTGTACACACCCCTAAATCTTTAAAGGAGAACTAAATCCATTTTTTTACTCCACGAATCTGAAAACAACCCCTAAAAAACCAATAAGCTATATAATATGACTTCAGTAAATTGCATTAAAATAAATGTAAGCCTGTTAAGAACGGA
The DNA here is from genome assembly GCA_019447015.1 of Hymenochirus boettgeri. Taxonomy (NCBI): domain Eukaryota; kingdom Metazoa; phylum Chordata; class Amphibia; order Anura; family Pipidae; genus Hymenochirus; species Hymenochirus boettgeri. The sequence continues at coordinate 179,474,505 of CM033475.1, read as the reverse complement.
TGAAGATCTGGGTGTATGTGCAGTGTCAGACCACACCTCTGCCCTCAGTCACAGATCCTTGCTTATCTGTCCTATAAAGGATTGGATAGAGATTATTAATGGGTGTGACCAACTGTAACACGTTTCTGCCATAGCTAAAGACTGAGCATGGGCAGAACATAATGGTCGTTGACCAGACTGTGTGATATTAGAATGCTGTGATATTAAGCACAAACACATATATATTAGGGAAATTTCCAGCACCTGTATCAAAATGAGAGGTAAGACATGATTACGGCTTTATATCAAGGTGTTCTGCCTTCTGGTTCCGTGTTGTTCTGTGGTTTAGTTGTCCTTTAAATGTTTTAATTAATTCTATATGTTTTAATAATTCTATTTGCAATGTTAACTTCCCTTGTATATGGTACACTTAGGGTTATTATTCCCACTGGAGTATTTGGGGTATAAAAGGGTGGAGGGTTTATGGGTAATCCCTCTCCCTTTGCTTGGTCCCTGATGAAGCGGCCATGGGCCGTGAAACAGTAAGACCTTTGTTACTTCATATGTTCTGATTGCTGTGGCACTGTCCAAGTTGTGAAAAATGTTTGTTATTGACAATAAAATCAGAATGTTTCACTCACTTGTTTCCTAGTTAGGAGCAAGTTGCTCCCTCCCCTTCAGTAACTGTTCGATGAGAGTTTGCTGGGACCTCCATGTTGGATGGGAGACTCGCACACTGGAAGAACCGAATCCAAGAGATGTAAGTGCACTGAATTGGTGTGCGCTCTATCAAGGACCTTGGTAAGTAAGTTTTATATTTAACAACTAACCAAAATGGAACCGAGGTTTTGGGGGGGGGGGTCTGCTTAACATATTAAATATTTTTCTAATGGGTGGAATTGATATACCCTTTAAGCAAAATGTGATGGATGCTTTTTAAGGTGTGCATTAAATACCTTACACATTTTATAGAATGAAAACCATCTATAAAACATTCAATAAATAATCGTATCAAAACTTTGTAAACATTAAAAAACTCCAAACAAGACTATTCTATGGCTTAATACTAAAGTGTAATAGATTGTAAGACACCCAAGGTTACAGGAATATCATATTAAATAGAAATAGTTATTGTTCTGCTTCATAAATAAGGCTCCTGTGACAGGTGCTGAAACTTAAAAAATCTGCATGACCTTTATAAAACTAAACAACTCAATAAATGAACCTTTCAATTTGCCAGCCATGGAAAAAACAGTGTTAATAAAAATAAAAGTATCAGCTCTACATAGAAAAAGTCTAAATCCTGAGTGGATTCTATTGGAAGTATAATCCTGCAGCAAACCTTCCACTTCTATTCCTGTTTTGCCTCTTCAGCACCATCAGTTTCCTCAGTCCCTTGGTGCTTTTTAAATCCAGGGACCCATATTGTTCCAGCACTTTCTGTTCCTGTTGTAATCTCAACTATTAGTCGAAGGATTGGGTCTAGGCTGGCAGCCTAGGGCAAAAACTCTTTTAACTTCTAGAGATTTAAAAAACAACTTTTTTGTTGGTAAAGAAATTTTTGTACAAAATGCTACATTTGTAGCATGCTTATGAAGGTTCTCATTCATCCAGGTCATGGTATATCTGTTGTATTCAATTAGATCAACTGGACTTGAAGTTTAGTCTTGAAGACGTTTTCGTAGTCATCCAACTGGCTTTCTCAATTCAGAATGACTTGTACAAGAATCTGTGGCAATTATGTACCCTGGAAAATCCCAATTAGCACATCACAGCCAGGGGTTAAGGGCGGGTGTGATTAGATAGTGGCTAAGAGGTGTTATAGGAACAGCCCAGGGTAAGGTGTCAAAACAGCATGAAGATATAGTACTCGGTGCAGAAGAAACTATGGTGTCCTATGGGGACATCTCTCTTCACCTGTATACCCACCAAGGGGCTGTTGTCATGGTGAGAAAATGGCTAGGCCAAGACAGCACTCTCACCAGCAGAAATGATCTCAACCCAGAACAGGTGTGGGCCTTACTGGACTTGTGCCTGAATACCACCTATTTCAAATACAGGGATAAGTTCTATAAGCAAAACAGGAGGTGTTATGGGATCTCAGTTTCACCCATTGTAGCCAACCTTTACATGGAGGAGGGTAGAAAAAACTGGGCGGTTAATACCTTTAAGGGCTTAGCACCCAGCCACTGGTTCAGATATGTGGATGACACCTGGGTTAAAATCCACCAGAAGGAAGTACAGCTTTCACAGAACACATTAATGCGGTAGACCAAAACATCAAATTTACAAGGGAAGAGGTACAAAACAACAAAATGGCTTTCTTGGACTGCTGGTAGAAGTAGGAGAATGGAAACTGGAAGTAGAGGTTACAGAAAACCAACACACACGATCAGTATTTGATATTTGACTCCCACCACCCTTTAGATCACAAGCTGGGGGTTCATCAGAACCTGCAACACAGAGCTGAGAACATCCCCACTAGCACAGAGGCGAGGCTAAAGAAATGAAACATCTGAGGAGCCCTTAAAACTTGTGGATATCCAGACTGGGCCTTTGTCAAAAGAAGCAGATGGAAAGAAAAGACACAAATACCAACAGTGAAGGGGATAAGCAAGACAGGAGAAAGACATGGTCATCCCATATGTAGCAGGGGTCTCCGAGAAATTAAGAAGAGTTTTCAAAAAACACCGTATCCCTGTCTGCTTTAAACCGAGCAACACGCTGAGGCAGCAATTGGTACATCCGAAAGACCCATACCGAAACACAAGAAAAAGCGACATCATATACGCAGTGCAGTGCAGTGAGAATGCTCTGATTTGTGTGTGGGGGAGACCAAACAACAACTGCATCAACGTATGGCCCAGCAGAAGAGCCAATTCCACGGGTCAGGACTCAGCCGTGTACCTGCATCTTAAGGATAAAGGACATACCTTTGAAGATTGTAAGTTAACATATTGGCAAAGGAACGTGACTGGTTCAAGAGAGGTGTTAAGGAGGCATTTATGTGAAAATAAAGAAACCAAGCCTAAATAGAGTTGGGGGGGTGACACCATCTGTTGCCATGTACAATGCTGTTTTGAACCCTTTCTCTGGGCGTTCCTATAACACCTCTTAGCCACTATCTAATCACGCCCTTAACACGGCTGTGTGTGATATGCTAATTGGGATTTTCCAGGGAACTAATTGCCACAGATTCTTGTACAAGTCATTCTGAATTGAGAAAGCCAGTCGGATGACTAGCGAAACGTCTTAAGAACTAAACTTCAAGTCCAGTTGATCTAATTGAATACAACAGATATGCTACATATGTAGGAATGGAGCAGATAAGATGTTGTGTAGCCGTATTAATCCAATAGCATAAGTAATGGACAAAATCTAATGGACAAATCTATTTAACAATAGATTCTGTGCAAGGGACACAGGTTTACTTTTTATAACTCATTTGTTTGTATAATTTAGTGTTAAGCACCATGGATCTTCCCCTGAAACTACCAGTAAACAGGGAATTTGCAAATACCTACAGTATTCCTTTTGGTGTGCCTCATTTTTTCAGATCCGTCAGCAAGGCACAGAACAGAAGGGTGAGGCGAGAGTAGTCGGAGACAGGCAAGAGGTCAGGACAGACAGCAAACAGCCGTAATGGTAACAAGTATGAAAGGTATAAAAATACTAGACAAAAGATCAACACAAGTCAGGCTAACCAGAGTAACAATAAGGCAAGGAATAAGTGGAGGGCAGAGCATAAATAGGGAAGAGAGGCCAATGAGAACCCACATCAGGCACAGCAGGACAAAGATTGAGAGAAGGATATTTAAATATCCTTCTCCAATGCACCCTGACAATTAAGGTTCAGTAGAACTACTAAAATTAGAAGATGAAATTCCCATTTATTTTTCATTACCTTTCCAGATAATGATGCTGCACTAATCCCCATTACTTTTTTCATTTGACAGACGCTTAGCCTATTAAGTATATTTTAGTGAAATATTTACTCATTGCAAATATTTTGCACCATATATTTACCCACGTTTCCCACTTGAGTATCTGTTCATGTGGACTGCTTATGGAAAACCAGAATCACCGCTCACCCAGCTAAATGCTACAAAGCACCATGTTACCCAGCTCTTCACTTTACGGTTGGTCACATGTTTGGAGAGTGAGCTCATAGTTCTGACCTCTCTTTTCTTATAAAAGGAAAACATCCACCAAAGATAATTTTCAATTTTTTTTAATATACTGCATTAATCTGCTTCAGGGGACTGTAAAGGTGAACCTGCTAATACATTGTCTTAAATAAATGTCTGATCCAACACTGGAACCTCTGATAGTGGGAGTACTGCTTCGAGCTGTAAGTACGTAAGTAAAAATAGTGCGCGTTCACGCAAGCACACTATACTGTACTTACAGCCAGATACCGGGCAGGGTCAGACCTGTCAGGAGCCAGCGGTGGTTCGTGCTGCGGGTAAGTTCACTCACATCTCTGGTACAATCAGTGAAGAACATGAGGTAAGTTTCCTTTAAAGCTTAAAGCGTATCTCCACTGGTAAAACCCCCTTTTTCTACTCAGTTTTATAAAGAACAGGGAGGTAAAGGAGCTGGTCTTACTACCCACTCTTCAGTAAAACCTTCAGGAGCGCGGGAACGAACAGAAGGAACTTAGTAGTCTATGCATATGCGCAAATGTGATGCGCATGCTATAGAGTACAGAGTCCGTCGGGACCTGTCAGCAGGAGAGGAGTGAGCGATCGGGAAGTTCCTTCTGTTCGTTCCGGCACCCGTACTAAGTGATTTTCTTAGTGCTGTTAACATACAAAATATGTTTATAAGAATCTTGACAAACTGCCCCTTCGGCTTTATTCCAACTGAAATCATTCTAGAATCATTCCACACTAAATGCAATTATGTTCAAGACCAATTGTGATAGTTATTAATTGCAGAGCTATTATTAATGATTAAACAATGTTCTGTTTTATGTAATTACCATTATGGTGTGATTGATTTCATAAAAATCACAAATACATCTGGTTCTTTCACATTAGGCAGCACTAATTTCACTTAATCTTGATTAAAATACTGTAATGCTATTGTTCTTGAGAAAGTCTGTATTTTTTTACATTTTTAAATTTTTTTAAACTATAACATTTTTTTTTTGATGTGTTTAACTATATTAAAACTTTTTTGAAGTTGTTGTTTAAAGATTTAAATAACACAAAATGGATAATACATTTTAGCTATTATTATAATAACCAATTACGGTTCAGGAAATAATCAACCAATAATGACCATGTCTGTTTCAATATTTTGAATGATTCTAGTTAAATGTGAAATCACAACATCTTTAAAAGGGCTTTGTTTTTTTTAAATCAAGCGGTATTTACTGTTCTAGACGATTTGATTACTATTAGGACATATAATGATCACAAATGATTGTGTAAGGCAGTTGTATATTTTACATTGGGAGGGGTATAACGAGCAATAAAACTGTCAGTGACTTGTGTACCACCTCATGGTTTTAACTCTGGCCACATAAAAATCCACAATTCACATAGATCACCAGTGCAGTACTCCAAAAATCCACATAGAAACACAGACCTATCCAGCTAAGGAACATAATCTACAAAATGTTAGATTTTATTACCCCCTAATACTGCAGATATAATGGGGAACTAAAATCATGATGAAACACATTTCAAAACCCTAGCTATTTTTAAAATTTGGCTCTTGTAAAGGGCATGTTCCACCCCAAAAACATAATTTCCCCCCCTACTGGCCCCAATCTGTAGTGATATAAAAATCCTTACGTAACATCCCAGCTCCAAATGGTTCTCCTGTTAAAGTCCCTCCAAGTCCAGAGAACTGACAACCAGAGCGGTCACCATGGAAATTGTTTCCGCCTTGAGCTGTGCTCAGAGGTTTTTGGCTTGTCTCACAGCAGCCTTCACTCCCCTCTGCTCCCTCCCCTCATCCCCCTAGTGTGATAAGCCCCTTAGGCCAGATAGTACTCTACTACTTACCTTACCTCTCTCCCCCGGTGTTCTGTGCAGGCTGGGCAGCCAACGTCCGTGATTGGCTGCTCTCAGCCAATCAGGAGCAGCTGCTGGTCCGGACCCTGCTTGCAGTTTCATCCAATAAGAAAACCGAGCAGTGCAGTGGAGGAGAGAGGGAAGGTAAGTAATGAAAACTCAAGGGGAGATGGATGGAAAATATATTTATAGCGGTTGGATGCTGGGGGAACTAGCCCTACTATGTGGCAAAAATTAAACAAGTCAATTATTGTTTATTGATTGTTTTCTATTTACACACCTTTATTGCCATAAAAATGCACACACACTTTAAAGACATATAAAGTATTCTGACAAGTCTCAACCAAAAGACTACACAGGGTAGAACGAGAAACAATACTGCTAGGTCCTCCTTTAAGTGCTGTCAGTTTTTATTGATAGTTCTGTTTGGTTACCCATTATAATTTTGTCCTGACTTTAGTCCGTGAATATACTGCAAGAAATGTGTCATTTCATTGCATAGGCTGGTGTGCAAAAAGGGACAGGGCAATCCTGGCAATAATGCCAAACTTTTGATCAAAGATTGATCACACATTAGAAGTAAACCTAGGGTGAGAGTACGATTTTCAGTTTAGGTTGTCACCCTGGACAGTGTTTTAGAGATGGGTCCGAACATTCTGAATTTCAAACGTCAGTAAAAGTTTTGAGTTCCGTAGTTTGAAACCAACCCATTAAAGTCAATGGGGGGGAGAAATAGCAATGGTAACTTACTGTAAATGGTTGTGGCACCTGGGAAATGGTCTTGGGAAAACTGTCACATATCACAAAAGGATTGGCCAAAATGTTGGGTTTCCGCATGCATACTTTGAGGGTTATGGCCAATTTGAAGGTTACACATGATATATTCGAGGTTTACCGAACGATACATTTGAGAGTTACCTAAATCAAACGCTACATTTAAGGGTTGCTGAAATTGAATGCTTTATTGAGGGGTTACCGAAAATTGAAGGATACATTTGAGGGTTCTGAAATTAAAGGATACATTCGAGGGTTACTGAAATTGAAGGATACATTTGAGGGTTACTGAATTGAAGATACATTCGAGGGTTACATGAAATTGAAGGATACATTTGAGGTTACTGAAATTGAAGGATACATTCGAGGTTACCGATTCAAAATTCAATAATTATCGACGTTTCAATAATTATCAAAGTAAGTCTGAAAAACCCAAACTAGGATTCGTGTGGGATAGTTTCAGTTTATATAAAACTATAAAGTTGTCGAACTCGGGTTCGGCTTTAAGTTCAGGTTCCATCACTAGTGTTATTTCAGTTGGGCAAGTTGGAACCATTTAGGTCTTACGGCATTATTTTAGCCTGTCTCAGGTAAAGCATACTAAAAAGCCTAGAAAATAATGATAGTTATAGTTAATACTGTGCAGTACTATTTATAATAAAAAATAATATTAGCCACAGTTATACTGTGCAGTAATTAATATCTTCCATGATCTGCTTTGAGAATTGAAAATAAATTAAACGTATCTACTTAGGTGTCCCCCCGTATTAAATATAGCCTACTGCCTTCCAGCTGCTTCTATCAGATAACAATGTGTTGGTCTCACCAGTAGAATGACATAGAACCCGAAATCGAGCCGAACTATTCGAATTCGAACAAATTCAGAATTCTCCGACTACCCGGACCCGGTTTTCGATATTTTGCGATTCGATAAAATCGAATGTTCGAATATGCGAGTAAAATGCCTATTATACGCGAGTAAAGTGTCCATTAAAAACCTTTACGCGGAGCACGAATCGCGAAGTAAAATTACATGAACCCGACGCGAACATCGAATCCGCCAAGTAAAGTGTCCGTTAAAGATATAAGCGAGCATTGAATCCGGAGTAAATGTCCATTGGTACCTAGGCAGCGAACATCAAATCCACGCAGTAAAGTGTCCATTAAAGCCTATACGCGAGCATCACTGCGAGTAAAATGTACATGATACCTAGGTGCGAACACGAATGTTCGAACGCGAGGGAGCTCGAAATATAGGAGAGTAAAAATTGATTTTCGAAAGTCCTGGATATTCGAACAGTTCCCCAGACATTCCCAGGTCCCACAGCCATTAACATTTACGTTACCATTAATATTTTATTTGTATTTCATTAGAACTTTTCAAAATATTGACTCCCATTGACTTTAATGGGTCCGTTTTCGAACTTTCGAACTTTTGAACTTTCGTACTTTCCATATAGTTCGAAAGTGTCAAAAAATGGACCAAACTTTCGAAAGTTCGGCCATCTTAGTCACCAGTAAATGGGTAAGAAAAAATATACAACTGAAACAATGTTAAATGGACCATGCCTTTTAAAAATAAAAACTGTCCTGTGCTTCACACATTAATTGTCCTGCGATATTCAATGTAAATTGGATTAAACTGGCCATATTGTTATATCACCTGATGAGATGAGATTGTGATTTATTTGGTATTAGTTAAATCGCCTTTATTAACTTCCACCAGCTGCTGGCCATAGCTTTCCATCCTGGTACAACATTTTTTCCCCCTCCTAGGTCATATTGCTTTATTTCTGAAATAAACCTTATATGGACAGTAGCAAGGCATACTAACACTCCCATCAAAAACTGATCCTTACACAGCATTTGCCCTAGTCCAAATTCCTGCTCACTCTTACTCCAAAGAAAGCAATAGTACTACCGTTTTCAAATCTTCCCTTATAATAAAACAGCTTCAATGCTTGATGTTAAATGTGTCCTGATCAGTCCTCTTCCACAGAGCTTCTTTACACTTATTTTCAGAGTAGGACTTACTGTGTCAATAACCGGTTGGTTATTTGAAGTATTTATTAAATGTCCTGAAGTATAGTGAATTCGATGACCCTGTTCTCTTTGATCAACTAATTCTAGTGCGCCTGTCTGGTATTTGTTTGATGTTCTCATTATCACTCTACTTTTTATTTTTAACCGCTTCTCTTTATCTTTATTAGTGCACTTTTTTTTTTTTACATATTACACAATTTGTGTGCTCCCGTATAAAGACCGCCCACTTTTACTAGTCGAAAGCGAAGAATGTTAAAAAAAACTACTGAGATGTGAAGTAAGTAACTCTTTGCAATTGAAAACATTAAGTGCAGATCGGTGTTCATACTCGGACTTCCAACTTTTTTGTCCCTATGTGTAAAACAAGTTAGTTCCCGATTTGCGAGAATCGCTCATATGGAAATATTTTTTCTTTTACATAAAGAGAAGACAACGGTTAGTAGTCATATTAATTGTTTTTTTATTGTTTACTTTTAAATGTATTTTTAACGACAACACTGTAGTGTTGGCTACGCCCTATTCCACGGGATAACCAGAGAACGAATGTTTTGACACATAGGTGACTTCCGTTAGTTGCTTCAGTTGCTCCTTTATTAGAAGATAAGTCAATTAGTGACCTGACATTGTGAACTTATACATTTCCTACCTTGTCAGACTAGGCCTAATGTGCTTTTTGTAACGTCTGTAATCATGGAATCTTTCCGTTCTCACCTGCTGTTGAACTGTATACGATCTGGTAGTCACTCAATGAACATTGATATGAGTACATGTATGTCCCTCTAGTAAAGCAAAAACTATTAATTCCTCTGGTTTATGGACGTTATTGGGGCTGTTGCAGTTCCTCCACACAGATCATTCAAGAGGTCTTAAACACTGCAAAACCAAACTTTAAAACAATTAAAGCAAAAAGAGCTAGAAACCATAAACTATTAATGCATAGTTGTGAATTGTTGATGCATTTTTACACTTTTTTTGTAATGGAATTGATATCCCAAGTCAGCTAACACTGTTAAATTTAAAGTCAATAACAATACATTAACAAATTTTTTTTTATCCTTCAAGAGTAATTAAACCTTAAGTCTATTAATAAATCGTTAGATCGTTCGGATTTCGGGGGAGCTTAGGAACCATTTCGAGGGTGTTCAATGACACGAGGTTCTTTTCGGTAACCCTAAAAAAAATAACCTTGTACAAGGTAACCTCCAAAATGACATTCTGAACCTGACAAGATACATTCGGTGTTTGGATTCTTGGGTTTGGTTTTTTACCAAGATCGTTAAACCTAAAAACTGAACAAAAATTTACCAGTTTCCGCTATCCTAATCTGGATGCATGCGGTTTGGGAATAACTGGAGTATCCAAGAAAACAACAGTTGCATGGATCAAAAATGGGTTCTAAGTAAGGATTTTTATGCGCAAATCTATTAATAAAGTATGCATTTTAAAGGAACAAATATGCTCACCTAAACTACCGTCCAACTAAGGGTGAGTACCAGGTGCGGAACCTTCAACACGCTGGGAGCACCTGCTAACCTCAGAATAATATTGAAGTTTCGCTTTGGGGAGCCATCTCACTCAGATCGTACGGACTTCGGGCCAATGAGATGAGAGACGGGCTTTGTAGAAGCATGTATGTCACTGGCTAGGATGTTGAGCCAGAGTCCAAAAGCAGAAGTGTGTATTATATAAAGCAGAAGGTGACCCAGCAGGGGGGACTGGCGGTTAGGTCCTCACCGGGTACTATAGACTGCTGGGATGGTGGAATTTGAGGGCGGGGTATAGTGTCTCCTTGAACTTGTTTAATGTTTTTAAAATATTGAGCAGATATAATGAGAGCTGTCTAATCCTTGTGTAAATGGTCAGTTTTTCTAATAACTTGCATTACAAAATGGAAAGTATTTTTGCCAATGAGCGAATATTCACATACTGTACATTGTGCACACCTCCATACTGTACATTGTGCATGCCTTCATACTGTACATTGCTTGCACACTCCATATGACATTGTACATGCTTCATATGTACATACCTCCATACTGTACATGTGTACATGCCTCATACTGTACATACCTCCCATACTGTACATTGTAAATGCCTTCATACTGTACATACCTCCATACTGTACATGTTTACATGCCTTCATACTGTACACACCCATACTGTACATTGTGACATGCCTTCATACTGTACATTGTGCACGTCTTATACTGTACATTGTACATGCCCTTCATACGGTACATGTGCACCACCTTCCATACTGTACATTGTGCATGCCTTCATACTGTACATTGTGCACACCTCCATACTGTACATTGTTCAATATTTTTTAGTTTTAGAAACTTATCCAGGCCTTTTTTAAAGTTGTTCAATGAACTTGCCATTACCACCTCTGCTGGAAGACAGTTCCACAGTTTCACCGTTCTCACTGTAAAGAAACCTCTCCTAAGTTGAAGATGAAACTTCTTTTCTTCCAACCTTAAAGGATGTCCACGAGTCTCTGATATGACCTATTAGTGAACAATGCACCAGAGAGTTCACTGTATGGGCCATTAATATATTTGTATAAGGTATAATGTCCCCACGCAACCGCCGCTTCTCCAATGTAAACAGCCCTAACTTGTCTAATCTGCCTGCATATTCAAGCCCCTCCATTCCCCTTATTAATTTAGTTGCCCTTCTCTGAAGCTCAATTTCCAAGATGTCCTTTTGTATATGGGCAAAACGCACCGAATTCCAAATGAGGCCTTACCAGTGCCTTGTAAAGAGGGAGAATAATATTTTCTCTCTTGATTCCATTCCCCTCTTTATACAAGACAATATCTTGCTAGCTGTAGCTGTTGCTACCTGCATTGTTTGCTACAGCTAGTCTGTTATCTACCAGAACCCCAAATCTTTTCCATTACAGATGCACTTAACACAGAGTTATTTATGGTGTAGGTGGCACAGGGTATTATTAAATCCCAAATGCATCACCTTACATTTATCAACATTGAATTCATCTGCCATTCTGCTGCCCATTTTGATAATCTATCTAGGTCTGCTTGCAGCATGCACATCTTGGAAGTTTCCAAAGCTCTGCATAATTTAGTGTCATCAGCAAACACAGAGACCTTGCTCTCAATGCCCCCTTCTAAGTCATTTATAACAGATTAAACAGAAGGGCCCCAGTACAGAACCCTGAGGAACTCCGCTTAGAACTTTAGCCCACATAGATGTAGTCCATAACCACCACTCTCGTTTGCGGTCCATAACCAGTTCTCTATCCATGAACAAATGTTTTCTTCAAGGCCAACAGTCCTCAGTTTATACATTAGTCGCCTATGTGGCACAGTATCAAAGGCTTTTGCAAAATCCATATATACCACATCCACAGCTGTGCCTGAATCTAACTTCTACTCACTTCTTCATAAAAACCAATTAATTTGTCTGGCATGATCTATTTCTCATAAATCATGCTGACTACTACTAATAAGATGATCTCTGGAGACAAAGTCAAGGATATGATCCCTTAACAAAGTTTCCATCACCTTCCCTACCACTGATGTTAGGCTTACAGGTCTATAGTTACCAGGCTGTGAACGACTACCTTTTTTGAATATTGGTATTACATGGCTTTTTTCCAATCCAGCGGCACATCCCCAGACAGAAGCGAATCTGAAAAGATGAGACACAGTGGTCTTGCTAGAACTGAACTAAGCTCTTTTAAAATCCTAGGAGCAATCCATCTGGTCCTGGCGCTTTATTGATATTAACTTTGTCTAATTGATTCCGTACCATATCCTCGTTATCCATGTGAAAATCTTCATTTCCTCCCTGCACATTGTTACAATCCCTACTGTAAGGATTCTCAACAGTAAAAACCGATGTAAAAAAAACGGTTTAGCAGATTAGCCTTTTCGGCATCCTCTACAACCACCTCAGCTCCATTATTTAATGGTCCCACATTCTCAGTCCTCATTTTTTTACCATTTATATACTTAAAAAACATCTTGGGGTTGGACTTGCTTTGTTCGGCAATCTGTATTTCATTTTCTATTTTAGCTAGTTTAATTGCTTTCTTGCACTCTTTATTACAACTTTTGAAGTCCCGTGTAAGCCTGTTCTGTGCCTTCTGCTTTCAAAATTTTAAAAGCCCTTTTCTTTTTTTCCATTTCCCTTTTTACCTGACATTAAGCATGCAGGAGTGGACCTAATTTTTTTACACTTGTTCCTAAGGTACCGATTTTGGAAATGTTATAGTTTAATATCCCTTTAAAAGTGGTCACATCTGCTCAGTATCTTTACCTAGAAACAGTTCCCCCCAGTCTATGAGCAGGAGCGATTCCTTTAAAAGCATAAAATTAGCTTTCCTAAAGTTAAAAGTTTTTGTTAAGCCAGTGCACTTAGTTTTCTGCAACCTATATTAAATGACACTATATCATGGTCACTATTCCCTAAGTTCCCATTACCTCATCTCCAAAATGAGCTCTGGGTTATTAGATATCACCAGATCCAACAACGCATTATTTCTAGTAGGAACTTCTACCATCTGTGAAAAAAAATGCTCATATAGGAAATTTAAGAACTTTATACCTTTTGAGGTGCGATGTGCTATGGGATCTCCAGTTTCACCTCTTGTGGCCAACCTTTACATGGAGGAGGTAGAAACACAGGCGCTTAATACCTTTAAGGGCATAGCACCCAGCCATCTGGTTCAGATATTTTGATGACACCTGGGTTAAAATCCACCAGAAGGAAGTACAAGCTTCACAGAACACATAATGCGGTGGACCAAAACATTAATCACAAGGGAAGAGGTACAAAAACAACAAACTGGCTTTCTTGGACTGCTTGGTAGAAGTTAAGGAAAATGGTAAACTGGAAGTAGAGGTTTACAGAAAACCAACACACACAGCACGTATTTGATGTTTGACTCCCCCCACCCTTTAGATCACAAGCTGGGGTCATCAGAACCCTGCAACACAAGCCAACATCCCCACTAGCACAGGAGGCGAAGGCTAAAGAAATGAAACATCTCAGAAGAGCCCTTAAAACTTGTGGATATCCAGACTGGGCCTTTGTCAAAAGAAGTAGAGGAAAAAAGAACACGATACCAACAGTGAAGGGGAAAGCAAGACAGGAGGAAGAACATGGTCATCCCATATGTAGCAGGGGTCTCCGAGAAATTAAGAAGAATTTTCAAAAAAACATCGTATCCCTGTCTGCTTTAAACCGAACAACACACCTGAGCAGCAATTGGTACATCCGAAAGAGCCAATACAAAAACACAAAAAAAGCGACATCATATATGCAGTGCAGTGCAGTGAAGAATGCTCTGATTTGTATGTGGGGGAGACCAAACAGCAACTCATCAACGTATGGCCCAGCACAGAGAGCCAATTCCTCGGGTCAGGACTCAGCCGTGTATCGCATCTTAAGGATAAAGGACATACCTTTGAAGATTGTAATGTTACATACTGGCGAAGGAACGTGACTGGTTCAGAGAGGTGTTAAGGAGCCATTTATGTAAAATAAAGAACCAAGCCTAAATAGAGGTGGGGGGGTTCGACACCAACTGTCTGCCATGTAACATGCTGTTTTAACACCTTACTCTGGGCGTTCCTATAACACCTCTTAGCCACTATCTAATCACACCCTTAACACCTGGCTGTGATATGCTAATTGGGATTTTCCAGGTACATAATTGCCACAGATTCTTGTACAAGTCATTCTGAATTGAGAAAGCCAGTCGGATGACTAGCGAAACGTCTTCAAGAACTACATTCAAGTCCAGTTAATCTAATTGAATACAACAGATATAAGATGACCTGGATGAATGAGAACCTTCACAAGCAAGTATCCCTATGTGTACAATTTATGGAACATATTGTAATTACATAAAGCACCAAACCATTCATTTAGAGTATAATACTTTCTGGGTAGTAGGCTATCAATAAGAGCTGTTAATTTGCCTCACCTATCAGTTAATAGCTTTTTACTGTTCTGCTACAGTTAGAAAACGTTTTCTAAATCTGATCAGTTTATCTGTTGTATTCAGTTAGATCAATCAAGTTTAGTTCTTGAAGACGCTTCTCTAGTCATCTGACTGTTTTCTCAATTCAGAATGACTTTTTTGTACCCTGGAAAGTCTCAGTTAGCATATCACAGCCAGGTGTTAGGGACCTTCTGAATGCAAGGTGTAGATGCATTGAGGCTAAGGGGTATTATCGAAACTGCCCAGGGAGTAAAAACAGCATTGTGCATGGCAGACCGCTGATGTCAAAACCCCCCCACCTCCATTCAGCTTGGTTCTTCGTTCTTATTTTCACATAAATAGCCTCCTTGACATCTCTCTTGAACTAGTCATGTTCCTTCTCTATCCCTTTGAGCTTTATTCCTTGCCAAGATGTTGACAATCTTCAAAGGTATGTCCTTTTTCCTTAAGATGCAGGTACACGGGCTGGTCCTGACCCAGGTAATGCTCTTCTGTGCTGGTTTGTGTTGGGGTAGCTGCTAATCCGTAGTGAACACACCTGTTCAGGGTTAAGATCTGTTCTGCTGGTGAAGGGCTGTCTTGGTCAGCCATTTTCTCACCATTCAACAACTCCTTGGTTGGTATACAGGTAAAGAGTGATGTTACATCATATGACACCATAGTTTCATCTGCACCGAGTACTACATCTTTATCTTGTTGGTGAAATCCTGGGAGTTTTGGATGTGATGCTTAGAACTTCCCACCAATGTCCCTAAATGTTGGCTAGGTATTTTGCTACATTATATGTTACGAGTTGATGCTGCTGACTATAGGTCTTAGTGGGGACCCTTCCTTGTTATCTTTGGGAGTCCATATATACATAGATGTGCCTTACCAGGGTAGAGGCGATGATACATTCCTTGATCAATGGCTTTATCCTTTTGAAGCTGTTGTAGTAAGTCTATAACTTTTTCTTGTAGAGGCTGGTGGGATCCCTTGTTAAAGCCTCATATTTATTTTTTATTGGCAGGAGTGTGGTCACCTTAGCATGGTAGTCTGAGATGTTGAGTACCACTGTGCATTCTTCCCTTTTCTGCAGGCAGAATGGTAATACTGGAATCTTTCTTGAGGGATGTTAAGCTTCCTGTGTGGTCAGGTTAGTGAAGGAGGTTTAGCACTGGCTAAAGCGGCAGATACCTTAAGGCAAAGTAGTTCTGCCTCACTCTGTGGTACCTTACTATTAATTTGGATTGAAAAAAGCCAAATTACTGTTCTTTCTATTTCTTCTTCTTTTTCTTCTTCCATTTTATTTGCCGCTTTTTTTGACCGTATCTCCTCCCACCATTTTTGAGCTAGAGACATGAAATTCGGTACAGATGTGCGGGTCATATGAGAAGTGTGCTATCTCTAGCTAATGAATTCGCGGAAGCGTTACCGATGAATTTCCAGACTTTTTTCCCATAGACTATAATGGTAACATCCTCAAATGTGGATATTTCAAAACAGTTTTTTTCATGGTCATAAATACAAATGGTGATACCCCCAACCCCCCACCAGACCCAGGTACACCACACATACTGACCTACCTTACCATTCCCATGAGCCATATTTAAAGGGGACTAAAGTCAAAAAACTAATTAGATTTATCCTCAATAAAAAATTGTTTTATGGTTTAAAACACAAAAAAGACATACCCCCTCAACCAGAACCAGGTCACCACACCTACTAATCTACTTATCCATTACTGTGACAGCCATAATTAAAGGGTAACTAAAGTAAAAAAATTAATTTTGATTAATAATAAAAAAGGTTTGTTTTTTTAACCCCCATGTGGCACAGTTACATACACCTACTGACCTACCCCTCCTTACTGTTGCAGCCATACTAAAGGGTAACTAAAGTAAAAAAATTTTTTTGACCAATCACAAAATGTTTGTTTTTTTAACCCCCAACCCGACATAGGTACACACACCTACTGATCTACTTATCCATTACTGGCCATACTTAAAGGGTAACTAAAGTCAAAAAAACTATTTTGACCAATCATCAAAAAGATACGAGAGATTCAATAAAGGTCTTATCATTGAAAATGGTGCTAATTTTGCCCTAACCATCAGATGTTAGCTTTCTGATTGATTAGATCAAAATTAGCACCACTTTGGCCAAAAGTTTTTTTTTCCCAAACAAGTGTTCACCTACAAACTCATCATTCCTATTATTAAATTTTAAAACTGCAGCAAAACACACATATTCCCTTCCAAAATCAGCCCTTCAAGCCAAATTCAAAGTTTATACTTCCCTTTCAGTTGTTGTGATTGAAGCTTCTGTGGCTGCTATAATATCCACCACAGGGATGGTTTAGAGTGATGGCAAAGTTCAAGCCAAAAATGAAGAAACCCGCGACTCACACATGTGTATGCACGTCTATTTCAGTCAGTCGTCATATTGTGCCTTGTATGGGCACTTTGTGGCTGAAAAGGCCGTTCAGTCGGGGCTTGTTTCCTGATCTGGCAGGCCGATCTTCATTGACCCCTGACCAAACTGCTGTATTGGTGACAAAGTGCCCATACATGGCACAATTGCAGGTCGGCACTCGTTAGCGCACGTGTGTAAGAGCCTTAACACAGCTTTGAGTAACACCTCTGAGATTTTAAAACACTCCTTCATAGTGCAACACAAACCCTAGGGATGTTATCTAGGTCAGTTTAAGGATTGGTACCTGGTTAAAGGCCAAGTTGAAGCAATACCAAGGAGGAAGCGTTCATTTAAAGGACTCAAATCTAAAGTAGTTCAAGCCCCCCATCTTGAGAGGTAAATATCACTTGTAAAATACCCCTTCTCCTGGGGGCCTTAGATCACCATAACCAGACTTCAGAGGAACAAGTCTGTAAACCATTGATTAAATGAGGAGCAGGATATCAGAGTGCTTTACCCAGGAACCTTATTTGGTCCTAAGCCATTTTACTAAACAAGATATTGCAAGTAAAGTGTGGAAAATCTAGGGGGCAAAGCAATATTGGGTGCTAAATGCCGTAGTCATTGTAAAACCCATGCTATCCGTGTATTATCTGGTTAGCGTGGGTTTTACACTGAGTCTGCGGTGCCTGCAACCTTTCAATATTCGAAAAAAGCGAGGCGCAGGTGATGCAAAAACTCCGTTTAAGCTTTTCACTATGGAGACAAAACTTTAGAAGGCATATGTTGGAGCATTTACCTGTCCACAATCCCGCAAGACCTGGGGCAGGTAAGCTGCATTGGATTATCATATTCCATTGCCCCTTTAGAGTCTATTATCCTTTCCCCTCATATTCCTTCTGACCATTTAACTAATGGAGCAGGAGAAGCCTGTCTGGAAGAAAGCGGTTTATTAGACACAGGTTAAAGCAGAGATGCATGAAAACATTAGGAATGTGCATTTCTGGAGGAAGTTGTTGTAATGTAAAGCAGCGGTAACACTGATTTTAATAATAGGTAAAGAACGAATGAAATTGGGACCCAACTTAGGATAAGGGAGCTAAAGATGATGAACCTATTAAATAGCCAGACTTTATCTCTAAAAGAGTATTAGAGATGCACCTTTTATCTGCATTATCCTTTTGGATCAAGAACTGTTCTAGATATTATATAGCTGTGCTACAATTAGGACCTGCATGGTCATTGGCTGCAGAAATGTCTGAGAGAAGGAAGTCCTGAGAAAAGACTTGATGGTACTAAAAAAACTGGCAAAGAAGATGATCTCCCAGTGGAGGAGTGATAGCATTATAGTGACAAATTCTGCCCAAGAAAGAGGATCTGATCTGTCATCTTGACTTAAGACATAGCAACAGAGAAATTCTTCAAGAGCTTGGTTCACTCTTTCTGAAGCTCCTTTAGATTGTGTGTGTGGTAAGAAGTGGAGGGAAGTTTTGGCAAAGGTATGTAGTTTTCCATCTTACTAAAGCAGTCTATGACAACCCAAATAACAGTATCATCATGGAAGGAGGGAGCTCCACAATAAAATCCATGGCAAGTTGGGTTCAAGGATGAGATTGAAAAGATTTCTGGAGGATATGGATTATTCCAACAGTAGTATCAGGTGAGCATAGGATTGGTCAGATTATGCCAACAGGAGTTTCAGGGGGAGCATACATGTCATGTTTTATGGACAGAAAGCCAAGATATTTCTGTTATTTTATATAAGTATGTTGTAATAGAAATTTTCACTTAACGATCTTGTGGCTGAAGTAGATAATTTCCCCAGGGTTTCCATTGCATTGTAGTTGGAATAACTTTAAGATATTAAGCACCTCCCTTCTTTGTTAGAGCAGAATGGTTTATGGTAGAAGAGGGCCACCAAAACACCTTAGCCTCATGTTAAAAGAAGCAGCTATTGTAATGTGTTACCTGTTGAAGCATTGCTGATAAGAATCTTTGTACCTAGATTTCACCATTTTTATTATTGCTTTAATTGCTTAATATGTTTTATATTTCTATTTCTAACTTCTATTCCAGGTACTGTTTCACAGTCTAGCCTATGGATAGTACTTAGGTGATAGTGTAAATACTTAAGGATATTCAATTTCTCCTGTTAGATGTTTTATTCAATTTACTCCTAGTAGATGAGTACTTTTTAGATTGTATTTTTGTGTCCAGGGGCACTTCTAGTTTTCGCTGCCTGAGCCAACTTTCAAATGCCGCCCTTCCCGCACCGCAGTGTTAAAGTGAGTGTTGCTTTGTTCATGGATGTGGTTTTACCGACGGTCATGGCTTTGCTAGTGGCGTGGGTAAAATTTTACAATTTTAACTATCCTATCACATAGGTATTTAAACAGTTCCTCAGTCAATTACCATATTGTAAATTACTAAAACAGATATTACATCCCTTTCTTAAACAGCTTGTGTTGTCACTACTATATTACTCCTTTCAGGTTTTTGTTGATAGCCTGTGCTATACATGTTGGCAACTTTCAGTGTATTGGAGTCATGTATAGCACAGGCTTTTCACCACTGCCTGCCTGCCGCCTTTCTTATTCAGTGCAGAGGTGCCCCGCTGAGACAAATGTCCACTCTGCCTAATGTAGACGTGGCCCTGTCTGTGTCAATAGCCACATGTACTGCATTTGCTTGGTCTGGCAGTCATGTTGTTTTTATTAGTATGCCAGTTACTGATGTGCATATTATTTGATGCAATTTATATATTCTTATATTGTATCACTGTTGTTTTTCTTCAGTTTACCCATTCCTACTACTGTTTATAAGCTACAGACTTCAATCCAGTCTCAATTTATTGATCTATGGGAAGGTGTTTTAACTGCCTGTTGAACTTCATACATACATGAGTGAGAGCAGAACAAGGACTGAAAGACAAAAGTTGAGTAATATAAGAGAGTTCACGGAAGCAAAATCTTAAATATTATTTCTGAAGAATTTATATTTTTATGGTCATTGTTAATAGTGGGCCAAAAGTTCCCAGTTCCCAACATCATAAATTTTTATCAGAGTGGAGAAAAATAGGCACATGGATGAAGAATACCATTAGACTCCCATGCTTGTGAAGGTTCTTGTTCATCAAGGTCATTGACTTGATGCCGTGTTATATCAAATGGACTTTACTCAAATAAGAAGGATTTCAGAAGTATAAGAATCTAAAGAATTCCCAAATATGACCAAAGTCATTCAGAATTGGAAAGCCAGTAGGATGACTAGCGAACTTCAAGTCCATTTGATTTAACTCAATACCACAGATAATTAAACTCCTATGTTTAATAAACGACGGTCCATCCGCGACACTGGAAACATCAATGAATTAGGGTAATTGAGGATTAATAAAAAGGCAAAAGAAAATTACTCTTTCAGGGATTCTAAAAACCATTGCTTGAGGCGTGGAGTTTTCCAGTTTTTTAATCAAGACCAGAATATGTGCAATTTGGGTGGAAAACCTTTAATAAACAGTCTTAATAATTTGTGAAACCAATAAATCTTGTTTTTCATTGTTGCTAGTAGGGAGCAACCAGTCTTGATGGTAGACACCTTAGCAGGAAAATTTTAAACCTGTCTTTGGATATATGTAGCCTAGGAATAGAATCTTGAGTTTCTCAAGACACATTTCTCAAGTCAAGACCTCTTTCACTTGGCTAATATGGTAGATAGGATCTTTAAAAAAATGAGTATATCATCAAATAGACAAGTGCAAAGACCCCCATCCCTGGAAGAAGTGTAAGGCCTAATAAATCCCATTGTAAATTTTCCTGAACGATCTCCTCATGGCCTGAATTTCAGCAGGGAAAGTGCATACAAAAGGTGTGACTTTGTGGGGGCATTTGCCAGATAGAAGTTTTACAGGGTTCAAAGTTTCCAGAACCTGGCCAACGTATGGTGGCCAGAGAACAATTTTAAAGTCAGAAAGAACTCCAATGTGTAATCTGGCTGCTGGACCACTCAATATTGGGATTCTGTAACTGGAGCAATGTTAGTTCCAAAAATAAAAAGGTAGAAGGTCAATCAATGTGAGAAAAGTTAATTCCAGTAGTCTTGGAGATTAATTTATAAGCAAGAGGTTTATCATCAATAGAGAAAACTCATAGACATGGGCAGCACAGTGGCTCAGTGGTTAGCACTGATGTCTTGCAGTGCTGAGGTCCTCAATTCCACCCTTGGACACATCTGCAAGGAGATAGTATGTCTTCCCCATGCTTGCGTGGGTTCCTCTGGGCACCTCAACATAAAGACATCTGATAAGTTGTAGGTGTACAAAGTGATTAGATTGTAAGCTCTTCAGGGGAAGGGCCTGATGTGAATTGAATAATGTAAAGTACTGCGGAATATGTAGCGCTATATAAAAAAAAATACATACTAACACTTGTTTAGAGGGAATGAGGATCCTTAACTGTGTGGCAAGACTAGAGTCCAAAAGTTCCCAGCTGCCCCAGATTCAAAAAAGCCAATAAATCAAGATACAGGATGTTCTGTAGAAGGGAAAGTTTGCCTAGAATAGTTACCCCCAACTATTAGGTGCTGGTGTTTCCCTGTTTAAAAAAGCTGTCCTTAGCGAAATGGGTATTCAACATTAGTACAAATATAGCCCAGAAGTTATTTTGTAAGTTTCTCTTCAGGGGACAGATGAGACTTCCCGATCTGCTAGGCACCTCAAGGACAGTTGAAGAGGATGATGGAGTAGAAGATTGGGACCGAGAATTGTTTTCCTCTTGTGCTCTTTTTCTGCTTGGTGTTGTCTGAGTCTAATTTTAAAGGACAATTAAGATTTAAAAACAACATTTAATCAAAGGTAGACTTAATATAAATCAGTAATATTTGTCTCACCTCTCATTTTGCTATGGTTTTTAAGAATTTACCTTTCAGTTTGTGTTTTATTTCCCAGCATCCCAATATCACCACAGTGTGGTCACGAACATTATGTTATTTTACATTCACAGTCCTAAGATACTGCAGGAACTTGTTACAGTTGGTCCACACCCCTAGTATCCTCTAGCTAATCCTTTTAGATGACAGATAAGGCAAGGAAGCATGTAACTGAGATCAAGGGTGTGGCCATTCACTGTCCATACACACACCAGTTTATTTCATTCAGTCTTCAAAGGGGTTACATTTACTTTAATGCCATTTACTGTAGTGGGATTTAACACTTTATTTGTGTTTGTAGAGGGTATATTTTTAGATTCTGTAGTGTAAAAAATTGGGTTTATTAGAGCAATGAGATCATCACGATGCACTGGAAGGTCTCTACCAAATCGTCCATTCATCTTTTGGAAGACCCAGCAAGCAAACAATGGCTTACACCTCATTTTCCAAGTGGTCTCTATGGCTATAATATGAACTCAATAGCATACTGACTGGCACTGTGATTACCTTGGCGTATCTGCATGAGGTGAGAGAAAGTACTGGTAGAACTCTACCTTGGCATGTTCTGATAAAAATGGGAGGGTTGCAGTTCAAATACAATTGATCATTGATACATGTTCAGCAGCCATGTGGATCACCACTGCAATTGATTGGTAGGGAATACATGTGTTCCATAACTGCATCAGCAGCAGCAGTGGAGATTCCTCAGAAGAGTGGACAGTAATAATTCTGGAAAGCAAAGTTTCCAAACCAATCCAAGGCTGTTCTACTGAGTTTTATATGCTTCTATCTCATAAGTCATATTCTGCAATATTTTCCAAAGATCCATAGATGCTTCTTCAGGCAGGCCTATGGGTCGATTTTACTGTAAGGATTGCACCCTGGTTAGGCCAAGTTGGGTCAGGACCAAGAAGGTGTGTTCAGTCGATGGTGTCCAATTTGAAGGCTTAAGCAAAGAGAAATTCAAGAGCAGGCAGAAGTCAGGGCTTGTGCAGGCAAACAAAGTCCAGAAACAGGCAAATGGTCAGGGCTGTCAGCAAGTATCAACATTCCAAAATCCAGAGCCTGCGTCAAGGCAAAGGCAGCAATAACAAACTCCAGTGCCCAAAGTCAAAGGTTAAAGGCAAGCAGCAAAGTACAGTGTCCAAAACCAAAGATCAGCAGCAGACCAGACTCCAGTTATTAAAGCCTTGAGTCAAGAGCTAAAAAAATATAGAAGTCATCCAACAATGGGTGCAGCATCCAGGAAGCATTTTTAAAACTTAACATTGTAGGTGCACCTCAATGACTTTATGTGCCCTGTAGACAATGTTTAAGTGGTGATAACCTGGACAATGCCATATTGGATGGACTGGAACTAGGTAAGTATTGCTCAGTACACCATGCAAGGTTTTAGGTTTGGAAAAGAAATGAGTGCTAACCTGATTTATACAACAAAATATAAATCCTAATGCAGGTGCAGGCAAACAGGAGATTACACTAGAATGGAAATACCAAGTCAGTCTTGACCTGCTATAATCAAAGTGGGTTGATTATTGATGGTAGAATACCTTTAGTAAATGCTTTTTTAAAAATAGGTAGTGGTAGTAAGCAGCACAAACTCAGCTAGCTTTCTAAAGCTATTCAAGATAGGACTGTAACGGCAAATAACTGCAAGTCCGTGAAATTAAATCTGACAAGGCAGAGCACCAGGCCTCTACTTCTAATTACGACACCCA
This sequence comes from Hymenochirus boettgeri, assembly GCA_019447015.1. Classification (NCBI taxonomy): domain Eukaryota; kingdom Metazoa; phylum Chordata; class Amphibia; order Anura; family Pipidae; genus Hymenochirus; species Hymenochirus boettgeri. The sequence goes on along the minus strand of CM033475.1, from coordinate 179,450,674 downwards.
GAACAGTCCCAAGAAAGGGGACACTGAGAGAGTTTTCAGTATCACAGAACAGTCCCAAAAAAGGGACACAAGAGTTTTCAGTATCACAGAACAGTCCCAAGAAAGGGGACACAGAGAGTTTTCAGTATCCTTGTCCAAACAGTCTGAATGGTCAAAATAAAAGGTTGAGAGATATCCAAAGCCACTATGTTCTCTAACAGAATCCAATCCATAGCATAGTTTCTGTTTTTTCTACAAAGTTTAATTACAATTTGTCTCTGAACATAACCAGGTTCTCATTAAGGTGGTAACTGGGAGATACAAGAAATATAAATACAATTCAGCCCATCTCCTATAGATTTTTGGTTGCCCAATGTCTGTTCCTGGACATAAATTCAAAAAAAATTGTGTAGTAAAGAGCAACCAAAAACTCAGAAACCCCCACAGGTATTGCTATAAACAAACGTGTATTTATTGAGAAAGGACCTAGACTGTCGAAACACGTCGTGTGCACATAAATGCACGTTTGTTATACAGTAGCAATACCTGTGGGGTTGCCTAGTTTTTGGTTGCTCTTTACTACACACGTTTATTTTGAGATACAAGAAATAAACAATTACATGTCTTAGAGGTGACCTTGTGGGTTATTGGCTGAGATAAAAGACAAAAGTCCATGGCCAGCTGAAACATGCTGTTTTGGCCCTGAAATCTTTGGCCTGATTAATAAAAATGGCCCTGGGTAGGAAAGTAAAGCATGGTACACACCTTGCAATATTTCAGTGCATCAGTCAAAATAGTTGCATGTTTTACAGACCGACCATTTGTTTTGTCTGACCGGACGAACAATTGATCCAACATGTCCGAAAACCATGGCGATCAGTGCTCCTGCAAGCAGACCTAGATAGATGATCAAAACGGGCAGCAGAATGGCAGATGTGATTCAATGTTGATAAATGTGGTGATGCATTTGGGGTTTAACATTCCTTGTGCCACCTACACAATAAATAACTATAATAAATAAATAATAATATAAGCTCAAGTAATAGGCTAGCTGTAGCAAACAATGCCAGGCAGCAACGGCTAGAGCTAGCTTGTATAAAGAGGAAAATACATTAAGAGAGAAAAATATTATTCTCCCCTTTACAGGGCATTGGTAAGGCCTCATTTGAAATATGCGGTGCATTTTGGAATCCCTATACAAAAGGGACATCTTGGAAGGGAAGCAGTTCAGAGAAGGTCAACTAAAATAATAAAGGGAATGGAGAGCTTGACTATGCAGCAGATAGACAAGTAAGGGCTGTTTACATTGAGTGAGAAGCAGTGTTGCATGTAGATATGATCACTTTATATAATATATTAATGGGCCACAAATAAACTCACTGGTGCATTATTTACGAACTGTTTAAGACTATTAGACATCCTTTAAGATTGGAAGAAAATAAGTTTCATCTTCAGGTTAGGAAAGTTTCTTTACAGTGAGAACGGTGAAACTGTGGAATTGTCTTCCAGCAGATGTGGTAATGGCAAGTTCATTGAATAGCTTTAAAAGTGGGCTAGATAAGTTTGCTGATATTTAATATATATAATGTAGTCCTGGTTAATCCAGGGACACTTTCCGATTGCTAATCGGAGTCAGGAAGTACCCCCCCTTCTTAGCTGTTTTTTTTTGTCTTCACCTGAATCTACTGTTAGGTAGGGTTAAAGAGTAGGGTATAAAGGTTGGACAGATGACGTATTTCTTTATTTAACCTCAATTGCTATGTTACTATGTTACGAGCCAACAATGCACCATGCTCTAGTATTTTAGTGCAGGACATGCAGACAGCTATCATCCACTACATTCATTACTGTCTCAGAATAATAAACTAGCAGAAGGATTTTCACACAATCAAATCAATATAACTTTATTTAAAACATATCTGTTGTATTCAATTAATCAACTGGACTTGAATGTAGTTCTTGAAGACGTTTCGCTAGAAGACGTTTCTTCAAGAACTACATTTCAAGTCCAGTTGATCTAATTGAATACAACAGATATACCATGACCTGGATGAATGAGAACCTTCACAAGTTTATTTAAAACAGTTTAATAAAGGAATCAAAAGTAACAATAATTAATAGAATAGTAAAACTGCAGGTCTCTGTTTTCTTGTTAAACCTGGAAAATAAAACAAAAGTTACATTTTATTCAATAGAAAATGCTGCACAGGCTGACTTTATTCTAATGGGGATTTTGTTGGGTATAATTTATTTTCCTATTTCATTGTGTGATTAAGCTCTCAGAAGACCTGCTACCCCAGCCCTGGATATTCTATATCATAAACTTCCTGTCAGGGAAGTTTCTTTGTAATAATTGCACTTGCAAAGAGCTTGACAAGTAATCCAGACTATTATACAGATTTAACACCACCATCTACATATAGCACCCAGGATGAGGACCTAAACCAATCAAGTCCTTTAAAGTTCTGCTTGTCCTGACTGTATGCTTGTCCCATACATAGTAACATAGTAATTAAGGTTGAATAAAGACATTCGTCCATCAAGTCCAACCTATTCACTTTTTTTTTTTAACCCTACCTAACAGTTGATCCAGAGGAAGCAAAAAACCCCAGCTAAAAAGGGAGAAAAAATTCCTTCCTGACTCCAAACGGCAATCGGAAAGTATCCCTGGATCAACCAGATCTATATGCATTAATACCAGTAATTCTCAATATTTTTTAGTTTTAGAAACTTATCCAGGCCTTTTTTAAAGTTGTTCAATGAACTTGCCATTACCACCTCTGCTGGAAGACAGTTCCACAGTTTCACCGTTCTCACTGTAAAGAAACCTCTCCTAAGTTGAAGATGAAACTTCTTTTCTTCCAACCTTAAAGGATGTCCACGAGTCCTCTGATATGACCTATTAGTGAACAATGCACCAGAGAGTTCACTGTATGGCCATTAATATATTTGTATAATTTATCATGTCCCCACGCAACCGCCGCTTCTCCAATGTAAACACCCTAACTTGTCTAATCTGCCTGCATATTCAAGCCCCTCCATTCCCCTTATTAATTTAGTTGCCCTTCTCTGAACTGCCTCAATTTCCAAGATGTCCTTTTGTATATGGGATTCCAAAACTGCACCGCATATTCCAAATGAGGCCTTACCAGTGCCTTGTAAGAGGGAGATAATATTTTTCTCTCTTGTTCCATTCCCCTCTTTATACAAGACAATATCTTGCAGCTGTAGCTGTTGCTACTGGCATTGTTTGCTACAGCTAAGTCTGTTATCTACCAGAACCCCCAAATCTTTTCCATTACAGATGCACTTAACACAGAGTTATTTATGGTGTAGGTGGCACAGGGATTATTAAATCCCAAATGCATCACCTTACATTTATCACACATTGAATCTCATCTGCCATTCTGCTGCCCATTTTGATAATCTATCTAGGTCTGCTTGCAGCACTTGCACATCATTGGAAGTTTCCAAAGCTCTGCATAATTTAGTGTCATCAGCAAACACAGAGACCTTGCTCTCAATGCCCCCTTTCTAGTCATTTATAAACAGATTAAACAGAAGCGGCCCCAGTACAGAACCCTGAGGAACTCCGCTTAGAACTAGAGCCCACATAGATGTAGCTCCATAACCACCACTCTCTGTTTGCGGTCCAATAACCAGTTCTCTATCCATGAACAATGTTTTCTTCAAGGCCAACATCCTCAGTTTATACATTATTCGCCTAGTGGCCAGTATCAAAAGGCTTTTGCAAAATCCATATATACCACATCCACAGCTGTGCCTGAATCAACTTCTTACTTCTTATCATTCTTCAAAAAACCAATTAAATTTGTCTGGCATGATCTATTTCTCATAAATCCATGCTGACTACTACTAATAAGATGATCTCTGGAGACAAAGTCAAGGATATGATCCCTTAACAAAGTTTCCATCACCTTCCCTACCACTGATGTTAGGCTTACAGGTCTATAGTTACCAGGCTGTGAACGACTACCTTTTTTGAATATTGGTATTACATTGGCTTTTTTTCCAATCCAGCGGCACATCCCCAGACAAGCGAATCTGAAAATGAGACACAGTGGTCTTGCTAGAACTGAACTAAGCTCTTTTAAAATCCTAGGATGCAATCCATCTGGTCCTGGCGCTTTATTGATATTAACTTTGTCTAATTGATTCCGTACCATATCCTCTGTTATCCAATGTGAAAACTCTTCATTTCCTCCCTGCACATTGTTACAATCCCTACTGTAAGGATTCTCAACATTAAAAACCGATGTAAAAAAACGGTTTAGAGCATTAGCCTTTTCGGCATCCTCTACAACCACCTCAGCTCCATTATTTAATGGTCCCACATCTCAGTCCTCATTTTTTTACCTTTATATACTTAAAAAACATCTTGGGGTTGGACTTGCTTTGTTCGGCAATCTGTATTTCATTTTCTATTTTAGCTAGTTTAATTGCTTTCTTGCACTCTTTATACAACTTTTGAAGTCCCTGTAAGCCTGTTCTGTGCCTTCTGCTTTCAAATTTTAAAACCTTTTCTTTTTTTCCATTTCCCTTTTAACCTGAGCATTAAGCCATGCAGGAGTGGACCTAATTTTTTTACACTTGTTTCCTAAAGGTACCGATTTTGGAAATGTTATAGTTTAATATCCCTTTAAAAGTGGTCCACATCTGCCAGTATCTTTACCTAGAAACAGTTCCCCCCAGTCTATGAGCAGGAGCGATTCCTTTAAAAGCATAAAATTAGCTTTCCTAAAGTTAAAAGTTTTTGTTAAGCCAGTGCACTTTAGTTTTCTGCAACCATATTAAATGACACTATATCTGGTCACTATTCCCTAAGCTTCCCATTACCTTCATCTCCAAAATGACTCTGGGTTATTAGATATCACCAGATCCAACAACGCATTATTTCTAGTAGGAACTTCTACCATCTGTGAAAAAAAATGCTCATATAGGAATTTTTAAGAGAATTTATTTA